>CADCXT010004799.1:0-314211 GCA_902806775.1 Microtus agrestis
ATATATTTAGTAAATAATTAGTGACTTCCCAATATGTTAGCTGAAGACATTATCTCTGACACCTGTATTATAATTGTTCCCTGGGTTACACTGCAGAAACTTGAAGACAGTCATGCCAAAAAACTCCAACACTTCACTTGGCCTAGCAGACACCTGCTGAATGACTAAAATAACACAAAAAGGTTTGGCATCTCTGTCTCCACACTACCCTTGCAAATTTAATTGTTGGGCATTTTGTCCCTAGCTCTTGTGTAGAAATATTGTATAATATTTGGCCCAACACTACAATACAGGAATGGTATTTTTCTGTAGCAACTAGAGCTAATGTGTTTATTTTTTTTTTCACTCCCATTGTTAAGTTCTTTGAGTTAAAGCACCCGACAGCACTCAGTTCTATTTCAGGGCCCAGGCTGAATTACAGGCCAAGATGTTTATAAAAAAAGAATGCCAATTGTCAGAGAAACACAGATGTTTCTGGGACAACCTCGCTGGGTGTCACTCTAAGAACCACAAGGCTAGAATATTTACTGACAGATGGCAAATATATTTTGAACTTTTACCCATAATATATGGAAAAATCACCATTATCACATTCTCATTCATTGATATTACTGTTTGGCTAAAATGAGTCTGTTTCTAAAAACAGTAATCAAGTGTTATAGCCTTTTTTGTTCATCATAGCGTTCCCAACACCTAGAAAATATAAAACTTAAAGGTGATGCTATATAAATACTTGGTAAATAGGGGAATATTATGGGTAAAGGAAAAAAGTGTGAAATAAATGGTTAATTAATATGAATTGATACATTTAGTTATAATGGTGATTGTTATTCAATACTCATTATGTGACATTTTGGTGATGACATGTATTTTGAAAATAAGTACACTAAAATTACCATTGCCTTGATTTTCTTATGTCACCATGTAAACACATTTGGATATTTTAAACATTAGAGAAGTTGCTCTTGTCTGAATATGTTACTCTTAATACATGTTCTGGAATTTATTCACTAAAATAAAAGTAGGAAGAAAATAGGCCAGTTGAATTGAACCCTTATGTCTAGTATCAGGGCCTCTATAAAGATCTTGAGGAAGAAAGTTTATGGTCTTCTGCATTTGTTCATATGAGTTGTTCCCTGGTCCCATCTGTCATAAAAGGAACCAGAACTCAACCAGCTCCCTCAGAATTGTCTCTACTTGCACTTATGTGAAGTTTTCTAACTTTTAAAATTTTAGGAATAAATTTTCTGAGGTTTTCTTGTATCAGCACAAGCAAACAGGTGGCTTAAAATGTCTAGAAGAAGATTATGGTAACAGACACAGTACAATGAGATAATGTAGGCTTTTTTCAGGATATGACCAGCATCCAGCTTTCTCCTATTCCCTCCCAAGATGATGCCCACAAATAAAGCAGTCTTAAGAATCTGCCATCCCAATTCCTTTTACCTCTTGTGCTTAACCTCCTGCCTCTTTATTATAAAAAAAGAGATGGAAATGTTAATGGTCTATCCTGTCCCTTTAAGAGACAAGCCCCACCCACTCCCTCCCCCATCTGCTGAGGCAAGTTGATCTTCCTTTCTTCTTAAGCCTGCAAGTTCTCCCTCTTTTCTGTCTCTCTCCCTAAGAGGTAGTTTCTCCTCTCCTCTCCCCCTCTCTGTTTCTCTTTCTTTATCTCTCTCTCTGCCTCTCTCTCTTTGCCCCCCTTCACCCTCCTTTTCCCCTTTCCCCTTCCCTTCCATAGCCCACTAAATAAATATCCAACCTCACTCTGCATGACATGACTAGTCATCTCTGTATCTCACCCATTTCAGCTCCTACTCCTTGTAGAACTGGCTGACCCACCAAGGTCTCTCAACCACAGTGAAGCTCCCTGCCTGGGACCTGCTGTCCCTCATGGCCTGTGGCCTGATGTTGTCCCTTGGGGAACAGCACCATTTTATTTTTACCATTACAGGTATGATAAGGAGCCAGTAGCTGAGAACATCCACGTTGAAACTTTAACTTCACAGGGAAGTCACAGGGAAAGGGAAAACTAGAAATGATAAGCGTTTTGGATCCAGAAAACCCATTCTCAGTAACGTGTCTTCTTCAACAAGACCTCAGTTCTTCCCCAAAGGATTCCACCAACTGGGGACCAAAACTTCAAGTGAAAGAGACTTTTAAAGCTCTTATCCTAAACACCGTTTCATTTAATTAATTTGTTTCCAGTTATACTTTAATGCTAACAGTTGTTCTTTTGAGGATACAGAATTTAGATTACTTATTTTTTTTAATCAATGTTTTTATTTCTAGATTTTATTATGATGCCCCACATTGTAGGAAGTGTGTGCACAGGAAAAACATAATTGTTTCTTTTCAGTGGTCTCAAGAGTTGAAGGAGCAGTGTAGTTCAGATCAGATCACACTGGCAATCACAGAGTACTCACATACTCCTTCAACACCATGCTTACATGATGTTTTGCTCCCTGCCATAATAGCCACAGACTCTACTACCCTTTGGGACCAAAATTCCAAAATTAAATGTTTTGTTCTATAAGTTTTCTTGGTCATGATGTTTTGCTACATCAGTGGAAGAGTAACTAATATAAAAGTTAGTACCAGGAAATGAAGTATTGTTATGATAGGAAATGCTTGACCATGGAGATATTTTGTGAATTTATTGCAATATTTTGTGGTATACCTTGAAACCATTGATCATCAATCACCACTCAGTGAATGATCTTTTATATTAATCACTCATCTAATAGGGAAGATACATAGTTTGTCTGTAGTCTTATTGGGAGCATATTGAGCTTTTGTAGAATAAATGATTTTAATATTTTCTGACAATAGTAAATAAACTAGCTCTAAATATTACCTTGAATTTAAGTAATTTAAGAATCTATTAATTTAATTTAATAAAAACTTTAGCAAAGTTAAATTTAAAATATTGCTACTGTTGAAAAGCAAAATTTAAAATATAATGGTAAGCAGGTTTAGTAACATACCTACATTATATAATAACTAAGCAGTCTAATGCCAAGATGGAAAATAATCACTAGCAGCCTTTATCTTACCTCCGGCACAATCTCTTCATAACACATTTAATACATGATACAACTTCTGAAAAGAACAAAGAGATGCTAAACTCTCCTTTTCCAACCTACTTCTCCATAAGAAGGTAATATTCTAGGGTTCCCTTGCCCAGCAGCAGTAATAGACTTTCAAAGCAGCAGCAAAAGGCCTAAAGGAATGTGTGCGTTTACAGGGGAAGCTGTCAGGAGATGTTTAGGAAGGCATTTAGGAGTCAGAATACAGATGCTTTAGCATCAGAGGAGCATTAGAAGGAAATTGGCAGCTATAGTGTTTGTCTGGCTTTTTAGGTTTCTATCCAAAACTTCCAAAGTGGACATGGCTCACTGAACTTTCTCAATTCAGTGGGCATGGAATAAATAGAAAGGAAAGACTGGAAAGAAAATGGGTTGTGTCTGAGATAACAGTGAGGTGTGTAGCTGCTACCCATGGATGAAAATAACCACAATATAGCTGGAGGCTGGGTGTCTCCTCGGCTTTGCTCACATTCATACACAAGGCTGCTAATGGGAAATGAATCATCAGCAGATTTTCTAAAATGACGCAGAGGCAAGTGTTCAGAAATAAGTATGTATATTCATAGACGTGCACTAGTTAGCCTAGCTCATTTGAAGCCATTTGAATCTTAACTAGTAATTCTGCACTTATTGGTCGATGTTACTCTAGAATGCTCTTTTTATATTTAAAATTTATAATCTATAGTTCTGTTCCTCAAGTTGGTAAAAATACAAACCTTTTCCATGAAAATGAATGTCATAAATATGTTTCATATGCAATGCCTAGACTAACTAAGCCTAACTTTTGCAGCCGAGTGGTGGTGGTATATTTCTTTGGTCTCAGAACTCAGAAGGCAGAGGTGAAGAAAGAGTCTAAAATTTTCTTATTTCTGTGAAAGTACTAAAGTGATACCATTTGCATAGATAATTTTTTCTTTTTACAAGTTAATATCTAATTATTAAAATTACTTTAAAGCAATAAATGATTACAAGTTTATAAGGAACTATGCTTAAAAAGTACTGACTATAAATTTCATAACAAAAATTGGTTACAAAATTTTAAACTGGTTGACCTCAAATATATTAAAGCAATACTATAGCTTATCTGAATCAAAACTCTCAAAAAAATTGGAATGGCTTATCACTTGTTTTTTCACTTATAATTTAATCTCCTTTTCTGTAGGTCTTTGTATAATTTGCATAATTTATTTATTCTCATCCTTCAGCTCAGGGTACATGAACTACATGCAGTCATATTAGGATTAATCCATGCTTTTGCCTTATCACCATTAGTCCATTTCCTGCCTATTTCTTTCTTGATTTTCTTTATACAAGTTTTAATGTGTGATATTACTGCTGTTTTTATGGATGCTACTTATTCAGCTAATATTACCCACAAGATCAGGAATCTTGTTAGTATTTCTCAAGATAAAGTAGTAGAAATAAATTTGCCTTATTATAATAAATAAATAGTTAAGTTAGTAATGAGTGAAGAAAATCAGAAAACCTATAGAAAACAAAGACATGAAACTCAGGAGTCATTATTTGTACAGAAGTGAAATTTTTAATTTTTAAATTTACAAAGTTTAGAAAAGACACTAATTTCTAGATAATTCCTAGAATACATCCTTACTTTAACAGAGATACATTTTCTTAATGAATAATGTTATTATATATCTGATTATTATTTATTATTCAGTTTTTTCATCAAATTTTTCATTTGCAATTACTGTGTTCTTTGAATGGTGTGTGTGTGTGTGTGTATCATTCACTGCCAACAATTTTTATTTCTTTTTTCAGGGTAAGTTAAATTGCTGAATATATTAGATAATTTAATCATTTTGCCCTTAACTTTTTAGTAACTGCCATTCCTTGTCCTGCAGTGTCCTGTTATGTTTTAAGCAAAGGATATGCTATCAACTGCTCCCTCCCCTGCTCCCCATACTCACTTCTACTTGGCAGCATAAAGCTGTTTTGGTAAAAGGTGTGGATTCATTAAAAAATGCAGTTTTTCCTTCTTTTCCTTAATTTCTACTCATAACTGTAAACTTAACTATGCAATCTAGCTCAACTCAGGGGCGTAAGGAATTTACAACCCCAAGGGATTACAGTGAGGACTCACGGGCTACAAGACACTAATAACAGATGGGTGGGTGTCCCCTAAAATATATATGAAAGGGTCTTGTATATAAGGTGTACAACATTCAGAACCATTTGAACCATTAACAGTGGTGAACTTCTTGTGAACTTGTTGCTCTTGGAACCAAAATGCCCATGGCTTCCACATTGCTCATTTCTTCTTTAACATTCCCAAGGACCATATGTTTGCCGTGAAAACAGGAAGTCTCAGCAGAGAAGATGAAAATTTGAAATTATGTGCCTTTTGTTCATCATTTTCCATGACAGAATGTTCAGGATGAAGTTTTAATCCTAAATTTCACTCCATAGACGGGCACAATATGAGTGACTATGCCACATAACGTCACCATCCAGACATGTAAACCAGAGTTAATTTATAGGAATTTCCTTTTTAAAAAAGGATTAAAAATCCTATTTAAACATCGAGTTTCCCAATACCTTTCTTCTTGGTATTGAATACAATATGTGTAAGTTATTCTTAATATTAGTCTTATTTTAATATCTGCTGAATTTATTGGTGAATCACCTTCTTCTCAACAATGCTGTTTGACCTTTCTCTGATTATTATTTGATTAGTTTTACAAGATATATGGCAATTCTAATAATATCTCCAAGACAATTAATTTGATTTTTAGCTCCTTTGTCTATATTTTATTATTAATGTCTCTTATTGCCTGGATTTAATGTGACTTTTAAAATATTCAGATTCTTAAAGAGGCAACTTAAATTGTTTTCTTTAAATGTGATCTCACCTATGGTCACATTGATTAGATGCTATAATATTGTAATATTTGGTATAAGTATTGTACATAATGAAGTCTTAGAAACATAACCTTGACATCCAGAGCAATTTTTAAAAATTTTCCTTAATCTTTACTGAGTGAAAATGTCTCCTCTTTCCTAATCCATAGCAAATGCAGAAATATCCTCATTAAATTTTCAGTATTTGAACTTCTTATTATTTCCATCGTTCTTATATAAATAGCAAATAAGCTTTTTAAATAATATTCTCAGCCTGATCCCAGCCTTTGAAAGTTATTGATATTTCCCTTAGTATCCTCCTCATTTATCTTGGTGAATTTCCCATGTCTGTTTTCTTAGGAATGTGTATTCTGACAGTGACTATCGATATCTACAGACTTTATTTGGGTGAAGTCATTAACAGGTGGCTCCAATTTGTACCCATGCCCTGATGATGTCTGCTTGCTCGGTCAGTACTTGGTTTACACTTTCCAAATAAGATTATAAAATTGTCAATCTTTATTGGTTAATACTTTGATGCATATTTCCATAGACTCTTATTAGATTCATACTGTAGGACTTTCAGGTCTTCTTATAAAAATGTTTTTTTTCTTTCTCTCCAATATACATATATGATATACATCATTCATTATGTGTATATTTGTGTGTATGAGGTCTCTCTCTCTATCTATGTGTTTGTTTGAGAGAGAAAAGAGAGAGAGAGAAAGAGTCTTTGCATGTGGTAATCAGAGGACAACTTTGTAGAGTGGGTGCAATGCTTCCACCTCCACATAGGTTCCAGTAATTGAACTCTGATCATCTGGCTTCTGCAGAAAGCAACTTGCGGACTACATTCTCTGAAAGAAATATATACCCATTTGATTTTATAGTTCCTACAGTTATTATTTACTTAATCCTTTCAATTAATTCAGCATATTTCTTCCTGTTTCAGGAACATTTGTTGAAGCATCTTGTAGTGGAGCGTAGGTTGTTATCTGAACAGAACTTTATATTTGCACTTGATATAAAGATTGACATTGTTAAATTTGAGTATTTGATATTTCTATCCAGTTTTTATTGTAGTAATCATAGTACATGATTTTATAGTTATCATTTTTATCTCCCATATTAATAAATACATTTTCTGTGTCATTTTATTTTAAAACATTATTTTAGCAGAAATTAACTTCATTTAAAAACCCATTACAATGTCAGAACCTCATAAAGCATTATTCTACATGTGTTACTTCTATGTGACTTCCAAAAGACAACAAACAGCAAAACACAAGATACAATAAGACAGGAAAAACGACTTCACCCTGAGGCTAAAACTATAATCTAATGGGAGGAAAGGGTCCCACAAGCAGGCAAAACTGTTAGAAATACACCAGTTCCCATAGTTAGGAGTCTTACAAAACCACAAATCAAACAGCAGTGGACATGGTGCAGACCCATGCAGGACTCATGCCTACTAAATCAGTCTCTGTGAGCCCACGTGTGGCTCATTTAGTTGATTTACTGGGACATATTCTCCTTGTATCCTCCATCTCCTCTGACTCCTACCATCCTTCCTCCCATCTTTCGTAGGGCTCCCCTATCTCCAAGGGGAGGGACCTGGTGGAGACCTTCAATTTACACTTTCCACATAATGTCTGGCTATGAGTCTGTGCAACCAATCCCATCTGCCTATCTGATATGTACTGGACAAGGCACCAATCTATGAGTAAATACAGAAGACTATCATTAGGAATCATTTCATTGACTTTTCTTTTTTGCCAGTCTTCTTTGTTTCTAACCTAGGTTTCTGGGCTAACCAGTCTCTGGTTCCTGGAAACTTGACAGTGTAGTTCTTCAAGTTAAAATAAACATTGGTTGGCCACTCCCTTAAGTTCAGCATCATCATTGCCCCAACACATCCTGCAAATAGGATCAAATCATTTTTTTTTCTGATGCATAGGCAACTGGGGTTTATTGAACCACAATCAAACACACTGCTGCAGCAGGTGGGGGAGAACAGCCTGGTGGCTTCAGGGTAAGGGGATTTTACCCTGAAGAACTGCATGTAAGGTGGCATAAGCCTTGACGATTGTGATTGGATAAAAGTATGCACGTTTTGAATTCATTGGTTGGGCTGTAGGGTAATTTCAAAATAGTGACTGTTGGCAGAAAAAAACTTTCAGAACAGTGGTTAATTAGATACCTCCAAGGGCATTATAAGCTAGCATATGTTGATTGGACATCATGCTGTGTCACTTTGACCAGGACAGGCACAGTTTCTTGGAAGTGTTTATGACTTTGCTGGGCTGCCTTCATCCCCTTAGTTAGGTCCTGTCCAAAATGGTCTTACTTCTCAAAATGGAGTTTGATCTGTTCCTTCATTCTCCCCTATTTCTTGTTCCTATGAGAGCACAATAAGGGTCTCATTCTTATTTCAAATTACCAAATTCCAACAGAGACACCAGTTGATATCTGCTGATGATTAGCTGAATAATTTCAAATCTCTCTTTTATAAATTGTACAAGCTTATATAAAATGCAAGGGGCAAAGGTTAGGAGTAAAATTATTATAAGGAGATGTGGCCCATTATGGTGGAGATGAAGGTAGTCAGGTAGGGGGACTGGTAATCAGGATTTTAATCATTAATAGTTTACCTCTTGTTCTTTTTTTGTTTTTATTTTTTTATTGATTTTAATTGAGCTCTACATTTTTCTCTGCTCCCCTCCCTGCTTCTCCCCTCCCTTCAGCCCTCTTCCAAGGTCACCATGCTCCCAATTTACTCAGGAGATATTGTCTTTTTCTACTTCCCATGTAAGTTAAATCTATGTATATCTCTCTTAGGGTACTCATTGTTGTCTAGGTTCTCTGGGATTTTGATTTGTGGCCTGGTTTTCTTTGTTTTATGTTTAAAAACCACTTATGAGTGAGTACATGTGATAATTGTCTTTCTGGGTCTGGGTTACCTCACTCAAAATGATGTTTTCTAGCTCCATCCATTTTGCTGCAAAAATCAAGATGTCATCATTTTTTTCTGCAGTGTAGTACTCCATTGTGTAAATGTACCACATTTTCCTTATTCATTATTCAGTTGAGGGGCATTTAGATGGCTATCTTTTGTGCTTTGTTAGTCCTTTGTTCACCTTGGCCATGGATTCTTTGACAAACCATGAATGGTCAAGATAGAAATAGCATTTTTAACTCAATGTTGCAATAGTCCTTCTATGTAAGAGAGTTTTCTTTTGACTTAATTTCTCAACCAGGCATCATATAATTACACATTCTTCTCTGTATATACTTCTACCTGACTTTGCACATTGTTGTCAGGGGCCAGAAAGGCTGAATGCTAGTTAAGAGCAAAGAGGGAATTCAAGCAATGAATTATTTATCTAAAACATCTGGTTCACAGACTTTGTTGAAGAGTCAGAGAGCATTGAAATCAGCTAAAATGCTTCACATCAGCTTTCAGCAAGTTCAGGGCTCACAGACTTTCAGATAAGGTTGTAGCCAGAAACCGATGCTTGAATGTGTCTTCCAGCCAAGGGGAAACCTGTTGAGACAAGTAAAACTAGGAACAGAAGTTAAAATTTATGTACTTAAAAAAATATATATATATTTTTTTGGGGGGGCAGGGAACCCTGACTGCTCTTTGGGCTGACGAGAGAGGAGGAGTTATTGGGGGAGGGGGAGGGAAACGGGAGGTGGTGGCGGGGAGGAGACAGAAATCTTTAATAAATAAATGAATAATAATAATAATAATAATATGTTTTTGAAACTTTTAGGACCATGTTGAAATCCATATCATAAAACAGCAGGAATAGACTCATACTTTTGAACTCTAGCAATAATTTCAGATTTAGGTTAGAAGCATGTACATTTTTCTTCTGTTCAAAGAGCCAGGTATGGATTGGACAGAGATGTTTTGGGCCTGATGAGAAATACCTTTAAGTTTATATTTAGATGTCAAACAGAATAAATATGAAATCTTGAGCTTGTGACCCAAACAGTAAGTAGTTACTTTTCAAGCAGCTTATCAGAACTATGCCATAAAAGGGAAAAGAAACTTGAGACATTCATTTTATATCTTATTTATGTATTTATACTGTTGTAACCTGTACTTACATATTAACTCATCTTCTGAGATCTTCAAAGATTATAATTATGTCCTCATACATCTCTGTATAATGAGCTAAAAAGCTGACTATAACCTTGTGGAAGGATCTGCTTGTCTGATGTTGCCAAGCAAACAAACTCATAGCTAGCCTAGTCAACAATATCAAACTATAGAAGCTAAGCCACATAAAAATAGAATCATACTGAAAGAGGAATAATAATGAAGAATAAAGTAAACAATTCAGCATAATTTATGCATTGGACTATGTCAATAATGCTATTGTTGATTACAGAGACTATATTATCATTCTTATTTTACTCATAATAAAAAATAAAATAAATAAAAAAGAAATAAATTAAAAAATTCAGAGACCAGAGTAAGTTGCAAAGCTAAGTCAAATTTATTTTAATATTTATCTAATTTATTTTTTAATCTAGTCTCCTCTTAAATTATCTTCAAAAACTCAGTGGTATATTTAACTTCAAAGAATTATCTGTAATAAACTTTGAATGAGTAGTATAGAGTAGTTGGCTAAAGATGCTTGATTTTCTAATCAAATAATCAAATGCAGATAAAGAAGTGACGCTTATAAACTGCATCTTTCTGGGCAGTGGTGCTGCACACTTTTAATCCCAGTACTAGTGAGAGAGGGATAGAAAGATCCTGGTGAATTTGAAGTCAGCCTGGTCTGCAGAGTGAGTTCTAGGATAGGCAAGGCTACATAGAGAAACCCTGTTTCAACCCTCCTCCATTAAAATAGTTGCATCTCATTATGGAAGAATAGTTAGTTTGAAAAGGCAAATAAAAGATGCGTATTAGGATATACTTCCCTGCTACCATATCCACCCTTCCTTTATCCCAGTCATCCCATTCCCCCAAGCTCCCCTCATCCTCCCCCATCTTAGGGTTGGCAAGAGACTTGACTCTAGACGGGCTCTCAGGTGTCCAGGAAGATATCCCCAGTTAGTTCCTTGGGCAGTTGAGGAGAGGGAACCTGAAATGGCCCTATCCTATAGCCATACTGATGAATATCTTGCATATCATCATAGAACCTACATCGGGCAATGGATGGAGATAGAGACAGAGATCCACATTGGAGCACTGGACTGAGCTCCCAAGGTCCAAATGAGGAGCAGAAGGAGGGAGAACGTGAGCAAGGAAGTCAGGACCCCGAGGGGTGCACCCACCCACTGAGATGTGGGGCTGATCTATTGGGAACTCACCAAGGCCAGCTGGACTGGGACTGAAAAAGCATGGGATAAAACTGGACTCTCTGAACATGGTGGACAATGAAGGCTGATGAGAAGCCAACGACAATGGCACTAAGTTTTCGTCCTATTGCATGTACTGGCTTTGTGGGAGCCTAGCCTGTTTGGATGTTCACCTTCCAGACCTGGATGGAGTGGGGAGGACCTTGAACTTCCC
Organism: Microtus agrestis; assembly: GCA_902806775.1. Taxonomy (NCBI): domain Eukaryota; kingdom Metazoa; phylum Chordata; class Mammalia; order Rodentia; family Cricetidae; genus Microtus; species Microtus agrestis. The sequence goes on from CADCXT010004799.1 coordinate 11,482, forward strand.
ACAGGGCAGGGAACCCTGACTGCTCTTCGGAATGGAGAGGGAGGGGAAAAGGAGTTGGGGGGAGAGGAGTGGTGCGGGAGGGGGAAGGAAATTAAAAAAAAAAGATGTGCATTAAGTCTGAGAAGAGAGTATTTTCCAGAGAAGGAAAATTAGTTCTCTAGGGAAGGAAAATTAGTTTCCACTCAGCTGCATTAAGGAATTTATCATTAAATTGTGACATTACATTCACTCTTACTAAAACATCCCCTTTCTACTCAAAATTTCTAACTCACAAATAGTGGGACTACAGTGTAGAAATAAGGAGCGGCGGGGCTGCGTCACCAGCACCCCGGCCGCCCACGTGCCTAGCTTTACCCAAAATAATTACATGGACACTGTATTCTTTTAAGCACTGCTTGGCCCATTTCTATCATGACTCTTCTAGGCTAACTCTCGCACCTGCACTAGCCCATTTCTAATAATGTGAGTAAGCACCCCAAGCTTCCCCATAGGTGCGCTTACCGGGAAGATTCTAGCCTACATCCATCTTGGATCGGAGCTTCATCGCGTGTGCCTCAGAGAGCAGAGCTATCCCATCTGCTCGCTAGACAGGAGCATGGCATCTCTCTCTGAGGCGTCTGGCTCTGAGCGGAGCTGCATGCTTTCTGACCTCACTTCCTCTTCCTCTCAGCATTTTCTTCTGTTTACTCCACCCACCTATGTTCCTACCTATCAGGGCCAAGGCAGTTTATTTAACCAATGAAATCAACAGATTGATATATGACACTCCCACATCACTACAGAGCTTCTGAGTTTACTCCAGAAATCAATTCTTATGTCATTCTAAATCTACTCAAAGTTTCCTAGACCCTCATGGTTTTAATATTTTCTATATGTCTCTTTGTCCATATTCATAAATTCATTTCAGGCATCTCTTTCAATTCTAAGCTCATATCCTCAATTGTCTTCTCAATAGCTTCTTTATGAATATCAATTAGTAACAATATCAGTAACAAAAAATGATAATAATAAAATTCTTCCAAGAGTGAGTTTCTGATACATTGTATGTGTACTCAAATTGAGTCTTCTATTTTGTTCCATTGATTTACAAGTCTGTCTTTACTATGGGAACTCCTTCAGCCAATAGCCTTTAAGATACTATCCCACTTTGGGCATGGTCCCATGTACTATATATGCAGAGGCAAAAGTGTGCATGGCTTCATTTTGGCCTTTGGATACAGTCCCAGTGCCCTTCCCACAGAGGATTGCTGGTCACTACCTTTTCTGTGAATCTATCCCTAAATAATTAATAAACTTCTATTATACTTTATTCTGAGATAGTGTGGGAATATTTTATGCAGCATCAGAGGGGAACCCATGTGGAGTCCAAGTCCACGCCTACTAGGATCAGCCCAGAAAGTCTGCGGCCTTCTCCCACCCCTACATGTGTGACTGAAACTCATAAAATAAACAGTTTTTTTTCTCAAATCTCTCCTCTGATTCTCTGGTTTATGCTAGGCCTGCTTTAAATGGGCCTATCTCTCTCTCTGGGGACAGTGGACTCTGGCTTAAATTACCAGTTTAGATCCATTAATGTCTGGAAAGAGCCTCAGCAAGTAATCTTGCTGCATGTAGCATCTGACTTCCTGCAAGATCTAAGTTCCATTCTCCATATATGGAATTGATTTAGTTGTTCTTAATCAATAAGTATAAGTAAGTATATTTGTTAGTATTTAAGCCAGGTCCACTGTATAACCACATCAGGACTGTTTACACCACTACCAGTCATGGCCCCCTGCTCTGAACATCTGCAACTGGGACACCTGCTGGCCAGTAAATACTATTCCACCTACAACAATTTTCTGAGAACTTATAATGGAGGTAAGTTTATTCGATGAATAAATAAATAAAATTGCAAATAAACCACAAAATAACTGCAGGTAATATTGGCACCCAGGAATTTAATAACCATTTTTTTTACTATGGATGAAATTCTGTATGGATTATATGGGGTTCCTAGTATATCCATGTTTGTGATCATGAAACAGCCTTGTTCTCCATATTACATCCTTAAAAAAATGGTTTGATAAAAGAGTCAAGAATGAGACACTTTTAGAAATGATACCATATTTACAGACTAATAATGGAAAGCTAACTCAAAGAATTTATACAATTCAAAATAAAAAGTTAGCTGAAAGGATTAATAACATTGAAAAGAATAACCTTAAATTTAATCCATGTGAACGTGTTATGAAACCTTACAAAAGAGTACTGAGAAATTTTCTGAAAAGATCCATATTGTTGAAATTGACAATCAAAATCTGTTAAAAAGTTATAAGTTTGCAGATAGAATAGCTCTCCAGGAAGGCAATTTGCATGTCATCTGAATAATATCCAAGGATGAGAAGCTGTCATTAATATAAAACATTAATACCTTGGGATAATAAGTGCAGAATAAGGGCTAGAATTTATTTAATTCAATAAAATCATTAGAAATATTCACAGATCAAGACATTCAAGCTTTACAAAAGACAGTGATAAAAAAGATTTGAATAGGTTTCAAAAAATGCCATACAATAGCCTTAAAATTTTGGGACAGGATTCAAAAACTAGGAAGAAAAATTAAATCATATATTAAGGTTTCACAAGGCCCAAGAGATCCCTTTAGTGACATTTTGCAAATAATAACTAAAGCATAGTCACAGAGAGCAACAATTAATGAATGGTACTTCCTGAAACTGAAAAGCTTCTTTATAGCAAAGAACATGGTCAACAAGAAAAACGATAGCTTACAAAATGGGAAAAAGATATTCATCAAGCCAGTACATGCAGTAGGATCAAAACCCAGGGCCATTGTCCTTGGCTTCTCATCAGCCACAGGGCAGGGAACCCTGACTGCTCTTTGGACTGGAGAGGGAGGGGGAGAGGAGTGGGAAGAGGGGGAGAAAAGTGGGGGGAGGGGGAGGGAAATGGGAGGCAGGGAGGAGGTGGAAATTCTTTCAATAAAAAAATAAATAAAAAATAAGAATATAAAAAATAAAAAAAGATATCGACCAACTCCACATCAGACAGAGGATTGATCTCCAAAATACACAAAGAACTCAAGAAATTGGTCATCAAAAGAACAAATAATCCAATAAAAATGGATTATAGACTTAAACAGAGAACTCTTAACAGAGTAATCTAAAAATGGCCGAAAGACACCTAAAGAAATGCTCATCATCCTTAGTCATCAGAGAAATGTAAATCAAACCATTCTGAGATTCCATTTTTCACCTGTAAGAATGGCTAAGATCAAAAACACTGATGACAACTTACGCTGGAGAGGTTTTGGAGTAAAGAAAACACTCCTACATTGCTGGTGGGAGTATAAGCTGATACAGCCCCTTTGGGTATCAGAATGGTGATTTCTCAGAAAATTAGGAAACAACCATCCTTAAGACTCAGCAATACCAGTTTTGGGCAAAGGAAGCTCAATTGTGACACAAGGACTTTTGCTCAACTATGTTCATAGCAGCATTGTTTGTCATGGCTAGGACCTGAAAACAACCTAAATGCCCCCCTGACCAAAGAAAGAATAAGGAAAATGTGGTACATATACACAATGAAGTACTATATAGTAGAAAAAATATAATAATATCTTGAAATTTTGCAGGCAAATGGATGGAGCTAGAAAACATCAGATTGAATGAAGTAACCCAGACCCAGAAAGACAATTATCATATGTCCTAATTCATGAATGGTTTTTAAGCATAAAGCAAAGAAAAGCAGCCTACAAATCACAATCCCAGAGTATTTAGACAACAATGAAGACCATTGGAGAGATATATATTGATCTAATTTACATGGAAAGTAGAAAAAGACAAGGTGTCATCAGTAAATTGGGAGCATGGGGACCATGGGAGAGGGTTAAAAGGTAGGGGAGAGGCAGGTAAGAAAGTAGAAAACAATGTATAGGTCAATAAAGTAAAATAAAAAATTAAAGAAAAATAGAATAAATGAGTGAAAAGAACAGGTATATTTATATATCAATTCTCTAATATCATCATATATTTTTGTACATGGTTATATATTAAATAGTAACATAGTTGACTATATTTATTTTATGTTGATTATAATTTGATTTTTTTTACTTAGAGTTTAGCTATTTTTATTATTCTTTGAATAGAGGGACATAATACTTTTCCTTCTGTATTCTTCATTCAAAAAATACTTCATTTCATAAAATATAGTATATTTTAGATCTTTTCCGTTTATTTACATGTCAGTAAACATAATGTATTATTCCCTAAACCTTAGTCCTATTTAAGTTTTTAAGTTAATGCTACTCAAATAATGTGTCCTTTCTAAAGGTACATTTGTACAGACTTCTTTTCTCTTTAGGGAACAGACCACTGAGGTTCACTGTTGCTGTTTCTTTAATCACTCTAAATGCATGATTTCAGGTCTCTGATTAATTGCTCTGATTTGAAATTTGTTATTCAAATTACCTTAGAATATTGAATAATTAAAAAAAATCTCTACAAAAAATTAGTTTCCTGATTTATAATTTTAACAAATGACTTAAAGTTTTCATCTTGTTTTGTTTTGCTTTGTTTGTTGTTGTTGTCAGGTTATTGCTTCCAATGTTTACAAATACCCACTTGCCATAAAATCAGCTTTATTTTTCCTTAACTAATAGTATTTGTTTACATTTTAGAGTTATTAAATTACCATGGTTAAGAAACTGTTATTTTTTATTTATGTTCCTATTTTAATGCTCAGAATGTACAAAATCAGATCTCAACTAAAAAATGTTTATGTGTAGTGATGAGGGGAGCTGGCCTGCTTTTTGTCCCACCCAGCTCCTGCACAGATAGCTTTACACCCAAAATAACAACACACAAATTGTATTCATTTGAACACTGCCTGACCCATTATATCTAGCCTCTTCTTGGCTAATTCTCATAACTTGCTTAACCAATTTCTAATAATCTGTGTAGCACCATAAGGCGGTGGCTTACTGGGAAGGATTCTAGCCTGCATTGTCTTGGGTCGGAGAATCATGGCAGCTGCCTCACTGCCTTCTACCCAGAATCTTGTTCTGTTTACTCCACCTACCTAATTTTCTGTCCTATTAAAAGGCCAGGGCAATTTCTTTATTAAGCAATGAAAGTAACAAATAGACAGATGACCCTCCTTCATCATTTATGTACCATGAAAATCCACACATTTAAAAGTAAAATTATATAATGAGGTAAAAAGGAATATATTGTACAAAATAGTAAACCTTTAATTTCTTTTCCTCTAATGTTCCATTCTTGATCTGAAATTCAGTATTTTATTTAGTGTTTAAACAAATGGTTTTCTTGGTGCATGTTTCACTTTCTACTAGAAATAAAATACTCATTTAATAGTACATTTTTAAATTTGTTCTCAGTAGTTCTTAGGGACTTCAATTGTCTTTTCTCTCCATTATTAAGTGTTTATATTAACAGGTTTTAGATCTTTAAAATAATTTTGTGTTCAAATTTTATAAATTTGAGTTTCATCTTTTAAAAAATAACTTTTGCTTTCACACCACAAGCATCATTCATTCTAGGTAGAATCTTGCTCTTTTTTTAACATGGTGAAGTGCATTGTATAAAAATAAACATTGATACACATACACACATATACACAAAAACACAGTAACACACATACACATATGTTAGTATCTGCTTTTAAAGGCATATTGCATATTACAAACAAGATCAGACTTCCACGTGTGTCATAAAGAGATAATTTATCTCTGGGCTCTCCTATTATTTAATATTAAAAAGTTTTTTTGTTTATGGATTTATTCACATAGGATAGCTACAAATCTTTTGCTAAGACATCAAGAAAACACTTTTGTTCTTAGTTTTCTTTTCTTCTTTTTATTATTTTCTAATGTATGTATTACAAACAGTACATTTCACCTACATCTGCTTTTCACCTACATCCCTGGAGGCTCAGAAAACAAAACTGATTCTACAAAAGTGTTGTGCAGGCGATCTGGTAGAGCATGCCTCTGTGTGTATTTCATGCCCCTTGTTCGATGGATTGTCAGGGAGAGTCACAAATTGCCCACTTTATCCCATAGTTAAGAAAAGGGTAGTCCGCTGCTACTACTCTTATGTATCTTACCCAAAACACATAAAGTTATGTCTCAGAGTAAAAAGTGGGAGGAAGCAGCCTTCTGTTGGCCTGTCTAGGATAAAAATGTATCAACACTGCTGTGGTTACATACAATTTGAGTGGACCCTCTGCTTTACTGTGTTAATTAGCACAAGTTGTCTGCTGAATATTGAGACTATAAATTTTGGATAATGTTAAGAACTAACAAAAATAAAGAAAAAAGATAGGCATTATTTTTCTTAGGCAAGGGAAAGCTAATGGTGCTGGACTAGGGTTGAATTAAAGAAGTCAAACCCTCACTGTTTGCTGATGATATGATAGTTTACATAAGTGATCCCAAAAATTGTACCAAAGAACTTCTACAACTCATGAACAATTTTAGTAAAATTGAAGAATACAAGATTAACTCAAAAATTCATTAGCCCTTCTGTACATAGATGATGCAAGGAATGTGGAAGAAATCAGAGAAACAATACCCTTTACAATAGCCACAAATTGCATAAAATATCTCAGAGTAACTCTAACCAATCAAATGGAAGACTTGTATGACAAGAGCTTTTAATCTTTGAAGAAAGAAACTGAAGAAGACACGAGAAAGTGGAAAGATTGCCCATGCTCTTGGGTAGATAAAATTAACATAGTAAAAATGAAAATCTTAACAAAAGCAATCTACACATTCAATGCAATACTCATCAAAATCCCAGCAAAATTCTTCACAGACCTCGAAAGAATGGCACTCAACTTCATATAGAAAAGCAAAAAACCCAGGATAGTCAAAACAATACTGTAAAAACAATAAAAGATCTTCTGGAGGCATCACAATCCCTGACTTCAAATTCTACTGCAGAGCTACAGTATTGAAAACAGCCTGGTATTGGACATAAGAACAGACAGGAGCATCAACGGAATCAAAAAGAAGACTCAAATATTAATCCACACACCTTTGAACACCTGATTTTTGACAAAGAAGCAAAAATATCAAATGGAGAAAAGAAAACATATCTAATAAACGGTGCTGGCATAACTGGATATCAACATGTAGAAGAATGAAAATAAATCCGTATCTATCACCATTCACAAAACTCAAGTTCAAATGGATCAAAGACCTCAACATAAAGCCAGTCACACTGAATCTTATAAAAGAGAAAGTGAGAAGTACACTTGAACACATTGGCACAGGGAACAACTTCCTAAATATAAATTCAGCAGCACAGACACTGAAACAATTAATAAATGGGACCTCCTGAAACTGAAAAGTTTCTGTAAAGCAAAGGATACGATCAACAAGACAAAACGACAGCCTAGAGAATGGGAAAGGATCTTCACTAACCCCACATCATATAGAGGTCTGATCTCCAAAATATACAAATAACTCAAGAAATTGGTCAAATAACTCAAGAAATTGGTCATCAAAAGAACAAATAATCCAATTTAAAAAATGGAGTACAGACCTAAACAGAGAACTCTCAACAGATGAATCTAAAATGGCTGAAAGACACTTAAGGAAATGTTCAACATACTTAGCAGAGAAATACAAATCAAAACAATTCTGAAATTCCATCTTACTGCTTCAAGAAAGGCCAAGATAAAAAACACTGATGATAACTTATGCTGGAAAGGTTATGGGGGAAAAGGGAATCAGTGTGGTGATTTTTCAGAAAATTAGGAAACAACCTTTCTCAAGATCCAGTAATTCCATTTTTGGGAATATATCCAAAGGATGCTCAATCGTGCTAAAAGAACATGTGCTCAACTATGTTCATAGCAGCATTTTTTGTCATAACCAGAACCTGGAAACAACCTAAATGCCCATAGACCAAAGAATGAATAAAGAAATGTGGTGCTTTAATATTTCTCTGTTTTTCTCTCCCTATACATTAAACCTCTCTTTAAATTCTGCTTTACCTGAGGTCCCTAAAAACTGAACATTTACATACTGAAGAGGTATTATTGTTACATACACTAAAAAGACATACAGTGCATTTACACAATGGAGTACTACACAGTAGAAAAATTAATGACATCTTTAATTTTGCATGAAAATGGATGGAGCTAGGAAACATTATTTTGAGTGAGGTATCATGACACAGAAGGACAATTGTCACATGACCTCACTCATAAGTGATTTTTAAACATAGAGTAAAGAAAGTCAGCCTACAAACAACAATCCCAGAGAACTTAGACAACAATGAGGACACTAAGAAAGACTTACATAGATCTAATCTATATGGGATGTAGAAAAACACAAAATCTCCTGAGTAAATTGGGAGCATGGGGACTTTTGGGGAGGATAGAAGAGAGGAGGAGAGAGGTAGGAAGGGGAGCAGAGAAAAATGTAGTGCTTAATAAAAAATCAATATAACAAACAAACAAAAAATGTCTTGTGACAACAGAACACAGCCCTGTTCTTGAATTGTTGTTCTTAGTTTCCAGAATACTCTTTAAACTGTCAATATAATCATTGCTGAGGAAATATCTTTTTTTGTTCACTGTTTTCATCATCATATTGATGTATTATGATTGTGTGTATTTTTTTGCATGTGTATGTTTGTATGTATGTACACACATGTGTACATGCACATATACATTCATGGTATACGTAAAAGCCAAAGGTCTATGTCTGATGCCAAGAATCATCCTCTACCCACCATGGCTCTTGCACTTCGCTTATAACAGCATGGTCTCTCAGTCAAACCTTGTGACCCTTGATAAACAGGTATCTTGCTCTAAGGGATCACCTGTTTCTCCCTTCAGAATCTATATGTTTCTGTGTGTTCTGGGAAATCCAAACTACAGTTCTTTTATGTACAAGACAAAGACTTTAACATCTGAGCTACCTTGAGAGCTCCACACTCATTTCCTTCAATAACTATTTGAGAAAAGAATGTTGTAAAGAAGATCACATGGCCAGCTACTCCAGCCTGCTCTTCTTTCTTTAGATATGTACATAAAATGAAATGTAGAATCTGTATAATAAACACCATCTGTATGGTATGATTGAGTATCCTTTGGGTATTTGCCCAAGTGTGGTATCACTGGGTTTTGAGGAAGAATGATTCCCTATATTCTGAGAAATCACCATACTGACTTCCAAAGTGGGAGGGGTGGAGAGAGTCTGGACTGATGGGAAGGTAAAATGAGAAGGAGGAAGTGTGAGAGGAAGAACGATGCTGGAATGTGAAATGAAACATAATAAATAAAAAAATAACAACAAAAATAAGCAATATCTCCAGGTTTATTGTCATAGCTTGATTTCAATTACATACAAGTTTTATAAGAATAAACTATGCAAATGGTTTTCAATTGGTGGGAGACATTTTTTAACCTTTATTACAAATAAATTAAATTTCATATGAGGTTTTTAGATTACTACATGAGAATAGCAGTGCAAATAATCTTTTAAAAATAAGTTTTTCCAATAAATTTAAAATTCAGTAGCAGCATAAATCTCTTTCTTAGAAATACTATATTTTAATAATACTAGCAAACATTGTACATTTAGAAATCCTGAGTTCAAAATGCTGTTTTTAAAGAAATAAAAACATAAACACTTTGTGTAAGATTCAGATCTCTCTTCCTGGAAGCACATCTATTCTGACTCAGCTAGTGTAGGATAAACTACAGATGGGCCACACACAGTTTGTCTTAAATATTTTTGGACTGAGTGACTGGAGAGAGAGACAGTAACACTTAAAAACAGACAATTCATATTGTGTTGTTATATGTAGACTGAAAACTAAGAAATGTGCTTTCTTGATTTTGATGTATTAGTCAAGGCATTATAAAATAGCATAGTGCCTTATGAATAGCAAGTTAAAAAGCAAAACTAAAGTTCATATTGCTAACTTTGGAAAAATGCTAAGTTGTCATCTGACTTGTTTCCTTCCTTTCTTGTGTGGCACCAGAAAGAAAGGATGAGTGAGGGTCCCCAGTGTGATTGCATAGAAGATCTGCTCCAACTTTACATTGCTTTTTCTTATGCCTGCTTGTGGGCTTAGCACTCTTCTCACTTATACTTCACCAGTGATACTCCAGAGGGATTAAATGTTCTCATTGTGTATTTCATATTTTTTCAAGATTTCTGTAAAAACAAAAATATCTCTCAGATTAATTCATCTTTGTCACTTAAACTGTACATAAGTTTCTCTAATTAAAAAATAATCATCCAAATTTATGACTGTTTGATAATTTACATTCAAAGTTTTCCATCTACTTGAAACTTGTAATATAAATTTTAAAAATTATAGATTGTATAGCTAATGATCAATTTTATATAGCGGCATTGAATACTGTACTTTATAGTAAATGGCACCTTAAGGGAGAAATACTTTTGTCTTATTGAAGCTAAGTGTCCCCTAAACTTTTTCTAATTGGCTTCAACATAGTAAGAGTGAAGCATTTGTTCTTGAAGGTTATCACAACATACTATGCTTCAGTACTCTTAAATATTTGCCTGCTTTAATAATATATAAGACATATAAGCCATAGGTAAAAAAAAATAATTTCCTTGTTTCTTCATGCATTAGGAATATTGCATATTGATTTTTGGCCTTTGAAACAATGCTAACAGCAACATGACTTGAAAATTTTGTCTATGAAATAAATACTAACAACATGACTTGATTTTTTAAAATTATATCCCCTTGCATGACCATGCCACTAATGGTTAGGGTCCAGGTTTATAAATTATTTAGTGGCAGCAAATAAAAAATAACAGAAACAATAAAGCCACATACTTTCAAAAGAATTATATTTAAATTCATGCCCCTTAAATATTTTTTCTTATTGCTTCAGTCTAGAAGACACCTATTATTACTACTGTTATATTATAAGGAGTTTATAGTCTAGAATTTCTAAATGAGGATGTAGCTGCTTGCCTACTTCTGATAAAAGCTGATCAAGGCAAGGCTCTGATATTGGGAGTAAAATTCTTCATAGGTTGAAACAAGTCTAATATTATATCATCTGTTTACCCTCATAGGTAATAGATGCTTGGCCTCCTTTTCTGAAAGGAAAACACATCAAGAAGAGGATCAGCAAAATAGCAGTTTGAGCTTAGGACAATCTGTACCCAACATATGTTGTTACAAATACAGTGTCAATCTTTGGTTGCTATAGTTTTCCTCTTGTCACCTATTGACTTGATAAACTTGAGTTTCCTAGAATTAGAACACTTAAAACCCATGTAAAAGGAGCTCTTCATAACCACATGTTAAGTAATAAATGACATAGTCACATATTAATAAAATACAAAATAGTTTGTTAATTGAAAAGTTTATCTGTATTTTAGTGTATTAATTATAAGGCTACATTTCCCTCAGGACATAAGTCCAGTGATTATACACTAAATTGTACTGTTTGTATTATCTCAAGGAAGAATTTTTTAATGTCATGGTTTCAGAATTTTATTTTCAGTTGTTGCTGCTGTATCATAATTATATTTATTGAACATAAGATCACTGTAAATTTTCATAGCTAATGCAACCAATTATAATCATTATACATGTCTGATAAATTCCATGAAGATACATTTCTACCTGTATCTGCAGTATGATCCATGGGCTTAAAATACTTCTGGGAAAATCAAATGATGACAATAAGAGAAATTTTAATAGAAGAAACTGACTTACCATAAAACACACAATTACCAAGGAATAGATTACAATTTATTACTATTACTTAGATGAATCTAATATTTGAAGTGGTGTTTTTACTTCAAACTAGTTTCAGCTAAGCAGGGCCCAAATGTGCTAACAGAGACTGAAGCATTCAGCAGACACGGAGATTTTGTACTAGGTGCTCTCATATACATATTATGGCTATTAACTTGGTGTTTCTACTAAACTCTTAAAAGTGGAAGGTGGCCTTTCTCTGACTCCTTTGCCTGTGCTTGAGACTCTCTTCGTCCTATTGGTTTGCTTTGACCACCTTCGACATGATGGCTTGGACCTTGTCATGTTGTATCTTGTATCATCCTATCTGCCTGTCATCTCTTAGTGACCTACTTTTTTTAAGAAGAGAAACATGTGCCACATTTTCTTCATCCATTCTTTGGTTGAGGTGCAGCTGTATTATTTCCAGGTTCTGGCTACTACAAATAATGGTGTTTGAGCATAGTTGAACAAATGTCCTTGTAGTATGATTGAACATCTTTGGGTATTTGCCCAAAAGTGGTCTTGCTGGGTCCTGAGGTAGGTTGATCCCCAATTTTCTGAGAAACCACTATACTGATTTCAAAAGTAGTTGTACAAATGTGCATTTCCAGGTCCTCTGGAAATTCCTTCAGTTTCTTAATTGCTGATAACATATACATTCACACACACACACACACACACACACACACACACACACACACACACACACACACACACACGTTTCTTTCCAAAGGGAGAGAGGAGAAACTCTCTCCCCTTCCCTACCTCTCATTCTCCCTCTATTTTCTCTATGTGTGCATTTGATATTTATTGCAGAAGAGAATGTAATATCTCCTGGAGCTAGAGAAGTTGTACAGGCAGTTGTTAGCCACCCCATCATAGGTTCCGGAGACCTAACTAGTGCTCCTATCCAAGGAGCCATCCATTCTGTCCTGGTTGTTTTTTATATGTTACAGAATAGGAACAGCTTCTAGGCCAGAGATTTCCAACTTGGATCTATTTCATAATCTAACACTAACAGACATGCATTGTGCTTGATGACACTTTAGGTTGCTACAATTCATGCAGTGCTGCCGTATTCGACATTCATATGATGTTAAGCATCCTCAGGTGCACAAGCCTGTCTCACACAGGGATTATCCACCCAAAAAATCAATATTGTCTAAGATTTAATGAAATTGCTCTAGAAATTTGCTAGAGAATATTATAATACTCTCAGGGATCCTAATTTTACATTGCTGAATGGACAATGTTTTTTTTCATATTGATTGAAGTGGGTATGCAAATCCAATATGCTTAATATATGATTTAAACAAATAAAAATCCACCATGTCTTTTAATATTAAAACTTGCATGTTTTTTACACTTTTTATTTGTTTGCATATAAAAATCTCATACATAAAATTTACCAATACTTTCAGTTATCACAGGAGATTTGTTTTCTTAAAATCTCTCTCATACTCACATTTTTAAATGTTAACATCTTTTAAATTTAAGTAGAATTACATCACTTTCCTTGCTTATTTTCTTTCCTTTAGACACTTCCAGCATCCTTTCTTCAAACCCTTCAACACCTTCACAACTTACATTTTTAAACATATAGATTACCATTAAATTATACTTGAACAGGTTTCTTTTGTATTGTGGAAGAGAATTATGATATGAAGACAATTTTTGTGTCCCTTTTAGATCTCAAATTCACTTTAAAGTATACAATATATAAACCATTTTCATGATAGTTTTAGAAATTGAGAATGTGTTTGCTGTAATTCAAAGCTGTGAAGAAGCAATCTGTTTTCATAGGAAGAAACACATGACACTGCAACTATTTGAGCTCTAGGCAAAGCAAAGGAAAGTACCCTTGGTGACACTCTTTAGTTCATCAGATTAGTTCCTGCTTTTCCAAGTACTCCCAGGATGGTTAACAGCAAAGATGCCCAATCCTGTTGTTGGAAAGTCAGAGCTGCAGCTGCTCCCTATGAGACAGTTCTCATAGCACAGTTATTGTGAACACTTTGCCAAACTTAGACCACTTCTTTATAATATTTTTCTTAAATCAAAATACAAGTGTGACAGATATAGTGCAGTGTTCTTGATATTTTGGATCAGCTATTTGGACAAAAAATAAAATAAAAATAAAGAAAAATAAAATAATACTTGGTACTATCTTGTATAATTGTTAATTATCCAAACAAAAAATTCAAATAAATTTTTTATGTAACCAAGATTTAAATTTAGATTTTTATATTTCACTAAAATTTTCTATATATCTTTCTTTCTTTGTAATTTTTTTGAGACAGGGTTTCTTTAGAGCTTTGGAGCTTGTCCTGAACTAGCTATTGTATACCAGGCAGGTCCCAAACTCACAGAGTTCTGCCTTCCTCTGACTCCCGAGTGCTGGGAATAAAAGCATCCAACACCACTTCCCGGCAAAACTTCCTATATTTCTAAAAGTCTTTTTATTGTTTTTTTTAAATTTGAGATTATTTAATTGCTTGATTTCTCCTTTCCTTTTCTTCTGTTCAAACTTTCTCACATGCCCCTTCCTGCTCTTTTTCAAAAACATGGCCTCTTTTTTTCACCAATTTTTATTATGTAGCTATGTATTTCTAAATGTAATCTGATCAGGTCAAGTAATGCTACTTGTATGTATGTTTGCCACTGGATGACGAGTTGGTGTGCTAAGGAAAACCACTTCTACTGTTTTGGTCTTTCTATGTGTCTTTCTGTGGAAACCAATTCAACAAGACAGAAACCATGTCTGGTATGGAGTAACAAATACATTAAGCTTTTCCTACTATTTTAAAGAAGTAATTACAAATTCTAGCTTTCAGAAGTATATTTCAGAAGATTTATTCTATAAATTTTGGTACTTGGATTGGAATAATTGTAATAGCAGGCTCTTTGTTTCTCCCTGGCTGCTCAGTCCCAAAATAACCACACAGAAACTATATTAATTAAATCACTTCTTGGCCTATAAGCTCTAGCTTCTTATTGGCTAGCTCTTACATTTCAATTTAACCCATTTCTATTAATGTGTGTATCACCATGTGGTGTGGCTTATCAAAAGGTCCCATCTGGTGTCTCTCTCTGGTGGGGATACCCACCTACTGACCTTGCCTACTCTCTCTCTCTGTGTCTCTGTCTCTCTCTGTCTCTGTCTCTCTCTCTCTCTGTCTCTCTCTTTATCTCTTCCAGCCTGGATATATTCTGTGAAGCCATTGGCCAAAAGAAACATCATTATTCATTAGTCAGTAAAATCAAGACATGTACAGAAGGACTTCCCACACTCAACACTGATACTCTAATTAGTATAGTTTACAAAAGTACCACAATCCTCTAAAAAAAACTATGTGAGAGGTTGAATAATGACATTTTACTTTCATAGGTCCCCATTTTAATTCCATACAAGTTTTCATAGACTATCCAAAACGAACAATATTCTATTTAATTAGAGCAATATCCACAAATATCCATGTATTTACATTCCTTCCAAATATATAGCCTCCACTTTCAAATATATTACTAATCATTGCTTCACCACAAAGGACATTTTGGTACAATACCAATAAAATAAATTCATTTTTTAAATGAGTGGCGTATGATAGCTGCAAAAATGTCTATTTGTTTATACCACATTTTAGACTTTATTCACATTTAAGGTTCAGAAACATATATGATACTGTTTTAAAAATTTGACTTTTCAAGAACATCCATTTGTTCTCCTTTGAAGGAAGTTACATTTATTACTAGAGTTCAGAACTCCCCCATCGGCTTTTTGCAAAACCTTATGAAATCTCAGTGCATTTAGTCTTCTAAGCTCTACCCCAAGGCAAAAGAAAAACAAACATTTACTACATGTTTGACTTCAAAGTTAAAAGAACTGTACTAATGCAGAGGGTTCTGAAATATTGCATTCTGCTAGGAGTGGGATCTTTTCCAAGGATAAAATGTTCAGGTATTTTCTGACATTCACTGTAATATTCTCACAGTATATTATTCTAATGTCTGCATAATATATGACACCACAATTGAAATAATGCAAAAATCAAGATATGACTATCAGGTGCCTTTATCACTTTAGTAAATTTAATGTCTTCAAAGAGAGCAAAATTAGTGAAAACAGTTTTTTTTAAAAAATAAAGGCTATGGAACATAAGAATTAAATACCATTTATTTGCCTGTGTGAAGACATCTAGGACATCTAGTATTTTAAAATAACATGTTTGCTTGAAAAGATTTGTGGCCTAAGTCAAACACTTTTCTGTGAAATCCTCCCCAAATTTTATTCTGTGCTTTTCTAAAGTGTGGTGTTAAACATAATTTTTGTCTCTCTAGGATTTGCAAGGTTACCATTTAAAATTAGTACAGTAGATTTTTGCTCCTTTTAATCTAGGATCAAATTGAAGTTCATTTGATACCCATTGAGTTCAGGAAACTAAGTGTGAGAAGCTACATTGAGCAAAGCGGTGCTCCTGAAGTTTTCATAACTTGTTGTTGGTAGGAAATAACTTTGCCACTGGCTCAGAGTTTCAACTTACAGCATCTGTTTCATTTAAAGTCTGGCTTCCAGGCAGTATAGATTGCATTGTGCATTGGGAAGGAGGAAAAGCAAAAGAAAAACCAATTACTTTCTTAAAACAACAACATTTAAAGTCTTGAAAGTGGAGACTCTTTTTCTATATTTGTAATTATAGCTTTTGGATAGTACTGAAGAGTTTTCTTTCTACAATCTCATAATGCTGAAATCTAGAACAGAAGTCAAGATCATTCTTGAAGTTTTAAGGATTATATAGTGGGAATTGATTAATGGCATTTCAGACTTTGAGGGAGAGTGAGAGAAAAAAAAAAGAATGATGACTTACCATTTTCGTGTACTTCAATTCTTCCTCCCCATGAAAAGTGACTACCTTAAAGATGTAATTTTGAAACAAAAAAGACACATTTTTTGACTATTATCCACCCAGAATTCACTTATTGTTTTCTATTTCAGTACATTGTATCAGCCAATAGCCAGAAGAAAGAAATAATGTACATTTTCTAATAATTTGTGCTTTAGAGGCAGAGTACCCTTTCATAATTTTTCAGGGTACATTCACTTAAACTAATAAACACTAGCGTTCATCCTGTCATGGTGATACAAAATTAATTTGTATGCCAATAAGAAGGATGTCATAATGACCTTATACAATAAAAACAAGACAGTATTATATTAATGTTAACAAGTGTAGGTTCTAAAAATGACTTCTCATTACAATAATAGATCATTTGCATTCTTGAGATGATAACAAACAAAAGAAGGAAAGCAATTTATGAAAGAGGAGGGAGGAAAAAATAAATGAATGAGAAGAAAGAAGGAAATGTAAAACATCGATGCTAATGGGACAGATAATACAGATGATCTGAAAGAATACTGTAGTTTTTCAAAAAAATGTAGCAAATTTGCAAAAACATTCTTTTTTACTATTATTTTAAAGGTTCTTCTTGAAAATGAAAATGCTCTGTAATATACCCTTAATATGGAGAATATTAATAACACCCTTATCTGAGTAACTCTAATTTCCATCTGTATCAGTAATCCAATATCTTGCTTCCATGCATAGGGTAAAATATTTGATCTTTACTTGTTGAAATGAATGTATTGAATTTTTCTTCTGTGTCTTATAGTTTACAAATGCTCATCCTTTTTTCTCATATAAATTATAATCCAATAGCATTACATTATTTGAATTTCTTTAGTGTAATATGACAACATTTACTAACAATGTCTCATAACTCTATTGAATGAAAAGAATTGAACGCTTAAGACACCTGAATAAAAAATAAACATCCTTTCTTATTTTTATTCTCAGTGGATATAGGCAGTAAAGATAATTAGCCTCAGTAACATTCAAAATATTTACACACACATATACACACATGCGCACCACTGGCATATACATTTTAATATGCTGGAAATGTTTTATAATCTGGTTTAAAATAGTAGATATTTTTCTTAGTTAATAAGTCTGTACAGAATGTTAGATTCAAAAGAGGTGCCTTTTAATCTGTCACATCAGGAGTTTCATGAAAATTGATGTGATTGAATTGATTGATTTATTTCCCTAAAATAAAAAAGTACTTCAGCACTTTTGGAAAATGGTCATCATAATTTTTCTTTTTTGTTGTTTTTTTTTTTTTTTTATTACTTTAATACTTTAAAAAATACCAATCCAAATTCCCACTTCTTACCCTCCTCCTAGTCCCCTCCCACTCCTTCCACACACCCTCCTCTACAACCCCCTCCAATCTTAAGAGAAGGCAAGGCACTCTGCCCTGTGGAAAGTCCTCCCCACTACATCCAGGTTGAGCAAGGTATATATCCAAAGAGAATAGGATCCCAAAAGCCATTACATGCAGTAGAGATGAATCCCAGTGGCCTAGTCAATGGCCCCTCATTCTGCCCCAGCTGTCAACCACATTCAGAGGGACTAATTTGATCCCATGTTTGTTCACTTCTAGTCCAGTTGGAGTTGTTGAGCTCCCATTAGCTCAGGCAAATTTTCTCAGTGGTTGAACCCCTCATGGTCTTGACTTCCTTGCTCATATTCTCCCTCGTCGACATTTCAAACTTGGGAGCTAGTCCAATGCTCCAATGTGGGTCTCTGTCTATGTTTACATCTGTTGTTGGATGAAGGTTCTATGGTGATATCAACACAGAATTAACTCAGAGACCTTTTCCACATAAGTTTTTAATATTTTACTTGATATATATGATAGAAAGATCCATTCTAAGATATCTTCCCTCTGCTTAAAAAATCCTGTAAGGAATTAATTTGATGGTAATATTACCAAAATACAATTAAGATTTGAATGCACATGAGCCACTTGTGTCTTCTGTAATTTCTCAAAAATCAAAGTCAATTTCCTCTCTTCTTCTGATAATTCCCTGGGAATAGTTAAGTCATTTTCACCATCTAAAGTTTTGTTTAAATTAATCAGGCCATCAGGTTTTATCCCAAATGTGGATGACAGCTAAGAAATATCTCCTAGCAGTCTTTGGAAACTGTTAAAGGTTTGCATTTGATGCCTTCTAATTTACCCATATAGGGATTTAATTTTTTGTAAACTTCTTTTATAGCCTAAATAATTGATAGAATCTCCTTCTCATAGTTTTTCAGGAGCCACTTGTAATCACCTACAAGGGAAAATTTCTTTGCTTCAAACATTCTTTCTAAAGTATCTGCATTTGAATCAGACAGCAAAACATTGTAAACTATACTTTCAGAAAATAATAAACTACAGATTCAGGAAATTGCTTGTATATGACTTACAACATTTGTCTCATAGAGTATTAGTACAAGACATGGCTATTTAACATCCCATGTCAAAGAGTCTTCCATTGATCGCTTTTAGCAAGCTGGGAATTATTGTAAGTAGACACTGTGAAGGCACATTTTTCTGTCTTTACTTGTAAAGTTATAGTGAAGAAACAACCTTGTAAATCAATAATGAGTCCATCTTTTGGCAATAAAGAAGGCAAAGAATGCCAGACTGTAGAGTCCGTTGTCTGATTCACTTATTAATGCTCTTAAATAGTTCACCATTCTCCATTTTTCCAGATTTCTTTTTAACAACAAATACAAAAGCATTCCAAGGACTGATTGATTTTTCTGTTTGCTGAGCATGACTTGCTCCTGTTCCAGTCGTCCTAAAACACTCAGTTTCTGTATTAGAAAAGGTCATTGCTTAACACACAGAGGTTAGTCTGTAAGCCATTTTAAAGGTAGGGCTATTGGTTCCCTTAAAATATCAGCAGCTGTTGTGTCTTGTTCTTGTACAACTTAAATGTTTGGAGACTGTTCTTTATAAAACCTTCTAATATTTTTTACCAGAAACATAGGTCAGTTTATGGATTGTTTCTATGAGTGAGGGAATGTTAATATGAGTAGTGCTTTGGTGTAACAAATCACCTTCCCAAAAATTCATTGTTATGTTAGCTACATATGGTTTTCATATTCCTCTCTTTCCTTCTAGTCCTATACATTCTACCTATCTCATGCTATGCTTTATCTTAGATAAAGTTCCAATACCTAACAATTTAACATTTACATACTGAAGAGAAAAATTTTGATGCCAATATTCTGATGAAATTATTGTTATATCTGTACCTGTGTCTATCAGAACTTCAATGACAACACTATTTATTCATATTTTTAAATTTGGATTTGTTCATTTATAGAAGTTTGTTAAAATACTCACTTTATGATTTCTACTGAATTTTTGTTCTTACTTCTATATCTGTTCTATTATCCAAACAGTATGGTTTCTTACAATAGGCATTGGGTTGTTTAGTTGGTTTGGGAAGGAGATTCTTCTACAATTGTATGAAACATCTGAATGAAATTTGACAAAGGGCTGAATTTGGCATAGGGGTCTGAAAGAGGCTTCTCATGGAGTTTCCTGATTTCAAAATTTTTACCATGATTATTCCTCATTGACCTACATTCATTGTTCCAATGCTTGCTCTTGTATACCGTCTGCATAATACAGAACAGAAAGGTATTCTGAATGGATTATTCTTAGAAAAACCATTGCCTCTTAGAACACCCTGTCTACAGTCCCTTTCAAGTGACTTTGTTTGTCATGATTGTAGCATTTGATATTTTGATTTTTCCTCAAACCTCTGGAAACAAACTTTCCTACCCACACATTATAATGTTCTTGAGAGTCAACATTAATTTTTTCTAGAATGCATTCTTCCAACAGTCCTGACCTTGCCCTTCATGACTTGCTTTTCCTTTTCATAGAAAACTGACATTCTCAAAAGACAGGAATTTAATTATTATTTGTTTAGCTTCTGAATTTGGTATCATTTTATTTACTAATGAAGTCAATCATTTTAAGAAAATTCTTAAAGGTGTCCTTTGGCCTTGCATAACTTTAGTAAATGACTCACTTTTCTTTTCTAATTCTCCAATTCTTTCCTAAGTATTCAAAGCTGCTTTGTGGCATAAATCTAGGATGGGGTCATCATAGGCAGCCTGCCTTTCATAGCAGCATATCTTCTTCTCCAAGAATTTGATTTTAGTACTATCTATAGCTGTAGTCCATTGTTCAAAAATCTTAGCCTCTACTCTGATCCAGGTATTCCACTGTAATTGTGCACCAGTCTGTAAAGTTCTTTAGCCAGATCTTTACTTTCCATAGGGAAAATTCTACTACTAACTGACCATGAGTTTAACATTTGCTTCACAAAAGGGGAATGAATGACATATGAGACTTTTGCTTCGTTGAACCACCTTAAATTTAACAATGGCAAATAAGTCCAGTTATCTGTGACAGAGTCTCTGCTATTTGGCAATTCCTGTAAGGTTACTTGGTATACTACTAAGGTTGTTTGTCTGATTACCTTAGGTTGTTCCACTCTATTCTTATAATGAAATGATGAAATTGGTTCTTCCTTAAATTATTCTGTGTTTGAATCTTCCTGTGATCTGTTTCATTAGATTTCTTAGCACTGTAACTTAGCACTAAAATTAATCAACTTTTTAAGTGATGTAACAAAAATCATAATTCTGATAATGTTTAAAATTGACATTACATAAATCCCATCTAAGTTTGATATTGTCTCATTTAATCATTCCATTTTCAAACTCTCTAGCATATCATCATACAAAGACAGGTATTTGTCATAATGAAAAATACCCAGTACTTTTACTATTTTACGTATGGTCATTCATACTAACTTTTTTTATTCTGTATATATATGTGTGTGTGTGTGTGTGTGTGTGTGTGTGTATGTTTGTATACACACACACAGTATTAAGAAATATACCACAGCATATTACTTTGCAGTCAAACATAGGAGGATTTCTGTGGGTCTAAGGTTGTCCTGTTCTACATAGTAAGCCCTGGCTACTAAGTGCTACATAGGAAGATACTGTCTCAGTTTTTCCTTCTGTAGCTGATAATCACTAAGGTAAAATTATCCTGTGGTTCATATTTATATTTAATTTTATAATTTTGTTGGTAAGTCCTAATGACATTTTTTTGTAGGAGGAGGTAAAAAGGCACAGTATCAATGTCTTAGACACTGGGAGTCAGGCATACAGCAGATTCATTTATTTAACAACAAGGAAAACTTTTATATACTTTTCTAGTACCCAGGCATTCCAATCCATTGACATCATGTGGTTACCTCTCATTGGCTAGGTAGGATCAGGACCTCTGACAGCACCAGACAGACTGCAGTCTGGCTCCTCTCAGCCTGATAGGCCTTAACTTTCTACATATCCACCCTTTTTAGTCATTACATGTATGCTCAGCAGAAGTTAGAGTTCTTTGCTCAGGCCTTGTTAACAGCACCTTAGAAAGGATCAGCAACTGGACTGTTTCTGTCTTAGGTTGTTCTGCCAAACAAGCTTTTACCTATCATTGACTATCAACTCTAAAAACGCAATCAGTTCCTGGAGAGCTGCCAGAGTGCAGAAACTAGGTAAATTAAAAATAACCAGGAGTGCACAATCTCCTGTTGAGGAGTATAAGAAGGATGCCTTAAAGCTATCATTACCTGTAGAGTCACCTTAGTTGCTGTCTGCTGATGTTGGATCTGTTGCAGGAGAACATTAAAGAGATTAAAGATTAACAATACTACCACCTCAATTAATACATATATGAGCATCCAGAAGGGCTCAAATAACCTTTTATGTTATGACAATCTTTTTGAAAAAAAAATAGTCAAAGGCCAGAATGTCTGCCACTAATAAATCTATTTGTTCGGGGGGGACAATGAGGGCAATAAAGGGGAGCATATACATTATCCATCTTGGGTTATTTCCTCCTTGGTGAAAGGATGCTGACTTATGGCCAGGAATATATATCTTTCTAGGACCCATATTGGTATTGTGGTAGACTGAGGAAAATCCCAAACATACTTTATACCACAGGTTAGCAGGGGGGCTGGTGGTTGCCATTGGAGGAAGATAGGATCTTTCCACCTCACCAGGGTTGGGGGTGTGTTCCATGGCAGAGATGACTAGTTCTTGTATGGTGGTTTATGCCTCTAGTAATCAAAGCTGAGAAAGTTCTGATGGAAAATAACCTATGCTAAGGACAGCGGAGGATTTATCCTAACTTCTGGTGAGATAGTCCTGGCCAACAGCTCCTGTCCACAATGGCTTGTCTCCGTGGATTGTTTTGGATGCCATTGGTATTGAAAATCATCCAGAAAATCATTGAATTGTTGAGAGGCACAGGTAGTGTCATCATCAGTCTTAAACCCCATAAATAGCATGGCCAAATTAAGGTCCTTGGTAACACTGATGGCTTTTTTCCCTAGAAAGAGCAAGGACATAAACAAAGGAGGAGCAAGTTATTACATGAACATATTTAAGATTGTCAAAGGCAGCAAGGTAACCAGCATAGGTCCAAACTACACCATCTGAATGTAAGTGACAGTTGTGTGGCTGGGACAGACTGTGGGGCCACTGATAATCAAATCAGAATTTATCCCTACTACATGTGCCAGCTTTTTGGGACACATTCTCTTTGGAGGAATACCTTGTTCAGCCTAGATATAAAAGGAAATTCCTTGGTCCTGCCTCATAACAATGTGTTAAACTGAGGATTTGCAATTTAAAACCTTATCCTCAAGAGTGCATGGGGGATGGGGTTGGAGAAAGATGGAGTGAGTGGGAGGAAGGAAGAAAACGGGAATTGGGATTGGTATGTAAAATGAGAAAAAGATTGCTTTTATAGTAAATAAATAATCTTGAAAAACTAATAAGAGCCATATTAATTAATAAATAAAGATTGTCAAAGGGGCATAGTAATTATCATCCATCTGCCAGATGGCATTAGACATCAAGCACCAGAGATTAACCCCTGCATGTAGAAATGGTCTTAAGAAGGCAAAACGGATGCAAGGGACACATTTGAAACAAGTGTTTACATTGTGTAATTGGTAATTTTGGAAGAAGTATATGTAAATTCTGTTGCGAAAAATAAAATTGCTGGTGAAAAGTCCTGGCTTGCTCTAAGAGATTCATTTTGGCCATTAATAAAATGGTATCTATAACCTCATGTCCTTGATTCAATATTCTGAGTAATTTGTAGTAAGATCTATTATGTGACAGGTACCAGGGTTCAGTCCTCTGATTTAAGATACCTTGTATAAACAGCATAGTTATGATAATGGTGGTTAGTGAGGATTTGAATCGAGAAAAGGCTAGCACATGAACTATCTGTACAGCATACTGGCAGTCAAAAAACTTGTTAATGGGATTAATCTAGCACTCCACTAGAACCCTGAGGAGGGCCAAAAGCTCACCCAATTTAATATAACCAGGGTTAGGGAAAACATAATAACATCTTTAGTGCCAGGATGCTGGAAAAGAACACTATATTTGGTTTTATTGCAATCTGAAAAGGCCTGGGTGCCATGAGTGATGGGAGTGAAGGAGTAGACTACATTCAGCTGTATTTTTATTGGAAATGTAGGAAGCCATGCTAAGATCTTGTATATTAAAAAGTGATTATCAATAGTTCCTGTGATCCTCCAACGGTTTCCTAGGACAAGATAGAGTCTGTCCAGAGGGACTGGGTATTATTTAAAGAAAAGGGGAAGAAAAGGTTATTTGACTCTCATTCATATGCTCAGTGTGCCAGCATTTGTGCCTTAAGACCAGCTTGGAAGAATTGATAAATTTAGAGGTGACTTTGCACAAATCAGAATGTGCTTAACTTATCTATAATAGGGGCCCAAATTACCATAACACTTCCAGAACCCCCTGCGTGTCCAGAGACTCATTGCCAACAAGAGCTTCTGAGAGTCATGGTGTTGCAGTCCACAGGTAGCTTGAATGGCTACAACCTTTTGAAGTAGATCTCTAGCCTCATGAATCAGTCTAACTTTGATGGATGGGCAATAAAAATAAGTGTCTCATCTCTTGATCAGAAATGGGAAGAAAGGGGTCAATCAATTTTTGTGCCATAAAATTGTTGTAATTCTGTGAATGAATATAGTTCCTTCATTTCTATTTTTTAAAAGGGGGGTGGGGCGAACCTGCTTAGTAATTGAAAAGCCCCATAAAGCAGAGGGAGATGCCATTTCAACTTTTTCTGGCACCACCATCAGATGTAATGAAACAAAATCTTTTAAGGCCTTTTCATCAGTCCTTTGCAGATAGACTGCATATGGGTGTACCAGAAGGAAATCATCTTAATGTATTAAGAGAATGTCCTTTGAAATACTTGCCAGGGCCTGAGAACCATATAACTGGCTAATTATGAGGCTATTATTCATTCTCTGAGGTAATAAAAGCTCATTGGTATCTTTTGGGTGACTCATGCTTATTAGGCCCCTGTACTGTAAAGGCAAAGCAGTCTCTATCTTGTGGTGATAGGGGAATCTTAAAAAAAGGTGATCCTTAATATTTAAAACTAAAATATAATAAAATGGAGAAATAGTACTAGGTTGTAGGAGGTTTGGTTGCATATTGGTCCCTGTTTCTTCCATTTGATCATTCACCATACAGAGATCCTGCATGAAGTGGTAGTATCCCAATCTCTTGGGAATAACAAATATGTGAATACTATGTTTACTTGTAGTCAGTTCTATTTACCACATCTTTGGCTATTCTGCAGCTAATTATTTTAGGATTCACAACTTTTGTTGAATTAGAGACCACTGTTTCATCCTGATATCTTAATATGAGAACCATGTCAATGGATTGTGGCTAAGAGACTTGATTGTTTATTATTATTATTATTATTATTATTATTATTATTATTATTATTATTATTATTATTATTTCTGTGGAACAGTGGCCCTTAGAAGTGTGATTTACTAAACCTGTTTTTTCATCAACCTGAAAGTTATCAAAGAAAATTCTGTCATCAGTAGTTAGGACAGCACCCACATCTTCCAGGATGTATCTGACCAGAGCTTTCTCAATACCTTGGAAAAAATAGGGTGAATAACTCCCTTGTTTTCATCAAGGTCTTTCTAATGGACAAAACAATGGTAAATTTTGAATCTCATCAGTTTAGTAGTTCACTATGGGGAAGCCTAACTCTAAAGGTACAATGAGGAAGCAGAACATGTCCATTTCTGTTAATATGCTAACATCCATACTCATGTCCACCAAGCCTCTAAGAACGTATCCATCAAAATATGTTTTCAACATAGCTCTTGAAGTTCTAACGATAGCAATAAGACAACATAAGGAGATCAAGGGGATTCAAATTGGAAAGGAAGTAGTCAACATTTGGTCATTTGCTGATGATATGATAGTGTACATAAGTGACAAAAAACTCTACCAGAAAACCCCCTCAGCTGATAAATACCTTCAATGATGCGGCAGGATAGAAGATCAACTCAAAAAATTAGTAGCCCTTCTATACTCAAAGGATAAAGAAGCTGAAAGGAAAATCAGAGAAACATCACGTTTTACAATATCCACAAATAGCAGAAAGTATCTTGGATTAATACTAGCCAAGGAAGTGAACTTCTGTCTGTTCATGTTTTGCAGAGAGGGGGCACTTGTTCATCCAGGCCACCTGGCTATCTTTGCCCCAAAATAACCACACAGAAACTATATTAACTAAATCTTGGCCCATTAGCCCTAATTTTTTATTGGCTAACTCTTATATCTTGATTTAACCCATTTCTCTTAATCTGTGTATCGCCATGAGGGCTTGGCCTACCAGAGAAGTTTCAGCATGTCTACCTCCGGCCTTGGCTCCATGGCATCTCTATGACTCTGCTTTCTTCTTTCCAGAATTCAGTTGTGTTTTCTCCACCTACCTAAGTTCTGCCCTATCAGGCCAAAGCAGTTTCTTTATTAATTAACCAATACAAGCAACACACAGAGGGTACTCACACATCACCCATGCCCTCTTCTGTACATGGGTGCTTCAGATTCAAACTCAAGTATTTATGATTGTGCAGAATACTCTTGCCCACTGAGCCAAATGCCAGACAAGACCTCTAATTTTAGATTTTTATTGTCACCTGGACTCTACCATGGCTAACATTTAAATTATTTGGTTTGAGATTCTTGCTTTACTATGGTATCGTTTTAAAGCACTCTGAGATTTCTCTTATCTCTTGTCCAGAAGACAATACAATACCAGCAGATGACTATAGCTTAGTAAATACAGTTAGCCCACAGTGATCATTTGTTTAGGACTGTAGACATTATTATGTCTCTAGGAATCAAAAAGTAAGATGTTGTTTTGGAAAAGGTTCTGTAAAATAATTATAAATGTATTTATGCCTGATTTCTATGTTCAGTTGTCAC
This sequence comes from Microtus agrestis, assembly GCA_902806775.1. NCBI lineage: Eukaryota > Metazoa > Chordata > Mammalia > Rodentia > Cricetidae > Microtus > Microtus agrestis. The sequence continues at coordinate 38,537 of CADCXT010004799.1, forward strand.
ATCTGGGGTGCAGTTAAGATGCAGTGACTCAGCCCAACCACTGGGATGATCTCCTAGAGTTCAGATGAAGAGAGGAAGGAAAGATCATATGAAAAAATGGGCGGTCAATAGCCCAATGGGGAAAGCCACAGAAACAGCTGACCTGAGCTCATGGACTATGGACTGACAGCATGGGACTGAACTAGACCCTCTGAATGTGGGTGATAGCTATATAGCTTGGTCTGCTGCAGGGCATGTGGAGAGCCTGGCAATCACACCAGGACCTATCCAATTGCATGAACTGGCTTTTTGAAGCTCATTTCCTATGGTGGGATAACTTGCTTAGGCTTGATATGGGAAAGTGGGGATTGGTCCTGCCTCAAGTTGGTATGCCAGAACTTTCTTACTCCCTAAGAAAGGATTTACCCTATTTGAGGAGTAGTTGAGGGATGGGAAGCAGAATGCAGGTAAGGAGAAGGGGAGGGAGAGTATGTTTTTTACTAAAACATATGAAAAAAAAGAGTGAAAGCTAACTATGTAAATCTTAAGTTATATTTCATATTTCTTGTGTGATAATTTAAGGATGTTCGTTTTGCTTACAAGATTATTATTGTAATTGGGAGGAAAAGAGAGATTATTTTTATTGTTTGTTTATTGAGATTTTTAGATCTCCTCAGCACATCAACATGGTTCACTTATTTACTTTTCATTCTATTGCTGTACATTTTAAATTACTTATTGCAGATAAAAGTGCTGTCCATATTACAAATAAAATGTGATGAATTATGACTGATATCTAGTTTTCCTTAAGGAGGCAAAGGGCTTTTCTATGTTTTTCATTTTACTGAATAGCATAGTACTCAGCCTGCTAGTATTTACTTCCATTCCATGTGATATGTAATGAATTAACAAGTTATATAGCTTATTTTATCTTTGGGGAGTATCTTTGCTAAATCATTTGATTTGCACAAAAATACATAAATACAATTAAATATCTTAGTGTTACCCCAAATGTCATTTATAAAATATATAGCATAACTATTTGTTTAATTTTATCCAAAAAAGCATTACCTAATGAAACTTATTGATACCTTTTCTTACCTTTTACTTTTAAATTTAGATTACTTCCCTCTTTCAATCAATATAGCATTATAATCAGCTGAAACTTTCAACATGTAACACTGGACGGGTTTCTGTCGGTGAATTTCTAAATAGGATGTATACTTAGAAAATTCTCTGTTATAACTACAGGATTTATTAAAAGCTAAATTCTAGATTAGTGATCTCTAATTCAATGATCTCTTGATTCATTCACATCTCTTCTTTTATGCATGACTTCTAAAGAGATGTTTACAACAATTTCTGCACTGTTTTTCACTATGTAACAAGACTTCATTTTCTTACTTGATTTAAGAGTTTTTTAATAAGCATTTATTTTTTCTATTGTTAGTAATGGCATGCCTAGGTACTAGATTTTTTGATACTTATTCTATTGAGTGTAATCTGGAGTTCCTACAGCAGTAGTTTGTGGTCTGCATTAATTTTGGTATTTCTTAGTTATTATTTCTCCTGTTAACACTCCTTTTATTACTTTCCATGTTTTCTTGCTTTCATTTATCAACTTTCTGTCTAGTAGTTATTTTTTATCTTTTGAAAGTACCCAATAGTGCATACATGACCTTCTGTGTCTGATGTACTTATTTCTTTAATATATATTTCTATTTTGAGTAATTTCTGTTGATCTATATCCATACAAATGGTCTTTCTGTTTGGATGGAAGCTCCACTTTACTCAATTCTCTCTCAAGTCTCTGCTCCCTTTTTAAAATGCCTGCCACAATGCGGCTTCTCCTCTCTACTTCTAGAGACCATACTGGTGTAGAAGGTCCTTCTGTAATTGTATTGCTTCATTGGTTGAATAAAGAAACTGTCTTGGCCTTTTGATAGGGCAGTATCTCTAGTCTACTATTGGCTAATTCTCACATCTTGATTTATCCCATTTCTACCAATCTGTGTAACACCACAAGGTCATGATTTACCGAGGAAATATTCTAACCAGCATCAGTTTCAGGCAGGAGCTTAATGGAGTATACCACATTGCCCTCTTCCTCCGAGCATCCTGTTTGGTGTACTAGAGATACTGGTCCAGGCAGTGTTTAAATGAATACAGTTTCTGTGTGATTATTTTGGGTGTAAGCTAGCCAGGTGGGATGGAACAAAGAGACCCCCTCACACAAGAACACACCTTCAGGGTATTTAAAACCTGGACAATAGACCTCCCCTGCAATTTCTCCATTCCCTGAGGACCACCCAGGAGTTGTTTTGCTCAGATTAACCCTGGTTTTATATATTTGGTATAAAATGATTTATTGTATTGGCAGAGGGACATCTTAATATTGGGGTACAGAAACCTTTCACTTTCCTTAGCTGTCTCATCATCAGTTGGCTGATAAGTCCAGGAAATAATGGGCTTCTCTTATTCGGTTTATCATAGAGATCATGAAGGAATGATGTTTATTTTCATGACTGCTGGCTTGCTCTGCTAGATTTTATAGAGGCAAAGTCTACTTACCTAACACTAACTCTAACCCTAAGCCATAGCCCTAACCTTACATAATACTGTGTTTTCCTACTTCAATTATCAAGAAAATTTTCCCTAGACTGCACAGACAAATCCTGAGGGAAATCTGATGGTGGCAATTCTTTATCTAAGCTTACCTTTTCCAGATAATTGTGTCAAGTTGATAACAGAAATAAACCAATACAAACAGTTATCTTTTTTTTTTTTTTTTTTTGGATTTTCGAGACAGGGTTTCTCCGTAGCTTTTGGTTCCTGTCCTGGAACTGAAACTAGCTCTTGTAGACCAGGCTGGTCTCGAACTCACAGAGATCCGCCTGCCTCTGCCTCCCAGTGCTGGGATTAAGGCGTGCCCACCGCTCACAGTTATCTTTTAATTACAGCTACTGAACTTTTTTTTTTTTTTTTTTTTTTTTTTTTTGGATTTTCGAGACAGGGTTTCTCCATAGCTTTTGGTTCCTGTCCTGGAACTGAAACTAGCTCTTGTAGACCGGTCTGTCCTCGAACTCACAGAGATCTGCCTGCCTCTGCCTCCTGAGTGCTGGGATTAAAGGCATGCACCACCACCGCCCGGCTGCTACTGAACTTTTATGTCTGAAAATTTGAGTAAACCTATTTTGTATTTAAAACAGTGTGTGTGTGTGTGCATGTGCGTGTGTATCATTGAAGAAGTACATTGGATCTCCTGGAGCTGAAGTTACATGCAGTGGTAAGATGCTAAGTGAGTACTTGGAACTGAAATCCAGTCCTTTTCAGGAGCAGCAAGAGCTTAAACCCTGAGCAACCTATCTCTTTATTCCCCCAAACTGGTTTTGATGCTGAATTTATTTTATCTTTTTACTTCCTTGAATTTATGGTATCCAACAATTTTTTTTGTTTCTAAAAGCTGCAGTTTAAATGAAATTGCCAACCTAAATCACAGGTCTTTTTTCAAGGGAAATAAGAGATATTTTATTTTTGAGCCATATTTGGGTGACTGGCAAAGGAACATGAACTCAGGTTACTCAGAATTGCATTTTCCACTGTAGGAAAGATACAGTTATTGCATAAAAAGTCAAAAAACCAATTCACTTAACAAATATATTTGTAAAGACAGCAACTATCTCATCTATAAGTTGTAGTGCTATTTATAACAATATTAACTTTAGATTTAGTAGGTGGTAATGGTCTAATACCTTGCATATTCCTAAGATTTTACCTAATTGTCACAATAGTGTTAGATAACAACCTATCAGTATAACTGACTTTTACAGGACCAGAAGAAACCCAAAATAATTTGGATATTCAGTTTCAAGTTCAAGTGTTCCATAATCATGAAATTCTAGACAAGTCTATAATGTGGGGTATTTAACACAAACATGGCTTCTTTGAATGGTAATTCACCAGGTGAAAAGGTCTGAAATATGAGACTGAGCACAAATCTAAATTGAATTCAACTTGTGGCATCTTTGCTGTATCTGTCAGTACCAGGGTTTTTATATCTACATTGCCCTTACATTTTTCTTTGTTGTTTGTTGTTGTTTCTTTGCCTTCTGGCTTTATGGTTCCTTATGTATTTCTCTTTAGTATATATTTTGCAAATATCTCAGCAAGAATGAATGGCTATTACTGTTTACTCCTGCTGCTGTGGTTGAGAATGTGTGGAGAAAGTGATTGTTCTATAATCACTCATTTCAACCTTTTTTAATTGGTTTGTGCCTAAAGCTTGTATCTCTCAAAAATGTTTCTACTGCATTATTTTTAACCTCCAGTACATTAGATTATACAAGAAAGATAGAGAAGATTGAGAAGAATGCTTGCCCCCTACAGATATGGGAGAAAATATTAGTAAAGATTCCCATTATGCCTTGCAGATTATCTTTTGCTCATAGAAACATATGTCTTTGTATATTACACAAGGGCTGCCATTGCCAGATCCTTTTTATATACTTAAAAAATGTGATAGATTTCCTGCAAGTGATGTACACAACAGTGTGGTGGCTCACCTAAACATGCATCTCTTTGTTTTCATAATCTTAAGGGTATTCCATACCCAGCTTTCAGCAATTGGTCAGGAATATCATCTATGCCTCCCTGACAGGTAAATCTTTATGGTTTCTGTCCCAACAAGAAAGTCTCATTTATGATTTTGTAGATGTTCCCATCTCTATAGATGTGAAGAAATTATTTTCTCTGTACCAAATTTTCTAATGACAACTCACTGATTTCCAGTTTCTTGTTGCTTGTCTATATTTGGAGGTAATGACATTCAAATTATTTACATGAAGTTTTCATTAATTCTTTCTAAGTAATTAAGTATTTAAAACAAAATTGAATCATTTGCTCAGGATGTACTTATTGAATATTTACTATATGGCACACATTCTAATAATGTAATGGCCATAAAGTAAAGCAAACTTGGCTAGATATCTGCAAGCACTTTCCACAATCAAATGATAATTTTTGTTCTTTTAATTTTTAGAAAGAGTGCCAGAAGTACCTAAAATAAAATCTTTCCTTTTCCAGTTTTTTGTATCTAACTCATGAGATCTTTAAATTTTATTCAGAGGTGTTTATTTCCCCATCCTGATGTCCGGCTGTTGAATGTGATTGTATTTTCTGGTGTTCTTCACTAGGCAAGGGAGGAGGTGACAGATCCTATTTAAAGAATTAGACTAATTGCAGCAAACACCTGAGATTCTCTAGGAATGTGCAAATATAGAAAATCAATTTATAGTATTATTATCTAATTTTACATTGTGCAATAATATATTTATGAAGCTTCAACTTCAAAAATAGAAATATGGAGGATGAACATAAATAAAAATAAGACAAAAGTAGGCTCCATGCCCAGATATCTATAGCAAAAACTCAAGGCAACAGGAAAATAATGCAAAAAAAAAGGAAGTTTTTAGACACACAAAAAGTGCTTAAAGGATTCTTTCTCAAACATTGAAAAGTCTTGAACATATTAACTGTGACAAAAAAAAGCAAAAATGTTATCTACAGAGAAAAGGCCTAACAGACTGTTTGCATTAACATGTTAACTATGCTGTGCTGCATAGAGCTCAAAGTCTGGAATAGAATTAGGGTCTTTTAGCTTCCATCTTCCAGTCTAACCTACAGACAAGTAATGCATCATTCATCTTATGTTTCTCAAATAAACTATATTTCTAATATTCTTTTTGGGTTTTTTTTTTTTGCTCATTTGATTGTTTTTCTGAGATGTGTTTTCTCTTTGTAACACCCGTAGAAGTTCTAGAACTAGCTCTGTATGTAGTTCACATTGGTCATGCATAAAGATTTTTACAAAGTACAAAAGAGGATACATGAGTACAATGAATTAGTATACATTCCTAAGTAAGCATGCCTTGGAAAATGTTTGCTGTAATTCTTATTTTTATGCCTTTACTCATGTTGTACCTGATTCTTCCTATCTGCCACCTGGATATAAGAAACTTTTAGGAGAACTGAGCCTCAAGGACAATGCCATGTTCAGTTTAAGTCCCTAAATCCAGATGCCCAATGGGAAGAAGCTAGACTAATTTGAGCTGAGCATTTTCCAAAACTTTATAGAACTGAAAATGAACACAGATGTCAAAGCCCAGCTGTGGGACCTCAGCTTCATAACGGCAAAATTGACATTGATTGTTCAAAAAAAAATCTATCAAAATTTATGTTCTAGCTTTACAACTTAAATCTATATAGAAAACCTAAATCTGCCTAGTGCAAAATTGGAGCAAACATTCAGTGGGAAGCATGTAGTATTATAGAAATTTAAAAATAGCTCCAATTACAAAGTAGCATGTTTTTTACAGCATCTGCATATGTATTGAGTTTTGGCTGATCCCTGAACTCCGAAAATAGCTTCTCCTTCATGTCCTTGTTCTCCATTCCTTATTTAACAACTCTTTCTAAGAATTTCCCCTCCTCCATGTGTAACATTTACTACCCAGAAAAGAATTCTCTATGAACCAACTTTAAAAAGTCATACACTATATAAGCCAAAGCTCCAAAGATTTTGAATGTTGACAATTTTGCTTTGTGTGATTCTTGAGGACTTTACCAAGGTACATAAGAAAAGGATTCATATGAATTTGACAGCAGTGGCCAAGAAAGAGTCTTTCAGCTTAAACACAACAATGGGGAACCAGGGTGTCAAATTTTTCTGGTGGCTCCAAGATGTTCATTGCCAAGGATTTTCATTTTTAATTCTTGGCGTTTCAGTTGTATATAAAATTAAGACATTATTATTTTCCTGTCTTGTGAAAAAACAGGGACAAAAATAACTAAGAAAGGTGGGATTTAGATTGGCTCACAGTTTGAGTGTCTAAGTCCTCATGGTGAGAAAGTGGCAGCAGTGGGAGTGAGGTAGTTGTTCATACTGTGCTTACAGTAAGGAAGCAGAATAAGAGGAATATTGGTGGCTGGTTCATTTCCTTACTTTTGTTCAGTCTAGAACTCCAGATCATCAAACAGGTTTACCCACAGTGAAGAGGAATTTTCCCACCTCAGTTCACATAATCCTCATAATCATTGGCCGAAGTTGGTTGGGGCTAACCAAATCTAGGTGGTCTCTTGAAGTCATACACAGAGACTTGTCTACTAGATAATTTTATATCCAGTCAAGTAACAGTATTATCCATCACTAGTCTCATTATCATTCATAGTTTATTTTAAAGTTATTGATATGTACACATCTTGTTTTTAATTTTATTGTCTTCTTTTACCATGTCTAAAGTAAAATAAGAATCTTGGTAATTTTTAAATAAAATATATGATCCAATTAGTTCACACTTTAAAAAAATTTAAGACATCTGAGTGATTTACAAATCAGTAAAATTATTTTCTTTCCACCAAAAAGGTTGTTCTTTTTCAGAAAATAAGATTAATTTGATATATTGATTATTAGTAGTGGCTGACAAATAACATTGTATCAACAAGCCCTTTAGAGCCTATGGTGTTTTGTATGATATTGACTCCTAGCCTCATTTTGAAGACTTGGTCCCCAGTTTGCTGGACAGTTTGGGAAAAATTAAAAGGTGTAGTCCTGTGAGAGAAAGTATGTAATTGGTTTTAAATTTGAGGCCATGGTTCTCAACCTTCTCTATATGGTACCTCTTTAGCACAGTTCCTCATGTTCTAACACTCTCTGAACCATAAAATCATTTTCATTGGTACTTTTTAACTGTAATTTTGCTGATGTTATCAATCATAATGTAAATATATGTGCTTTTCAATGGTATTAATCGATCCCTGTTAATGGGCCATTCAATCCCAAAAGGGAAATGACACATAGTTTGAAACTGCTGATTTGTGCTTTCAGATGAATCTGGCTGGTCCAAGTACTCTAGTTTCTGCTACCTATTCATGTATCAGTATGTAAAGTCCCAACTTCACATCTCTAGTATCATGGCCCCTACTTACTAGTATGTTCCCTGTAACCCTATCCTTCTGAAACTCTAAGCCCCAAGGAAACACATTTTTTAAGTACCCATAATCAATGATGGTGTTTTATCACCTCAATAGAAACATTACTAAGATAGTGTCAGGCTTTCCTGGTTTGTCAAATTTTGACAAAGCCTATGGCAGAAGAAAGCATGTCTAAATAACAATACTGACTCTTTGAAATATAACAATATCTCTGTAACTTCTATTTGTTGCTATTTATTTTTAAAATAATTATATTTATTCAATATAACTATATGTTTGATGGATGAATGTGCTTCTATAATTTCAGTTTAAAATCTTTGTGATATGAAATAACCCTTGATTTTTTTCAGATTTTTTTAGACATCTATTTAACCATATAGTTTTGGTTTAATTTTTAAAAAATTTCCCATCATATATTTTTCTCCTTTTCTGATGAAAGTCAATCTTTAAAAGTAAATAGTGGTTGTGGACTCTAGGGTTAGAAAGTATTATTGGTCAATGAAGCCACAGATTCATTCTTTTTTTAAAAAATATTTATTTATTTATTATGTTATCAATATTCTGTCTGTGTGTATGTCTGCAGGCCAGAAGAGGGCACCAGACCTCATTCCAGATGGTTGTGAGCCACCATGTGGTTGCTGGGAATTGATCTCAGGATCTTTGGAAGAGCAGGCAATGCTCTTAACCACTGAGCCATCTCTCCAGCCCCACAGATTCATTCTTAAGAGCAGAGTGGGTTTCAGGCAATCTTTTAAACAGACAGTTGTAATAAACTAAAAGCTTCAATATTATTGAAACAAGAAGCCTACCAGAAGTTTACAGTAGCAGAAATTAACAAAGAATAAGAATGTACATTTATCTATATCTTTTAGTTTTAAGTTAACTAAGGATCTTCATAGAATGCAAAATTTAAAGTTTTAAGTCCAGACTTGAACCTGAGATACCAAGTCAAACTCCAAAGTAGTGTTTCTTGTATCTGCAGTACTAGATCAATACCTGCTCTCTGTTAGTAAGAACATAGGATATTTATTTGATATTAGATCTGACAGTGTTCATCAAGATATCATGATAAGGCTCATTTCATGCACTAGTATAGTTATCATAATTGGTTTAATAAGATGCCAATAATATCAAAACACACTCATATGTAAGGATTAGAATAATTATCTGTTTTAAATGAGAAAATTACTGGAAGCATCTTAAAGATGTAATATTGTTTTTTCTTTAGCATTTAGTCATCTTGATTGTGGAGATATAATTAGTTTATATCCACTTAGTCACAAATTATGTAGGAATTGGAATCTCTGTGAGGGTGGGTGATCACTTAATGTTGTACACCATGTACATTATATCAGATTGGCTAGAACATATCCCTAGGATGTGTTTCCTTATATATAAATGACAAGCACATTGACTTCAATAGTTTCAATTCATATACACAAAAAGACTTGCTAGCTTCAAAATTCATTTTATTATTTATTTATTAAAGATTTCTGTCTCTTCCCCACCACTGCCTCCCATTTCCCTCCCCCTCCCCCAGTCAAGTCCCCCTCTAGTCAGCCCAAAGAGCAATCAGGGTTTCCTGCCCTGTGGGAAGTCCAAGGACCACCCACCTCCATCCAGGTCTAGTATGGTGAGCATACAAACTGCCTAGGCTCCCACAAAGCCAAAATTCATTTTTAAGTGAGCCAGTCTTCTGAAATCTTAAAAGAGGGATTTTTTTTCAAATTAAGAAGATCTCTGAAACAGAATTTTCTGAAAAAGAAATCACATTCAGAATCCCCCCTGAAGATAAAAATGGCAACATTTTTAAATGTTCTTTATGTTGGTCAAAAACACACTAAAAATATTTTCTCTGTGAAAATCACTATTTTGCTTATTAAATTCACTAAACTGAAACATAAAGAATTCAGTATATATAAATGCTGACATACTATACATAGTATGTATGTATATATAAACATAAAAAGGCTTATCATACTATTTTGAGCCTATTTTTATGTTTTAGTCTCATTAATTCTGTCTTAGCGAGTGGGGTAGTATTGTTTGCTTTGAAATGGACAAATTATCTTACTCTTATCTTTACCTGAGCCATCAATACATGATGCTATAAAAATTCAGGTGGCAAACAATGCTCAAAAATGTAGTGTTAGCTACTAATTTGACCATATGCTATGCAAGTCACTCATCACTTGAGATTATTTCATAAAAGAATAAATACAGCAGGCCAGAGAGTGAATAGCGAACCAGCATTGAATGACATCATTGGTCTCTTGCTTTCCTAGTGATTATTAAAATGTTAATAAAGATGTTAAAAAGAAAAACTACCATCTGAATAACAATAAGAAAAAAGTATACTGTAAAATTATGTCTATGATGACAGAATTGCATGAAACACTAATTTTACTCACCAAGTTATGGGCTAACTTGTATAACTATTTTTAATTATATAGTCAATTTTGATTGTTATAGTGTTATTGAATGATTACTAGGAGGTGTTAAGATAATTACTAAAGGCCTAATTCATTCTCCAAATGTTGCTGCAGATCTGTAGCCTGCTAAGGCTTGCAAATTTCCCCCTTCAGTGCCAGATGTGCATGTTTTTCTCCAGTTTGGAGGCACAGCTCCTGATATTGCTGAGGCTCTCACTACATCCCCATAAAGTATTTGTACATGAGCTCATTTGCATTTCTTTATCTAAATAGTTGACTTCACTGAATAAAAAGATTATTTAAATTAGCTAAAAATAGTTGTCTGACACACTTTTGTAAACCTACAAGATGCTCAGTTCCCAGTACTTAACTTTGTGATTCTTTTCATAAGAAAGAAACAATAGTTTTCCAACCACTTATTGTTTGTAGATGTGTGTGTGCGCATGTGTGCTTGTGTGTGTGTATGTGTGCCTGTGATTTTTTTGTAGATAGTCTTGGTTTGTTTTTTGATTGTTCACCCCAATATCATTCTTTTTGGTAGACTTTCTAGGAAATCCTTCAATTCAGTGTCTTTTCTGTACATATAAAGAAAGAAATAAACTCAATTGTAATACTTTATTTAAGAGTAGAGTTGTATGATGCTCAAGGAGACATGGAAGGGAGAGAAGATTTATTAAATATAACCGCTTTTCAAATGTCCTGTGAAACATACAGTTCAGATTTGATGAAGAAAAATGGTCAGATGACAAACGAAATAACTAGAAGCTCTGAGAAATCTACAGTATGTCTATGTATACACACACACACACACACACACACACATATAATAAAAATCTCCATTTCTCATTACAGTAGACAAGTACTTAGTACTCAAAAGCAAAATAAAATTAACACATAAAAATAAGTTATGGGATTTCCCATGTAGTTCTGGGATTGTCAGTCGCTTTTACAATTAAAACATTTTTGTAAAAACTTTACACCCAAGGGACTCCCTCTATAGTATTTGTAGTTCTCATATACACAAAATGGCCCAAGAATTATCAACTCAAAAAAAGAGTATGAATGTTACATATGGACTGATAAAGCTCCTAAGATAGTAGAAAATGGAAAATAAAGTTGCCATAAGAGATTGCCATCTAAACAATGGACTCATGAGAAGACTTCACGTCAAACTACATCTAAGACTTACACTGAAAAAATAGAGCACCCCAAATGAAAATCAAGAGAAACCAATTAGTAGATTTCACTTTCACATCCTTAAAATAACCTGTGGGAAAAAATAACACAGCAAATACATAAAAATATTAAAATATGATTAAAAGAATAATAATTTCAGGAGTAGACATAAATAGTATCAAATCCAAGAATGCAATAAGATAACAAAATAAAATTCTATGAGTCTAGTAAAGTGTTTTTAGTTTATATGGAAATAAACAGTAGATTGTGTAACACTAGAGAGAATAAAAAGTATATCACAAAAATCTCAAAAGTAACATAAATACTGTGGCCTCTTATAAAAGATAAAATTAAAATTAAATGGCATTCATTTTTTTAGAAATAAAAACATGACACTTTTGTACACAACATAGAAAGTTTTTCATATGTAAGTTCCCTTCACCTAATTTTCTGTGTCAAATAACTTAAGGTAAAATATCACTTAATGAATCAGTAAATACATGTAATTCATTAAAATTCATGATCTAGTCCTGATAGTCCTACTACAGCAAAAATAAAAAATAAAAATAAAAAGGAATTTTGTAAAGCTATTTGAGTACATTTTCAGGACTATAAGCAATTATCAGGTATTAAGTATAAAATACTGTATAATTTTATTAAATTCATGAACCAAAGCAAAGAACAAAGTCATTATCATCCTATATTTGAATATATAATTAAAATAAAACAAAATAAATGAAAATAGACCATTAATTTGAGAAAGATGGAAGTTAAAGACCTAAGGGGGCCTCATGGCAACCAGCAAACAACCCGGTCTATTGCAAAGGCTATCAGTTACTCTCCATAAGCTGAGGGTAAGGCCATATTGTTGTACATAACATGTTCACAACTCATTGAATATGGAGAAGTTGAACTGGTGCCTACCTAGGGCTGTCACCTCTAGTGACTTCTCTTTATGGTTTAGAAGGTACCTACATACTACTAAAGGTAAAATGTAAATACCAGCGCAGCTACCAAATGTTGCAAGGGAGAGGGCCGCTGGTTTGTTCAGGCTGTCTGGCTAGTTTAGCCCCGAAATAACCATACAGAAACTGTATTAATTAAAACACTGCTTGATCCATTAGCTCTAACTTCTTATTGGCTAACTATTACATCTCAGTTTAACTCATTTTTATTAAACTGTATATCACCACATAGCAGTGGCCTACCAGGGAAGATCCAGCATGTCTGACTCTGCAGACTTTATGGTGTCTCTCTCTTACTTTGCCTTCCTTCCTACAAGCATTCCGTTCTGTCTTCCACACCTACCTAAGTTCTGCCCTATCAACTAGGTTAAGACAGTTTCTTTATTCATTAACCAATGAAAGCAACACATAGACAACACCTCCTACACCATTCATACATTAAATTTACAAAGGTAAATTTTCTACAAGATGTGCTAGTGCAATATTGGCATAAAACTTATGGGAGGAAACCAAGAAATATCTGATTGTCTTAGAAGATCACTCCATAAGAGGGAACTCATCCTAGACACTGCTTTGGTGATTAAGATCCTGAGAATAAATAGGTCAGGAACCTAGTGGAAATGCAAATACAACTTATCTGATAAATATATTTAACAATATAGTGGCTTGTAATGACATTCTACTACACTTATATTCAGTGTTTTGTTCAGCCATCAACAAAGGGCATCCTCCTGTTGTATATGAGAACAAACAGAGAGACCCAATGCTAGACACTGTGCATAGAATATATAACCCTGAAGACTGCCCTAAATGGGATTTATCCATCAAATTCCTTCTCTCATCTCATGAATTTTTTCAGAAAACAAGGATGGGAAGATGCAGAGAGAATGAAAGCCAAAAGAAACAGGAGCTTCTTGAAACAACAGAGACTATAGCAGCATACCACATAAGGTATTTGCCAGATAAGGTCCCAGCAAATAAAGAAAAAGTAGACACAAGTGATTATCCACGTCTATGTAGGTATACATACCACTCTTAAAGGCAGGTCTCATACTCAGCAGTAGATGAAACAAAATAAAACAAAACATGCTCAATGTCATATTTGAAGGCTCTTCCTTGTTTGATGGGAGGGGTTTAAACCAGAAAAGCAAAGCAGCCAGCCGTTGGCTCTTACCTCTACCTCAGACATAAAATGGGTAATCCTGCATCCAGGATTGACACTGAGCTGAAGACCTGTCTCTTCCCATTTTATACTCCCCTCTAATTTAAAGGCATGCACCACCAACACCTGGCCTCTATGGATACCTAGTTTGATGGCTGGGATGAAAGGTGTGTGCCACCATTGCCTGACCTATATCTCTGACTAATGTGACTGCCTTGCACTGATCTTCAGGCAAGCCTTATTCATTAAATCACAAATAATATATTTCCATTTTGTATCTAAAATAAAAAGAAGGCCTTAACTAATACAAGCAAAACTATATACAACAAGTAAGATAACTATATATAATATAGAGGCAATAAATACATCAACAATTTCTAGTTCATTTGCATTTGATAAATTCAGAGAAAATGCTGAATTATCTATCCCATCTTGGCGAGTCCAAAGCCTTATATTTAATTTACATTCTTTCATAAATTTGCATAAATGTGTCTGGTAAAGAAGGAAAACTATAACTATCTGATCTTCAACTTTCTCAGGACCAAGAAGGTAATATTATTAACTGAGTAAGATGGAAGTGCAAGCAAGTTCCAAAAAAAAAAATGTGAGAAATGGCAGAAATAGATAGCTGCCTAGATAGTCATCCAAAGCTCCTCTTCATTGTTGGGGAATCTATACTTGGCCTACAGGTCTAGTATATCTGTGAGGGAGGATATTCTGAGAGGTCTGTTTATCCTTGTCTTGGCAATGTTTGATAGTCACTGTAATTTGTGTCCTGCTTGTTCAATTAGGATATCATACTGTCAGCAGCTGAAGCAAGGGCATTTTCTTACCAAGTGTCTTAGTTTTGTATGGAATTTCTTTGATGTCTATTACTTTCTCTGAAGTAGATTGGTGCTGCCAGGTGTAGACATGTCTCATTTTCATTAAAAAAAAAAAACGTATATTATTAAAACAACTTAAATGCCATATTCTGTAGATCTCTGAAGTGTTAAAGATAATCTGTATATCTAAAATATATTTCTTTTTGGCCTTGAAAACATACCTAATATGACTGCAAGTTTAATTGTAATAGGTGACTAATTGTTAACCTGCATTTCCTTATTATCCTAAACAATAACTTTCAGAACTAAAAATTTGCATGATATTGTTAAATGAGCTGTATAGGAACAATACTTTGAGCAAGATTTAAAATATATGTACAGCATGTTTTCATTAATTATTATTATTATTATTTTATTACTTTAAAAACACCAATCAAATTCCAAGTTCCTCAACTCCTTTCATTCCCCTCCCATTTCCTCCACACATCCTCCCCTGATCCTCTTCCAATATTAAGAGAGGGCAAGGGCTCCCTGCCCTGTGGGAAGTTCAAGGCCCTCCCCACTACCTCCAGGTTGAACAAGGGTGAACAAGAAGAAAAATCCAAGTGCCATTGTCATTGGCTCCTCAGTCTGCCCCAACTGTCAACCACATTCATAATAACAAGTTTGAACCCATGCTCATTTATTTTCAGTCCTGTTGGAGTTGGTGAGCTCCAATTAGTTCAGGCATATTGTCTCAATGGGTGAACCTCTCATGATCTTGACTTCCTTGCTCATATTCTCCCTCCTTCTGCTCTTCAACTGGACCTTGGGAGCTAAGTACAATACTCCAATGTGGGTCTCTGCCTCTGTTTCAATCTGTTTTTGGACGAAGGTTCTATGGTATTGTATAAGATAATCATCAGTCTGACTACAGGGCAAGGGCAGTTCAGGCACCCTCTCCTGTATTGCATAGGGTCTTAGCTGGGATTACTCTTGTGGATTCCTGGGATTTTTTTCTATAGCCAGGTTTCTTGCTAACCTCAAAATGGCACCTCAATCGAGATATCACTTTCCTTGCTCTCATAACGGTCCTTCTTCCATCTAAGATATTCCATTCCCCTATGTTCTCCCCAACCCTCCCCTACTCCTATATCTTCCCCTTCTCAACTTCCTTCTAGCACAGGACCCCATGTTTTAGGCAATCTTGTCTGCCTCCAATATCCAGGTGGATCTATATATGTTTTGTCTCTGGATTTGCCTTATTACTTAGCTTCTCTAGGATCTTGAACTAGAGACCCAATATCCTTGGTTGATGGATAGTAACCACTAATGAGTGAGTACATACCATATTCATATTTTTAGGTCTTGGTAACTCAGGATAATGTTTTCTATTTCTATCCACTTGCATGCAATATTCAAGATGTAATTGTTTATTATCATTGAGTAGTACGCTAATGTGTAGATGTGCCACACTTTCTTAATCCATTCATCCATTGAGGGGCATCTAGGTTGTTTCCAGGTTCTGGTTATTACAAATAATGCTGCTATGAACATAGTTGAACAAATCCTTTTTAGTATGATTGAGCATCTTTTGGGTATATTCCCAAAAGTGGTATTGCTGGATCCTGAGGTACGTTGACCACCATTTTTTGGAGAAACTGCAACACTTATTTCTGAAGTAGTTGCACAAGTTTGCATTCCCACCAGCAATGGTTGAGTGTTCCTTTTACTCCACATCCTCTCCAGCAGAAGATATCATTAGTGTTTTGATTTGAGCCATTCTGACAGGTGTAAGATGGTATCTCAAAGTTGTTTTGATTTGCATTAACTGGATAGCTAAGAAAGTTGAACATGTCGTTAAGTATCTTTTGACCTTTTGAAATTCTTCTGTTGGGAAATCTCTGTTTAGTTCAGTACACCATTTTTTAATTGGGTTATTTAGAATTTAATGTCTAATTTCTTGAGTTCTTTATATTTTTTGGGTATCAGTCTTTTGTCTTATGTGGTATTGGTGAAGATCTTCTCCCATTTAGTAGGTTCCCTTTTTATCTTATTGACTGTGTCCTTTGCTTTACAGAAGCTTCTCAGTTTCAGAGGGTCACATTTATTCATTGTTTCTCTTATTGTCTGTGCTACTGGGGTTATACTTAGGAAGTGGTCTTCTGTGCTTATGCATTGAAGGCTACTTCCCTCTTTCTCCTATCAGGTTCAGTGTTGTCAGATTTATATTGAGGTTTTTAAACCATTTGAAGTTGAGTTTCGTTCATGGTGATAGATACGGATCTATTTCATTCTTCCACAAATTGACATGCAGTTATGCCAGCACCATTTGCTGAAGATGCATTTTTTCCATTATATAATTTCACGTTCTTTGTAAAAAATCAGGTGTTCATAGGTGTATGGATTAATATCCAGGTCTACAATTCAATCCCATTGGTCAATGCCTCTGTCTTTATGCCAATACCAAGCTATTTTCATTACTATAACTCTGTAATAGAGCTTGATGTCAGGGATGGCAATGCTTTCGGAGGTTCCTTTATTATATAGGCTTGTTTTGGCTTTCCTGTTTTTTTTTTTTTGTTTTTCCACATGAAATTGATTATTTTTCTCTTAAGGTCTGTGAAGAATTGTGTTGGGATTTTGGTGGGGATTGCATTGAATCTATAGATTGTTTTTGGTAGGATTGTCATTTCTACTATGTTGATCTTTCCTATCCAAGAGCATCTTTCCATTGTCTGGTATACTCTTCAATTTCTTTCTTCAAAGATTTAAAGTTCTTGTCAAATAGGCCTTTCACTTTCTTGGTTAGTATTACCCCAAGATACTTTCTGCTATTTGTGGCTATTGTAAAAAGTGATATTCATCTGATTTCCTTCTCAGCTTCTTTATCCTTAGTGTAGAAGAAGGTTACTGATTTTTTTTTTTGATTTGATCTTGTATCCTGCCACATCATTGCAGGTATTTATCAGCTGTAGGAGTTCTCTGGTAAATTTTTCTGGTCATTTATATACACTATCATATCATCAACAAATAACCAAATTTTGACTATTTCCTTTCCAATTTAAAGCTCCTTGATCTCCTTAGGTTGTCTTATTGCTATTGCTAAAACATGAAGAATTATGTTGAAGATATATGAAGAGAGTGGACAGCCTTGCTTGTTCTTGATTTTAGTGGAATCATTTTAGGTTTCTCTGCATTTAATTTGATGTTATCTGTTGGCTTGCTCTATATTGCTTTTATTATATTTATATATGATCTTTGTATCTCTAATCTATTCAGTACATTTATCATAAAGGGGTGTTGAATATTGTCAAATACCTTTTCAGCATCTAAAGAAATGATCATATGTTTTTTTTTCTTTCAGTTTACTTATATGTTGGATTACACTGAAAGATTTTTGTATGTTGAACTAGCTCTGAATCTCTGGGATGAAGCCTAATTGATCATAATAAATTATTTTTTGATGTTCTTGGATTCAGTCTGCCAGTATTTTATTGAGATTTTTTGCATCAAAGTTCACGAATGAGATTGGTCTTTCAATATCTTTCTTGGTTGAGTCTTTGTGTGGTTTTGGTATCAGGGTAACTGTAGCCTCATAAAAGGAATTTGGCAATGACTCTTCTCTTTCTATTGTGTAGAACACCTTGAGGAGTATGAGTATTAGCTCGTACTGGAAGTTCTGGTAGAATCCTGCACTAAAACCATCTGGCCCTGGGCTTTTGTTGTTGTTGTTGTTGTTGTTGTTGAGAGGTCTTTGATAAGAGCTTCAATTTCCTCATGACTTATAGGTCTATTTAAATTGCTCACAAGGTCTTCATTTAATTTTGGCATATGTTATCTGTCTAAAAACTTGTCCATTTCTTTTATATGTTCCAATTTTGTGAAGTACAAGCTTTTATACTAAGACCTAATAATTTTCTGAATTTTTCAGTGTCTGCTGTTATGTCTCCCTTTTCATATCTGATTTTGTTAATTTGAGTGTTCTCTCTCGGCCTTTTGATTAGTTTCGATAAGGGCTTGTTAATCTTATTGATTTTCTCAAAGAAAGCTCTTTGTTTCACTGATTCTTTGTATTGTTTTCTGTGTTTCTATTTTGTTGATGTCACTCCTCAGTTTGATTATTTCCAGTCTTTTACTTTTCCTGGATGAGTCTGCTTCTTTTTTTTCTAGGGCTTTCAGGTGTGCTGTTACGTCACTAATGTAAGCTTTCTCTATTTCCATTATGTGGGCACTTAGTGTTTTGAACTTTCCTCTTAGCACTGCTTTCACAATGTCCCATAGGTTTTGATATGTTGTGCCTTCATTTTCGTTGAATTCGAGGAAGACTTTAATTTCTTTATGTCTTCCTTGACTCTGGGGTGGCTCAGTAGTTTATTGTACAGGTTATATGAGTTTGTAGGCTTTCTGGGGGTGGTATTGTTGTTAAATTCTAACTTTAAAAAATCGTGATCTGATAAGACATAGTTGGTTACCCCAATATTTTTTGTATCAGTGGATGTTTGCCTTGTTTTGAGTATATGATCAATTTTTAGAGAAGGTTCAGTGAGGTGCTAAGAAAAAGAAAAGGTATATTCTTTTCTGTTTGGGGGGAATGTTTTATAGATGTCTGTTAAGTCCATTTGATTAATTACATCAGTTAGTTCTCTTATTTTTCTGTTAATTGTCTGTCTGGTTTGCCTGTCCATTGGTGAGAGAGGAGTGTTGACATCTCCTACTATTAGTGTGTGGGGATTGATGTACAATTTAAGTTATAGTAATGTTTCTTTTATATATGTCGGTGCTCTTTTATTAGTGCTATAGATATTCAGTATTGAGACTTCATCTTGATAAATTGTTCTTTTTATAAGTATAAAGTTCCCCTCTCCATCTCTTCTGATTGATTTTAATATGAAATAAATTTTGTTAGATATTAGGATGGTCACCCTTGCTTGTTTCTTAGGTCCATTTTATTGGAAAACCTTTTCAAACCCTTTACTCTGAAGTAGTGTCTGTCATTGAGGTTGAGGTGTGTTTCTTGTAAATAGAAGAATGCTGGATCCTGTTTGTACATTCATTCTCTTTACCTGTATCTTTTTATAGGTGAATTGAGTCCATTAATATTAAGCAATATTAATGACCATTGGTTGTTAATTCTGGTTATTTATCAGTAGTAGTGTTTGTTTGTTTCCCTTCTTTGAGTTGTGCTGGTGAAGGATTATCAGATGCCTGTCATTTGGTGGGTGCCTTTAGCTTCCTTCAGTTGAGATTTTTCTTCTAGTACATTCTTTAAGGCTGGGTTTGTTGATACATGTTATTTATATCTGTTTTTGCATGGAATATCATGTTTTCTCCATGGATAGTGAAAGAAAACTTTACTCGGTATGGTAGTCTGGTCTTGCATCCATGGGCTCTTAGTATCTGCATTACATCTATCCAAGGCCTTCTGGCTTTCATTGTTTCCATTGAAGCAAGTCAGGTGAAATTCTGAAAGTTTTACCTTTATCTGTTACTTAACATTTTTTTTTCTTTTGCAGCTCTTAATAGTCTTTTTTATTCTGTATGGGTTTTTTTGTTTTGATTATTGTATGGTGAGGGGATTATTTTTATCCAGTCTATATGGTGTTATATAAACTTATTGAACCTTCATAATGATATCCTTCTTTAGGTTCAGAAAGTTTTGTTTTATAATTTTGTTGGGTATATTTTCTGTCCCTGTGAGCTGGAGTTCTTCTTTGGAGGCTCTTTTCTCTTAATGCTTTGCCAGATTTTTTTGTTTGTTTTTATTCATTCATTCATTACCTTTCAATGATGTGTGAGTGATTTCTTTCTAATCTGTTGCTTTCATTGGTTAATTAATAAAGAAACTGCCTAGGCCCATTTGATAGGCCAGCCCTTAGGTGGGTGGAGTAAACAGAACAGAATGCTGGGAGAAAGAAGCTGAGTCAGGTGAGTCACCATGATTCTCCCATTCTAGACAGATGCAGGTTAAGATCTTCCCTGGTAAGCCACCTCATGGGCTACAAAGATTATTAGAAATGGGTTAAATCAATATGTAAGAGCTAGCCAATAAGAGGCTGAAACTAATGGGCCAGACAGTGTTTAAAAGAATACAGTGTCCATGTAATTATTTCGGGTATAAAGCTAGCCATGCGGGTGGCCAGGTGCCAAGAACATAGCCTGCCGCTCATATTACAACATTTCAAGTGTGTGGTTTCTGACTTCCTGTTTTCATGACCCTTCTGTATTTGTGGTCTTGTATGTCTCTGCATGATTCTATGTCTCTGTATGCATGCATGTCCTATATGTCTCTGCATGTCCTGTATGTCTCTCTTCTGCTTTTTCTTTTGCTGTTTTTATTGTGATTTTTGTTGTTATTGGTGGTGTTATTTCATTCTATTCTTGTTTTTATTTTATTTCCCTTTATATTTTTGAGATGCCTTTTTGTACTCCAATGAGACAGTAATAGGAAGGATGTAGATTTGGGTGGGTAGGAAAGTGGAAGAAATCTGGGAGGTGCTGATGGAGGCAAAATTAGTGCATATTGCATGGAAAAATTGATTATTAATACACAAATCAAATCAAAACAAACAAAAGAAAAACTCAATAAATCCTGGAGCATGTTTGAAAAGTTGAAGGAATATTGTAGGATGGTAAGGCTTACCAGGCTGAGTGGAGCTCATCTAGAAATTGACTGGTGCTGTCAGAAGTCCTTATTGTACTTAGCTAGTTAGGGGTGATGTCCATGGATCAGAATGCTTGGTTCTGGAAGGGTATATAAAAGACTTTACCTTGTTAAATAAATGAGTCTGCTTTATGCCTTCTACCAGATCCCCAGTGTCTGAGACATTAAAATAACACCTTCTCACCTCCTTCCCCAAAGAAGATGGTAGGTCCCAGCAACATCTGGCCCCCCAAAATAGGAACTTTTAACATAGGTTTGGTG
This sequence comes from Microtus agrestis, assembly GCA_902806775.1. Classification (NCBI taxonomy): domain Eukaryota; kingdom Metazoa; phylum Chordata; class Mammalia; order Rodentia; family Cricetidae; genus Microtus; species Microtus agrestis. Next base: position 59,968 of record CADCXT010004799.1, read on the forward strand.
TAAGTAGGCAGTCAAAATTCAAAATTAATAATTCATGGGAACACCAATGCCAAGAAAATGTCAGCTACTAGATTTCAAAATGCATCAGGGACCATGAAAAAGATATTATGGAAAAAGGATTTTGTTGTGTGCTTTCCGATTTGTGGGGGCAATAAGAACCTACAAAAGCCTATTCATGGAAGCAAGGTATTGGATTATTGATACTGATGGAAACTCAGATTAAGGATGTTATTAATATTCTCCATATTAAAGGTATTTTACAGAGCATTTTCATCTTCAAGAAGAACCTTTAAAATAAGAGAAAAAATAATGTATTCACAAGAAAAACAGCCTATCACATTTAAAGAGAGATGGCATGTCAGGGGAAGAGATGGTGGTTAGAGTAGCAAATTAAGAACTCGTATCTTAAAACATAGCCTGTAGCAGAGAGGGTGATATAAATTTTGCATGTCTTTTGAAAAGTCAAAGCCTACTACCAGTGGCTTACTTTTTTCAAAAAAACCTTACCTAAGACTTTACTAACAGGGTCATCAACAAGGGACCAAGTTTTCAGGCCATCACTGTATCATTATTAGGAACTGATAGGCATTCTTTGAAATTGAATCGAAAGAAGTAAAATGACCTCACCACTTAATTCTTATAAGATTTAAACATTAATTTCTATAAATACCAATGAACAGTAGAGATGACATGAAAACCTCTGTGCTCCAGCCATTGTCTTTGTTGGCAGACTATACACAATACCCCTTAGTCACATCTTATGACCACAATAATAAACTCTAAATCATTTTGTTTTAGGAAAATTAAGTGAAATTCCTTTGCTATTACAATAATCTAGACATGTGTTCCAATGATTTTATATAGAAGACTTTTTGCTTATGTGACTCCATCCAGAGTGATTTGTTTTAACAGCAGCAATAATTTTTGCCTAAGCTTTTAATTTAAATACAGCCTTAATTAAAAACAAAAATGTTCTAAAATGTCTAATGAAGATTTTAAATTCCATGAATAGGAAAGAGAGAGATGCCTTTTAAAGTTTTTAAAATGCAAATACCGCTCTAGTCCTAACACTTAGTCATGACATTTTACTGCATATACACAAAAAATAAACTTTAAAAGTAATATCATTTGAATCAGTGTGACTCAAAATTTATAAAAGATACAAAGAAATCTTAACTTATGTGCGTAAATGCTATTACACTGAACTGTTGTGTGGGAAAACTAATACTGAAACATAAATCCATTTTTTCCATTTTAGAAAGACCTGCCCTCAGTAATGAGATGGAGGACAGAAAGTAACTATTGCAACTGCCATTGAAATATGTTGCTCTATTGTTTTTTTCCCACAAAAGTATGAAATTGAGATAAAAAATAAGTGACACTATAGATGGAGCTATGGTGAATACACAGTGCCTGAAGTGTGTGACCTGTTTACCAAGCTATTTGTATTCTGATAGATGGATATTCAGGCTGCATCTTTGAAAGCCTTATTTTTGAGGTCAGGATGGCTTCAGTGTGAGAAAAGTTCATTTTAGTTTTTCTATTCAAATTTATAAGGATACTAGCATACATGAAGAAGAAAGGTATAGCTATCAGTGAGCCAAATGAAGGTCCTAAAGTCAAGATGGGAATAGAATAGATGTTAAACAATTCTCTCTCAGTTCTGCAGAAAAAATTGCATGCTACATAAAGCTCAGTAAATTACTTTAAGTTTGATGAGTGGCTCAATAAGCATGGAATAACAACCTCAATATCCATCATACAGTTTACTTATTGAGAATATAAATAAAAAATAATTAACAATCTTACCTTCTTTTCCAAATCCCATATTGATTTACCATATTGCCCCCCCAATACTATATATGTGTGTGTGTGTGTGTGTGTGTGTGCAATGAATGTAGAAAGATTATAGATATGATAGATAGATGACAGATAGATCATGTCTATCTATCTGTCATGAGAACAGCTCATTTGGAAAGGACTTTTAGATAGTAGAGAATACTTTTTGGACCACACATCCTCATGCTCTCTTTTCTCTTGTGATATTGATGATTGTCTTGGAAATACTAGTGTCATTTTTTTCAATCACATTTGGGATATATGTGATCATTCCTGGAAACATTTTTTTCCTTGAATATATTCCCTAAAATTGATTTTTTTCTTAAATATGTTTTCCTAAAATTCCTTGGAAGCTGATGTTTCTCAAATTTCTTGTCTGGGGATAACATCTGTTACTTCAGACCATGAGTGTTGTTCTAATTCAATGCTAACAGGATTGGAGGCAGATTACCCTTTTCTGTAAATATGGTTTGAATGATATTTTACTTGAAAATGTGTCCCTATGTTTATTATTTTTTAGTTTTTGTAAAGGCAGGATGTATCTGGCCTAACTAGCAAAATGATGTGTTGTTTTGAGTTTATAGATGCTTTGATGTTAAAGTTAGGGAAATCATATTTGACTTGATTGTTTTTGTTACAGGTTATTGTTGGAGGCTTGTGGGAAAAACTTGTTTGTGAGTATGAAAAAATATATGCTTGCTTTTTATGTATAAGTAAAGATGGCTGGAACTATTTGGGGCTGTCCCCTTCTATGAAACTCATCTTGTGGTCAGACAGTTAATTTCTTTGCACTCACAATAATTTCCCATCTCAGCATCTAAACCCAGACTATGACTGAACCATGTCAATTATCTACTCTCTTTTGAAATAGAATTATGTATTATAAGAACATAAATATGTATCTTTCACGCAAACTAATTATCAAAGAGAAACAGTGATGATAATTTTAAATATTTTGGTATTCAACATTACTGTTTTTAACAAAAGATGCAGGTATTCTAGACAGAAAACATAAAAAACCATGACTTTGTATTGACTTCATGGTATACCAAGGATATTTTGATTCTATACCAATTACATTGTCCCTAAATACAATAAATAAGATTTTAAATTTTGAAAGATTCACATTTTCACTTTTATTTCATTTTTGTGGAAATAAATAGAAACACAAGTTTATGAGATTAAAATTAAGTAAGTTTTTAAACATTTCCCCTCCCTCTTATTTGTGTTTGTGCGTGTGCATGTTCATTCTTGTGTGCATGTGTGTGTGTGTGTGTATGTGTAAAAACACTGATTCTGGATAAAGTCAGGCAACGATCTGCTGGTTTTGACAATTCATTTTTCATCTTTCCTCAGTTTCATATACTGAAACACTTAGAAAATAAGCTTATGGATCACCTTAATCCCTACAGTCTGAGCAAGATTATGATGGATTCATTTGTAATATGAGTGCAACTTAAAATGGGTTAGTAAGCTGCTATTTTAGATTCAAATTAATTCATAGGCTACACATATAAAAGATCACCTGATTTACGAGGAGAAGCAGGTATTTATGTAGGCACATGAAATAAAATGAATTCCATAATGTACTATGAAATTTCCATTGAAGAAAATAATTTTACGAATTTAACGTTTTACAATGTTATGCATTTAATTTCCTTTCTTATTGTGGTACATTGGTAATTGCAGAAATGCTCATATAAAATCAAATGAATATTTTTCAGTATACAACATTCCAAACATTAAACAATTTTTAATTGATTAGTTTTGATATACTTTATGATTAATCTTTACTGTAGATATGATGGGATTCAGACACTGACAGGGCATTTGCAGAGAGGTTTAACAGGAGAGGGAATACTCACAATGAGTGGTGTTGGCTCCATTTTCTGGCCTGTAGTTTTAAAAAGAAGGAAAAGGGAGGAAGAAATCCAGAGGTGTCCAGTATTCATCTTCGCTTTTTGAAAGAAACACAGTGATCAACTGCCTATTAGACTTTCTGTCATGCTAGGTGGCCATTATACACTTAATCAGATGTCACATCACAAGATAACTCACACTTAATTGCCTTCTGTCATTTCGTTTTTATGCATTGAGAAAATTAATTCATAAAACCCCTCTTGATTAAAATTTCTTAATATTCCACATTTTACCTGCTTTTAAAAAATGCCTAGGAATTTTGACATTTAATTTAATTTAATGAAATTTAACTTGGTATAATTTATTTCTACTCCATCACTTTAAGTTTAATTCTGTTATTATTACATCTATGCTTTCTTATTGTTAACTATAAATACTTTTGTTTATATTTTCATTTTTGGCAATCAACTCTTGTATGAGTTTAATAATTTATAAAAAATTCTATTTTTAATTGGATTTTCTTTGCATGAAGTGACATCAGTAATCAATATAGACTTATTTATTCTTTCCTTAATGATTTTTATCCCTTTTATTTTAATGTGACTTCATGCACTGAAAAAAACTCACAGAATTATCAGTAATACAAATAGATAGATAGATAGATAGATAGATAGATAGATAGATAGATAGATAGATAGATAGATAGATAGATAGAAGCTAGATAGATAGATAGATAGATAGATAGATAGATAGATAGATAGATAGATAGATAGATAGATAGATAGATAGATAGATAGATGATAGATGGACAGATAGAGAGATATATAGGGCTCTTCTTTCTATTTAGTTGAAATTATTAATTATTTGATTATATATCAAGACTAGAAACATTGCATTTTAATTCATCTCTTTAAATGTTTTTAAGTTTCTAAATTATTTGAGACTCAGTTTTTAGTGATTAATTACGTTGTGCATCAATATTGTTTTGTGTGCTTCTTTGAATGATTATGTTAATTTATTTATTAATGTGTTGAATTAGATTATTGACTTTATTAATCTTCTCCTTATTCCTAATACAATACTTCTTGGTCTCAAGATTGCTAAGATTTGCTTAAGTTATTAAATTTTTGATTTAAGTACATTTTGCAATATATTGCGTTAATTTTTGTATACTTTTCACTGTATATCTGAGTCAACGTAGTAGATAATGCATAATTTTTAAAATTTGAAAAATTTTATAGTCAAAATCATCATCACACAACTTCTATTTAACCCTCTACACTTTTCAGTAAAAATTACATGTGCACACATATTCCCAAGCACATTGACACCTGTTATTTTGTAGCACAAAAAATAGAAAACTACCTTTGAAATTGTCTTATATAATTTTGGTTCTGGGAACCAAGTCTGTATTGTCTTCAAGAAGGGTAATTGCTTTTACCTGTTGAATCTCTCCATACCCTAGGGTAACTATTAATTAAAACAACTTATAATGTGTTTTAAATAATTTTAGAGGATTATGAAATGATCAAGACATAAAAACAATTATTCAAATTATGAGAATGCTCTCTGGTATCATTTTATTATTGATAACCTCACAATAATCATTTTTTCCCAAATGAGCCACATAATAGTCACTAAAGTTATATACCAATCTTTTGGTCCATTATGATCTTATCTCTATATTGAATCTGCTAAACATGCTCCTGTCTGCTTTGGTGTTCTGATATTCCAAAACTCCTTGATCATATTCATTTCTTCACTGTTTTTACCATATTTTCTTTAGCATCTACTTGACTCTATGACTCCTATTCAGGCTTCAGTTGTATTGCATGATTTTTTCTAGAAAAATGAATGAACTTCTCTATCTACACACAAATCATTACTGCATACCAAAGAAATGAATCAATATATATCTAGCTTCATAAATCCCTGAGTTTATTGAAGCTACTTATAAAAGTAACAGTGACCCAAAAAACTACAATTCCAAAAGTTGTACCCTAAAATTGATTATAATTAACACAACCACCTCACTAGAATTCCCTGAGAAACAGACAGATAGGCACAACTCCATGGAGTCTATTTATTTCAGAAATTATTTACAAATTATATAACTATGGAGAAGAGTCCCATAGTCTTTTATGAATTAGTTAATATTCTTATGAGCTTTGTAATCCCTGTGAGTCTTTCTTTTCCTTTTAGGGACAATGTCTTAATCCAGACGAAACAACTGTGTTGCATAATAAGAACATATCTTAGATTCTTTAAATATATAATTTTCTCTGAAGAGAAATCTGTTTTGATTCAATATGCTAACATATGCTTCATGATAACAGCAAACTTTGCCTTATAGAGGTCTTGTAGTTACCAGTGATAAACCTGATTAGAGCAGCTCATTGCAAAGGACTGGTGAGGCAGGGAAAAAAGGAAGGTGACAGAGTACTAAGGAGGTAGTATTGAATCTAGTTCTAAAACCTCCTTCTTTGTTACCATTTCTACTCCTACTTTCCACAGTCCCATCTCAACACTGCCCAACAGACCATTAAATTATGTCTTCACTCACTTTTTTCACTATAATACTGCCTTAAGTCTCTCCCAATGGCAAAGACTTTCCAGTGACATGATATATAAAAATATAAAAATTTGCTGGAACTAAATAAAATTGAATGATATTGGTCCAGAAACCTCAAGGTCAAGTTATCTGCACATCAATCTGCAACGCTTTAGTCCATCAATGCTATCTTTATCACAGATTTGCACAATATCAACACACTTTCCAATTTGGGCGTAATGAAAATGGTATGGGAGTAGCTAGTGACAATGATTGTAGAACATTGTAAAATAGCTTAAAGTCTCTGGGGTATATACTTAAAACAGATAAAAATATGGGGTATAAATTTTATTTTATCATAATAAAATAGTTTGTGCTTTTCATAAATAAAATTTATTATTAATGATGCAATATGCTAATAAAATTAACTAGGAATAATAAAATACTATGTGTATCTTCAGGGAGTAACAATGGTACAATGGAGGACTAGGCCAAAGAAGAAAATGAAAAAAGTATCAAACATGGAGGTCATTGCAAAATCCAGAGAGTGTGAACAAAAGACAAAGCAAAAGGGATCTGAGAGAGGGCTAAGCTCTTTAGATTATTTATTCTCCTGATGATGAACTGTGTTAAGTTCCCAGAATCAATGTGATAAATCAGATCTATATAACTCCATCCCCAGGCTATCTGGTCACATCTTCCGGTTTTTCCAGGGACCATAAACATATGTGGCACACAAAAAAACAAGCAGGAAAAACACTTCTATATATCTTCTATATATTTTTCTAAGAAAAATAAAAGGCAATATCGTTGACAGTTTCTGAGACACTCAAAAATTTCTTTATGGCTATCTACCTACAGTCTATAAACAATGGAATTTATAAATTTACCTATAGCTTCAATAAAACATAACAAAATCTTCTTTCCCATTCTGTTCTTAAACAAAATCTTCTTTCCCATTCTCTTCTTAACGAAGCCTTAATAATATTTAAAATTTATTAAAATATTTAAAACATCATACAGCTATCAAATTGGAAATAAGATATGCCAAAAGTACTTAATTTAAAGTCTCCTCTCAAATGTGCTTTTCTACACTTGAAAAAACAAATCTATCTATATTACCTTTTAATACTTCCATATGAAATCTACATCTTTATTTTGATGTCTTTCTGTAGTTACACTGTCTTTCACAGAGTAGTTAGATGATGCTTTGTTTAACATAAAATAAAATGTTATTTTGTCTGCCAATGCCTTCAGTTAAATATCTATGCTTTGGCAAGTCTTTTCTAAAAATGCTTTTTCTTCAGTTACCAAAAACCATCTTTCATATGTCATTCATTCCATAGTTCTGAACACATTAGGATTTTCATATTTACTGTTTCCTCTGCAGGGACACGCAACTATTAGTGGAGTATTGTGAATATATCTTTGCCATGGAAACCAGGTGATAGTGGTGCAGGTGCATTAATCACAACACTAGAGAGGAATAATATGGGAGGAGACAGCTCTCACACAGTTTTATTCTTAGCATTTATGGAGACTGAATTGTCATTTTCAGACTGAATTAAAGATAAGAGCGAGTGGCTTGCTGTTTTTTTTTGATAACCTTCAGGTTGAACCCCAATATCTGTCTCTGTGCTTTTATTAATCATCTTAAATTTGGTGACCAATGTGGGGCTTGAACTCACTACAATGAGATTAAGAGTCTCATGCTCTACTGACAGATCTAGCTGGTCTTATGTTAATAATTTAAGAGAGATTAACAACTATCCCCAAAACAAGAGAATTTGACTTTATAAAAAGAACTAATAGGGTCCTTCCTCATATTGTACTGAAAATGACAATACCTGGAAACCCTACATTCTATATTGATGCAAATTAATCAGGAAAGCCAGGCTACAAATCAGAAAATTTAAATTATGATTTAGTCCAAAAGTCAGAATAATATGCTATTCTTTTGGTGATACGGGATTTTTAAAAAAACTTCTCAACATAGTTAAAAATTTGCAATATACAGAGAAAGTTGTTATGCATATTGAAACCACTACTAAATACCAAATGATACAGAATTTACTTTATTATTTATTCAGGTACAAAATATAATCATGAATAGGCATTGTCCTATATACATAACACACATCCAATCCCATATGGGTCTGCTAGGTCCTCTAGCATAAGGTAATTTGGAAATTAATCAATTATTGATTGGAAATGGAAGAAAGGCCTCAGAATTTCATTACAAAAACATGTAAATAGCAAAGGTTTAAAAAAAACTTTTGCATTACATGACAACAAGCCAAAAATTATAAAAAAGATGCCCTACTTTTCTTTATATAACCAAACACCACTACTTGTAGAAAGAAACCCAAAAGACACACAAAAAAATAAAATCTGGCAGATGAATGTATACCATTTTGTAGAATTCAGAAAATCAAAATCTGCAAATCTTATTATTGATACATATTCTTGTTTTTATCGCCAGTTGCTTTGAGTTTTGAAAAGGATGATTAAGTAATCACACATTTATTAGAAGTTATCACCACCATGAGTATACCTACAAAAATAAAGACAGACAATTGTCCAGCACATGTCTCTAAAAAAATGAAAGAGATTTTTGCTTATTATAATACAAAGCACATTACAGGTATACCACACCACCCTACAAGACAGATTGTTACAGAAAGTTCAAACTGAACACTAAAGAATACATTAACTAAACAAAAAAGGATGAAAAATGCCACCTTAAAAAGAGTACATAATGCTTTATTAAGCTTGGATTTTCTTAATGCTAATGAGAAAAGAACAACAGCTGTAGAGAGATGTAGTTGTATTTCATTTGTTTTTTTAATAAGTAAAACTTGTTTGAAGATCAGAGAGTAAAACATCCCTACTAGTAAGCCTTATCAGGCAGTGGTAACACACATCTTTAGTGGTAATAGCCACACTAGTTACCATAGAAATTGGGCAGTGCACGCCTTTAATCACAGTGGTGCATGCTTCTAATCCAAGAACAGGAGAGAATTATAAAATGTGAGGAAACAGCTCTCAGGCACAATCTCATTCTGAGATTTTGGAGGCAGGATCACCATTTCTGAACTAAGGTTACAGTAAGAGTTAGTGTCTGGCTGTTTTACTTTTGAGATCTTCTGGTTGAACCCCAGTTTCTCTCTCTGAGTTTTTATTAATCATGCTTCTGAGAGATAGTGGACCAAAAAAAAATCTGAATTAAAGAGGCCAGTGTACTTCAAGGATGCGTTGACATCAGAAAAAAAAAAACAGGAGATGTGCTTCATTGGGGAATGTTTTTTGTTCTTGTTTCTACAGAAGAAAAGTTATGGATACTATCAAAATTATCCAAGATTCAGTTTGAAATCTCTTGATAAAGAGGAATGACATCTAATCCACAGAGGTGACAATCTTATAAAATGTAACAAAACATCACAAGGGTTGGGACAGTGTTCTGGAAAATAAAAAAAAAATGTTAATCTTTGAGAAGTCAAAAGAACTTGAAGATCTCAATGACTAAGTATGAAAAGATATCTATCCAGAAGAAATCACCAAGCAACGAAAAATCTGATTTATGATACCAAAATTCTCTGCACAGTAAAATCTCACTACCTAAATATACATGTTGCCTTACCTCTCAAAATAATGGTAGTTTGTCAACATCTAGTGCGTTGGGGTCCCTGGGTAAGGGCCTCACGCAAATGAGGACACAGGGGAAGCAAAGTGTGAACAACTGCATAACAAGCTTTATTTTGCATGCCTTTTATACAGACTAAACAGCATTAATTCAACTCTGAAACCCAACTTTACTCACGTACATGATTATGAGAAACTCTTGCCTCTCTTTGCAAGAAACAATACCTCAATTAATAACAGTAATAAAAATGAAAAGAAATACAGAGAAACAAGGCAACATGTATACAGAAGCAAAGCACTCCTTTTTAACTGGTAGAGCACGAAGAACTGAGCTCAAAGGCCACTTCCTTATCCAGGGTACAGATTCCGACAGAACGTTTGAAAAATGGGCAGAGAAAGTCTGCTTTCATCTATGCTTGGTTTGCCAAGCAACCGTTTCCCAGGTCCGTCTCATCTGTCCCAGGAGGAGCCTGCACTCTAAGCCAGTTCTGTGTCTCCACAGTAGTTCCAACTCATTTAAAAGTCAAAGTTGGATTTGGAATGCTACTTTGACTCTCTCTTTCTTTTAATCCAAGCATGTTCTTAAAAGAAAAACTTAGAATTTCTGTCTCATATCAAAAGAGCCACCAGGTGTGGGACAGAAGCAAAGAAAAAGTCTAGGGACAGAGGTCATCAAAAAGTCTAGGGACAGAGGTCATCAAAAAGTCTAGGGACAGAGGTCATCAGAACTCTGCTTTCTGCTTTCCATACCTAGTTCTGTGTCTTTGAGTATATGTCTATTAAAATTCAAACTTTCCATTTCGATATGAATAATGTTTACATTTCCCACAGTGAACAATAAATTTCCTCTACAGTGATATCTGAAGTCTCCAGGAAGAAGATGGGGCCCAAGTCAGTTATTGCACCTGGTTCATCCGATGCCATTCAGTTGATAGCAACACTTGGAGATTGGTTTTTGAATAATTTTGAGGCGGCTAGATAAGAGGACCTAGCGTAACAGGCTACTCTAGTCAGGAATTGAGTCAAAACCTGTACTTTCCCATTATGCATAGACTGGACAAAAAAAATGATACAGCTACCTCTCCTAAGACTTGACATTTAACCCATTTTTTTCTTTTCAGGATCTACTAAAGATACTATGACCCGAAGACAGAAGGAAGAAAATTTAAAAATGATGCCCACATTCCCAAGATATGGGGTGGGTAGTTTTTGGTCATTTGATGAAATATGGATAATTGTCACTTTTTAGGGACATTTGTTACAAGTTTTTATTGGTTATGGTCAGGAGGAAAGTTGATCAAAGAAAATTAGACTCAAATTTCTTGCTTTGAAATGAAAAAGGAGAGCTATAGATATAATAATATAAATGAATAGACTATTAAATGTACTCTGAAAAAAAGAGACAGAGGATATATCTATATCGATATCTATATCTATATCATCTATATCTATATCTATACATAGAGAGAGAGATAAGGTAAAAAGGTAAATTATTGAATCACTTTGACTAAGCAACTACTAGTTTTAAATGTTTTACATTGTATTTGACTTTTGTATATTGTATACAAATTTGTTATTAATTTTGTTAAAACATACTGTATATATATGTGTGTGTGTGTGTGTGTGTGTTTCTAATATTATTTAAAGTGCTGTACCTATATGGTTTATTTAGCAAGGTAATGCAAGTTTCTAGTCTTTGAAAGTTATTATTACCAATTAGAATAATAAGATAATGCAGGTTAGTAATTAGTCACATATTATAATAGAACTTGTAGTCAAATAAATTGTTTTCAAAGTCTAGCAAAAATATATTTTCAATAGACATGTCATCTTCGAACACTTCAGAGATCTACAGAATATGACATTCAAGATGTTTTAATAACAAAGCCTTTTTTATAACAATGAGGCATGTCTGCACCTGTCAACACCATTCCACTTCAGAAAAGATAATGGGCATCAAAGAAACTCAATGTATTAACTTTTCTGGGGAAAAAGTAGGTTACTGAGCAAGAAGATGCCCTTGCCTCGAATGCTCACAGTATGTTGTCCTAATCAGAGAAGAAAGACAAAAAGAAAGTTACTGCCATATATTTTCAAAAAAAAGAAGAACATCCTTTCAGAATATTCTGCTTCACAGAAAACTGTCCAATATATTAAGCCTGTAAGACAAAGATGTATGCCCTAATGCTGTAGAGGAATTTTGGGTGACTATTTAGCCAGCATGCTGTTTCTGTCATTTCTAACCAAATAGGATAGATAAGGAATATCTTCTCTGAATTTGTTACATGTACTAGACATTAATGATATATTTATTGTCTGTATGTATTATATTTAATCATTGTACTTATATATAGTTTTTCTTATATTAGTTATAGCCTTCTTTTTTATTTTAGACAAAAAGTGTAAATGTATTGTAACACAGAGGCTGGCTAGTTGGGGGTTTCTGTCCTGCCCAGTTCCCACAGCTGTTTAGCCCCAAAGAAAATCACACAGAGGTCTCCATAAATTATAAGATGATTGGCCCATTAGCTCTTGTAGTTTATATTAACCCATTGCTCTTATCTATGCTAGCCACATGGTTCGGTACCTTTCTCAGCAGAGCAGCTCACATCTTGCTTCTTTGGAGTCTGGGCAGGAGTGGGAGGAATCAACTTCCTCCTTCCCAGAATTCTCCTGTTCTCATTGCATCATTTCTACTTCCTGTCTGGTTTTCCCACCTATACTTTCTGCCTGGCCAATCAGTGTTTATTTAAAACATGATTGACAGAATACAGACAATTCTCCCACACCAATGTATGATATTCCATTTGAATCTTAATAAATAAATTTTGCCTGAAGAATAGAGTCATACAGACATCCTTCAGTCTTACAGACAAGGCAGTGGTGACACAACTCTTTAACCCCAGTAGTCACACCAGTTTGCCATAGAAACTTGATGGTAGTGGTGAACACCATTAATGAGAGCACCAGAGGAATGGTGGCCACCTGCACATCTGTGCAGGGACTACTGAGGCCTCTGAGAATCACTGCTACTGTCACCAATGCTGTGTATCCCTGCTCCCCAATGGGATGTCTGATCCTCAGAGACCACATCTCTGACTCTTCTCTATCCCAGAGGACAACAGTGAGCCATGGCTACTGGAGCCATCACCTTGCCCTGCTTGTCTTCAGCCACATGAGTTTATAGGGAAAAACAAAAACAAAAAGAAATAAAAACAAAAAAAACAAAGAACAAAAACTTTTGACAAAAAGAGATTGGGTTGTCATAAATAAAAATGAGGAAACAAGCCCATGAAAGTCTTAAAATACAACACAAAAAATAAAGAGATTTTGCTTGTAACATAGGGACAGTTTCAACAGAGTCCTGCCCATGCAGACTTAGCTATAGCCCCAGAGAAAGTACAAAAGCAGCCACCTATACAATATTCGGGACATATGTTGTGTCCTAAAGAAATTATGCCTCAAAAATTAGAAATTAGAATAAATAGCTTACAAAATTTAAATGACTTTAAAAAGTTATTGTAATATATTCAGTGATGGTGACCCTCTTTACAATTGTCTACAAGAGATCACAAGCCCCTCAGTGAGATTGTTAAGGGGAACAGTGATCCTAGTTCCTCTGGACATCTGATAGATGCTGCCAGGCAAGTGCTGGCTCAGGTGGAATATGCAACACAGAACAAACATCAAACTTGCACATTATATTAATTTTGGTCACCCTTGACAAGCACATATTTTGCCTCCAAGACTTACTCCTACAGCACTCTTATAGCCAAACAGTCCTTTTGCCTGAGTACATCTTCCTGTTTTGTCACTTAAATTATTATGGCCATATTATGAAGCTGAGCATGTCTAGTGAAAAAGTGTTAAACAGAATCTCTTAGATATTTTGTAAAACAGCCCTGCTCTATTAATGTACCATTCACCAAACAGCAAGTTGATTGTTTATTTCAAAATAATCTTTGTTGGGAAATTGCATTTCACTATTGACAGGACAAATTAATAATCATTTTCCAGCTGGTAGATTCTTGCAGTTTTCACAAGTATACTCATTTTATTTTCCCTAAAATTGTAATTGAAGATACTTTATGTTATGATGATAAAGAATATGTAACACAAGCAGATCCAACTTCAGCTCAGATAGTTGAATTATGAGCTGTCGCTATGGCTTTCCAACTTTTTGCAAATATTTCATTCAATTTGTGTACTGACAGTCATTATTATTTTAGAGCTCTTCAAGTCATATAGATTGTACCTACATTAGAACTAGTAATAGTCAAGCAAAAATATTGCTCCAACATATTCAAGATACCTTTCATTAAAGAAAATTGTCATGCTTTGTGGGTCAGTTAGAGAACATTTAACTCTTCCTGGTCTATTTACTGAAGATAGTGCTTTGGTTGATAAATTCACTCAATTAATCACTTTATCACAAGTTTAACTTGCTCAGCAATCATATGGTTTACATTATGAAAATAATAAAAGTTGAAAAATCAATTGGGTTTAAGAGGAAAAATTGCTCAGCAGATGGTTAAGAATGTCATATATGACCACAATATGTTCCTATTCCTCATCTTGTAATAAATCCTTGAGGCCTGCTACTTAATAATTTATGACAAGTGAATATTACCATGCTGCAATTTGGCATATTATATTACGTTCATGTGGCTATCAATACATATTTAGGTTTACTGATGGTCACTATGCAAACTGGAAAAGCTACTAATCCTATGATAACTCATTACTTAGTCTTTTTCATGCATGGACATTCATAATTTATAACAATTGATAATAAATATAGATAAATTAGTAAAATATTTTACCAATTTTGTTCTCAATGAAATATTGTGCATAAGACAGATACCCCTTATAACCATCAAAACCAGGAAATTATGGAGCATCTCCATGGCTCCTTGAATACATAATTTCATACTGGCAACAATTGCATAATTCACTGAATTATGCCCTTTTTTCTAAATTTCTTGACTGTGGATGCCTGTGAACAGATTGCCATAGATAGATTTTAAAAGGATGGCACCAGAGAGACTTTTGCTAGTGTCAAATGAAAAAAAAATCCTTGCATTGGAGTATATAAACAACCCAAACCTGTTTTAATATGCCATCAGAGGCATGCATCTGTATTTTCAGAGTGAGAAATTGAAGCTCGATGGCTCTCTAAAATTTTGTTGTGGTGTGTAGAACAGAAGAATGCCAGTTCAGATGATATTGTAGCTGCTGGTGCTCACCCAGATTTGGAGTAAGACTGATGAACCTATTTTCCTTAACCTTCAATGTCATCATTTTGCAGTCTGGAAAATGAAGGAGAATACAGTGATGGTGGGTGTTTCCCAGTTTCTTGGGAGATCTGCTGAATGATTCTATGAGACCCTGTGGATTTTATTACTCTGGATCCAGCCAAATAACATTGGCTAATTTTTTGCCCATGCAAATATCTTGGGACACAGAAGTTAATTTTACCAATGTTGTGTTTCATATGCTGTTGAAATGTAGGTCCTGGAGAACTGGTACCTCACAAATTTCCCCTCTGTAAGGAAGAGACTTGTTAAAGTAATTAGTCACTCTTTTAGAAGTAATGAGTGACTATAAACCCTCTTCAAGTATATGAGGAAAAGTGAAAAAAAAAGGTTTTACTACTACTCATATTTTGTACTTATGGACTACAGCAGCTCAAACATATCTTTAGAAGTTGATAAAAGCAATGCAATTGGACTTAAGCAGAGGAAAAAAGACTCATACTTCACCCATCAAATGAATATTTCTCTTGATTAGAATAATGTCATAAGAGTTGTGATTTGACCGATTCTGTGTTATTGGTTAATGCTCATGCTAAAATTATAATATTGGCCTCTTAATATTTATAACCTGTTTTTTTCCACTATGAAAATGTTACTGGTTAAATAAAGTTAGAGATCATATGAGAGGAATTTGGCATGAGGATAACCAGTCTGTAGATTTGATACATTTCACAAGGGTAATTTGGATTTTGATGCAGATGCAGCTAAAAATGCTAAGACATGCTGGACCAATTTAAAAATAGCCCACTCCATCTTGGTTACTGTTTTCTCCCTTCTTAGGATATATTGTAGCCATAGGAGCATGTATATTACTAAGCATTATCTGCTTGCCTATGATTATCTAGTTACTTGTGAACTCTCAATAACAACTTGAACTCTCCTGTAAGCCTTTATAAACAGAGGTTGGTAGTCAATGACACATAATATCTTTTACCAACCAAAGACAGAGCATGTGTGGCAGAATGTGTGTAATGATGATGTGATGTCTGGAATCTTAAAGAAGAAAACCTAATCCAGGCAAAGTTGTTTGTCCTATAGCAGAAGCTCAGGTATTAATAATTAAATTAAAAGGAGAAGTCATGGAGATCCACTGAAATGGATTAATTCTGTTATGATTCTAGCCACACAGTGTGGCTGGCAACTTCCAGGTTCCAGGGGCATGCATGTGTGAACAAGTGCTCAGGCAAAATTCCTAGCCAACCAGGGGACCTTAAAAGGCCCTGTGTGACTTATTTGCAACATGGTTAAATCACCTATGTATGATGCCACTAAATAAGCCCTTTTGCACATGTGTGAGCTCTGTCGTTTATATAATGTAGCTATGTCATCCCCCTGTGTGCATGTGCTAGATAGCCTTTAAAAGCTAGACGTGCCATCTTCAGCCCTCTCTTTCTGCACACCATCTTCACCAGGCCTGTACATGTCTCCTTTAATAAACACCTAAGTGTTTTTTTTTGTTTTTGTTGTGTGTGTGTGTGTGTGTGTGTGTGCTTTGTGCTTCCTTCTCACTCGCTCCAGGTAATGTTACATTCTACTTTGACTAAAGGTCAGAAAATTCAGACCTTTTCCTGCTCCTTTAAGGTTATATGAAAGGATGCTTGACTTAAGGTGTGGTTAAGCATATCTTGTCTAAATAAAAGAATGTTTTGACCTATGGTGTGATTACTTAATGTTTAAGGATATGTGGAGGAAATTACTTAGTTTGTTCTTTGTTTCATGGCAAGGAAGTCCTATGGCTTTCCCCCTTTTGAACTGTAAAATTTAAGAACAAATAATAATTATCTTGAGATGGATCACAGTATTCAATGGATGCCCTACTGATTCTGTTGTCTCTTGACTATTTCTCTATCAATTCTCACTCCTCCCTCCAAGTATGGATGATTAAGTTGTGTCAGACTCTGAGATATTCACAAGAGAGAATTATGTGACAGGTATTTATTTTATTTTACTATTTGAAAATAAACTTAATGACAAAATTGTTCCCTTTTCCTTTCCTTACTCTATCCCATATCTTGGACTTTTTTACCTTGCTATCTTTCAAATGTTTGACCTTTATTCTTTACATGTTTATACACAAAACACATATCTATTTACCTATCTAATTATATACATATATATTTCTAATATATTACATACATATGTATAATCCTTACTTTCTATATGTGTGTTTGTATCTGTATTCCCAAGTACAAAGATACAACCAGCTCTGTACATATATCTTTACCTCTATATAGAGAATTTCTGAATTGACTACATGGAATTGGAATTTAAAGCATAAAAGAACCTTAAAAAGCAGTTTTAATTTCTCTGAAAATATATAAAAATAGCAGAAAATTTTAAAGAAAAAATAATTAAAAAAGAAGGAAAGGTAAAATTTTATAATCATAAGCAATAATAAATAAGTAAAAATTTTACTGGACACTAAACAATTACACAAAATACTATTGCAAACATGAGAAGAGATCAATATTTTATTTCATCTGAAGAAATTATACATAATTATTGACATCAATCATACATAATTAGACATTAACTTACCCCACTCCAAAGATTTATCAATGATTTAACTACATTTATTGGAAAATTTAAGAAATGAACATGAATTTGTTGTATCATTTTTAGTATTCATAAAATAATGGAAATGCTAATATCACTGAATACTATTTTGCTTGGACTTTTTAGTTCATATTTTCAATACTATAAGTAATGGTTACCACCACAGTTTTTTACAATTAAACAAATCCTAGGTTGTGACCTTCAGTTTTTCACTTGAAAGGGAAAGTGTTTCCAGTTGAAATTATTTTTAATATTTACTACTGTAATTCATTGGAAGGTATAAGTAGTGAGGATGTTGAGAAGGTAGAGTGTAGGCTACACATTCATGGAGAGGGATGAATATCTTGAAGTATTTGACTGCTACAGGAACTATTCTAAGGGTACATTCCCCTGCTCCATCATTTTGAAAATGAGCACACTTCTCTCTTGCCCAGAAATTGAGCTAGAAAGACAATCTGAAAACAAAACAATAAGTTTCTTCCAATCTGTTACCTAACTCTGTGTGAAAGAGAACTGAGAAAGCAGAAGGGTTGGCAGTCAAGCTCTTGTCAATAAACATTCTCTCATTTGGTTGGCAAGTATAAAAATTTCTATTGCCTTAGGAAATAAATGGATTAATTTAAGGTGTAAAAGTTAGTTAATAAGACTCCTGGGCTTATGAAGTGTTTTAATTAATGTAGATTTTGTGTGATTATTTCATATCTGGGCTCCCAGAAACAACCAGTCTATGTCTACAGAATGGTGCACAACAATGTTTCTGGGTTGATGCCTGTTACACACTTCAGGTCTGGATGCTTGTGTTCCCACTCAGGGTAGAAGGAAAGTAGCTGAGACCTTGCTTGTGGCTTAGTGCTCCCTGCCCCTGCCTGGGCAGGTATCAGGATTGGGTCTGCAATGAGTGCACTGGCAGGAGAGCATGGCAGCTTCCTGCCCCCATACATAAAGATATTTTTAGGCCATACAATGTGCTGCATGGAAGATTTAGCTTTTCTCAGATAAAAAGAATTTTATGTGGCACAGTGCTACCGAGAGTTGAGGTGATGATGGCTCCCACCTAGCAATTTAAGAGGTGGTGGTGAAATACTTACACCATATTGAAAGCTTGAGAGAGGCAGAGCCAGCATCCAGGGTTTCTGCTGCCAAGCTGTGTACAATTTAAAAAGTACTCCTTGTCAGAAAAAGATTACAGATACTCAATAAAGACAGATTCAGATAAAAACAGGTCATAGTGTTAGACAAATGTACGTAACTTGGGAGAGAGAGGAAAAAGAGTATAGAAAGTTATAGTATAAAAGAGAACAGACAGTCATAGATTAAAGGAGTAAAGATAATAAAATAAATATTAATCAGATGAAAAGTAAATAAGTATAGAAAACTAAGCCATAAAAATATGGAAAATACACAGAGAGTCTGAATTTTGTATATTATTGTGTTTTTTTAATTTTTTGACTGTGAATGAGTTAAGTACATAGAGCAATTTCAGTGTACACACTGCTAAACTAAACATTATATATATATATATATATATATATATATATATGTGTGTGTGTGTGTGTGTGTGTGTGTGTGTGTGTGTGTGTAATCTTCAAATTTGGGTCTAATGATATGTTGCTTTGGAAAAGAGGTTCTTCATTTGTTTCTACTGATAAAAAGAACTTTTGGATTTGTTTCATGCTTATGTGGTTTGATGTACCTACATCCCCTGAAAGGTCTCTGTGAAGCCCCCAAAATACTTTGGCCAATAAAAAGCAAGAAGCAGCTTGTAGAGAACTATGCCCAAATTCACAAATATAGTTTATGAACGTTTGTTTACATTTAAAGGGGATAGGGTATAGACATAAATACTTTGCATTGGTATGGATCCTGGTTTATTGATATAAATTAAATATATATATATATATATGTCCTTGATTGAGGTATTTAAAAATGCAGTGCATAATTAAGAAATATAGGTTAATAGATAATCATTTATAATAGTCAACCATGTAGTCATGTTTGTTAGGTTTTCTAGATGTACAAAAATATAATTCAAATGGATATATATTCTTCAAATCTTTCAAAGATTAACAGTATATGGTATTTAAAATGTTTTAAGAACTTAAGACTTTTCATGATGAGATTCATCTGTTCCTGGCAACACCAATCACTTTAAGAGAATTATGGCAATTGAAGAGGCTTCTCATGGTGTTGATTAGCCATTTGGGCAAGAAACTGCTCTTGCCTCGACTGCTTGATGGGATGCTATATGAACTGGGCAGGCAGGACCCACAGAAAAATGATTGCTAAACTTGGTAAAATGAGGCAAAATGATCCTTTGGGGTTCCTGTTTCATAAGAGAACTGCGAGACATTTCTCAGGACACATAAAAAAATAACTGATGAGCTTTGCCAGTTCAAGGCATAAAATATCTTCAAATATCCTGCTTCATGAAAAAAAGTCTGCCAGATACTATGGTCCCATAGGATAAAGATGGATGTGTCTATGGTACAGAAAAACTTTGGGTGACTGTTCAGGCAGCAAAATGTCTCCGTCAATTCTAGAGTTTTACAAGTTGCTTATAATGCACTTCATGTTTACTTATGTAATATACTTTTTCGGGGGTCTTTGAAGGAATTTAATAAAGGTAGCTATTGTTATAAAAGATAGATTAGATATAAAACTTTAGACTCACAAAGATAGAATAAATGCTATAGTATTGTCATTAATTTGTAGATGGACTAAATATTGCAACTATAATTCTTGCTTGATAACTGTTTTGTTGTATGTAATTTTCTATGTTAAATTTAAAACTGTCCTTTGTATTTGGAGTGCACAGAGAAAATGGTGTTGGAAGTTCTTCTGTATATATGTTGTTTTTATTGGTTAATCAATAAAGCAATGTTGGCCAACAGCGGGGAAGAATAGACAAAGGTGGGAATTCCAGGCAGATAAAGACGAAAAGAAGGTGCATTCAGAGAGATGTCATATAGCAGCTGAAGGAGACAGACATATCCAGAACCTAACAGTAAACCACAAGCCTCATGGTAAAATACAAAATCATTGAAATTGGTAAATTTAAGATGAAAGAGCTAGTTAGGAATGTACTAGAGCTACATTAATGTATGCAATTAATGCTGTTTTTAATATAGTTTTTGTATGATTATTTTGGGTCTGGGAAGCTTGGAAATGAAGAAGCAGCCTCTGCCTACATATATTGCAGCCCCAGATGAAAGGACATGTTTTTTCTTTAATTTATTCTTAATAGTAATTCTTAATAATAATATTTTTATCTAATATAATGTACTTCAAATGTGGTAATTGCTATATGCAGTTTACATCTGTTGGACATCTTTGAATAAGAAAATGCATGTCTTCTATTAGGTACTCTTTGACAACTATTTGTCCAGTTTAGGCTTAAACTTGAGGTAGAGTATTAAGTTAAAAAAACAGAAAAGGGAATGATGGTAAAATGATAATTTCTATTTTTAGACTAATCTGTACAACAGAAAAAATTGTTCATACAGATGTGCGTTCATGATTTTAGATGAAAGAAACAGCAATTCTATACACTAAGGTAAAAGGTTAAAATATAAAGACCACTGTGTGAGTATTCCATTTTAACTAATGTTAGATATTTGTAAATGGTGGAAGGCTTAACTTAGCATACCACATGTAAAAGGAGTAGTGACACTTTGAAACTCATCTACGAAAACATTCTGATATCTAGATGATGATAGAAAAAGTAACAAAAACAAATACAAATATTTTTAAAATGAAATACTTTCATAGTGTTCTAAAAATAACAGTTTGCATCAGTGATTCTTACAGATCCAGTATTATAACAAAACACACTTAAGTGATAAACAGGGACTTTAGTTAGCTCCATAGATGCCACCACAAATGTAAGAAAAACAATACTATTGCACCCTGTATTTTTGTGCCCTGGAAGCAAGGTCTCCACTGTTGAGACACTGATCCACATAAAATGAGAAACAAAAGAGCAAAAATATATCAATATACTAATGTACCCTCATACTGTCTCAGAATCAAAAGCAGCATTCAACTGAGAAGAGAGTTTAATGTAACACATGCATTGAAAAGCCATATTGCAGAGTGTTCCTTTAGACTTTGTGAAGATGATTGTTTTAATGAAAAACTGAATAGCCAAAAGCTATGCACAAAGATGTTAGGTGGGAGTACTTGGGACAGAGCTAAGTAGAAAAAGAAGAAAGCTTGAGTCACCAGCCCGACATGGAGGAAACAGGATAGGCAAAACCGAATAAAGGCAAAGCCACATAAAAGAACAAATATTAAAAAATATGGGTTAATTTACAATGTAAGAACTAGTTAATAATAAACATAAACTAAAGCTGTGATTTCATAATTAATAATAACTCTCTATACTGTTTTCTATGAACAGAAGGCCCACAGAAAAATTCATCTACAAAGTCAGAGGGGAGAAACAGTCACATGCCTCACTTAATTCTTCTGAGCTTTGAAATATTTTCTTTACCGGAGCCCTTGATTTTGGTAGTTGATAATTTGGCTATCAAATCATAAACCTCTTTTTATTAATGAATAAGAGAAGCAGACATCCTGGTCTGGAACTGTAGTTCCCAGGGAAAGGTTTTGTGGCTACATGAAGTGTAGGAGAAATTGTTAAATTTGAGATTTTGAAGGTCCCACACTGATAAGTGAGTACACTGTAAAGAAGGACAGCCTTCCATTCACAAATTTAATTCTCTAACTACTGCAAATTTAAAACATAAAAATAAATTTAATATGAAAGCTCAACTCTCTTAGATACTAGGTGTCAGCAATGACACTAATAATAAATTATCATGGCACCCTGTGATTTTGTTTTTGATGGAAGAGGGTCATCTGCCACTCCTTCTATATGTTTTCTTTCTGATGTAAGAACAATCAGCACCCAAGCAAGTTTTGTAAATCATGTATCTGAAAAGGGAATCAAATTTACAAATATCTGAAAGCTCCAAATTAATTTTAAGAGATAAATAGCCTAGCTTGAAAATAGTAAAATGACCTAAAGATGTATTTTTCTAAAGAAACTATATCAATTTCAAATAAGAATATAGGAAAATGCTCAAAAATGTTACTCAGGGAAATGCATATTTAAAACACATTGAGACTTCATTTTGCATTCAGTATAGTAATTATAATACAAAATCTAGAATACAATAAATGTTGAGACAGACATTGAAACTTTAGCTGGTAAACCACAGCCACATGGCCATACACAAATTAATAAAAATAGGTTAAATGAATATATAAGAATTAACCATTAAGAAGCTAGAGCTAATAGGCCAAGCAGTGATTTAATTAATACAGTTTTGTCTGATTATTTTGGGGCTAAGCAGCCAAGAACCAACAAGTGTCTCTCTTCTTACTACAACGTACTGGCTCATTTTATGTCAACTAGAAACAAGAGAGAATCATCAGAAAGGAGGGAGTCTCAATAGAGAAATTGCCTCTATATAATCAGTCTGCAGGTAATCCTGGAGGGCTTTTCCTCAATTAGTGATTTTTGTGAGAGGGTTCATTCCATTTTTGGTGGGGCCACCACTGGGTTGGTAGCCCTGGGTTCTATAAGAAAGCATGCTAAGCAAACCACTAGAAGCAAGCCAGTAGAAAGCATCCGCCCATGGTCACGACATTAGCTCCTGCCTCTAAGTTCTGCCCTGTTTCAGTTCTTGCCCTCAATGAGTTTGATAACAAATTAAAGTGTTTCCCCTCCATGTTGCTTTTGGTCATATATAACAATAATAAGCCTAACCCAAACAATCCATTTACAAAAAAATTGTCCAAAGGTATCCATAGAAAGTAGCATTTCTTTCAATAATTCCACCCATTTGTATGTAAATTTTAAGATGTTATTGCTTTTTATTGCTGAGTAGTACTCCATTATGTAGATGTACCAAATTTTATTTACCCATTCTTTGGTTGAGGGGCATCCAGGTTGTTTTCATATTCTGGCTATTATGAATAATGCTGCTATGAACACAGTTTAGCAAATGTCATTACTGTATGATTGAGCATCTTTTGGGAGAATAGGGGGCAGAAGGGGAAGAGGAGTGAGAGAAGGGAATGAGGAGAAAACTTGAGGGATTGCAATGGTGGAAGAACAGAGAGGGAAAGTAAGGAAAGAGATATCTTAATTGAGCGAACTATTATAGGGCTATCAAGAAATCTGGCACTAGGAAAATTCCCAGGAATCTACAAGAATGAACCCAGCTAAGACCCTAAACAATTGTGAAGAGGGGGGCTTAACTGGCCTTGCCCTGTAGTCCAATTGATGATTATTTTCAATGTTCTCTGAGAACCATCATCTACCAACTGATGGAAGCAGATGCAGAGTTTCACAGAAGCTGGGCTGAGCTCCCAAAGTCTAGTTGAATAGAGGGAGGAACAATGATATGAGCAAAGAAGTTAAGACGATGATGTGGATACCTCCTTAAACAGTTTACCTGAGCTAATGGGAGCTCACCAACTCCAGCTTGATAGTAGGGGAAACAGGATAGGACCAAACTAGGCCCTCTGGATGTGGTGTTTGTTGTATGGCTGCGACAGACAATGGAACCACCTGCAGGGAGACCAGAATTTACCCCTACTTTTTATACTGGATTTTGGGAACCCATTCTCTGTTGAAGGGATACCTTGCTCAGTCTAGATATAGTTGGGAGGGCCTTGGCCCTGTCTCAAAGCAATGTGCTAGACTTTGTTGACTTCTCATAGGCGAATGTACCCTCTCTGAGAAGTAAATGGTTGGTGGTGTCGGGAGAAGATGGAGGGAGTAGGAGGAGGGGAGGGAATGGGAACTGGGATTGGTATGCAAAATAAAAAACATAGTTTCTTTAAAAAATATATAAATTAGAAAAAGAAAGCTGCTTTCCTAATATTCAAGTGATGGAAATTAGGAGAATATACATTCGCTGACAGATGATAAACAGATACTGAATCCACACAGTGGGATTCTAATATATATAGATATTCTAATATGAATAAAGCTTCAAGACATTATAATAAGTGAGTGAAACTATGACGTTATTTTGTACGAAACCAATTACATGCAAAAAATAACAGAGAATAGGGATATGTATAATAATAGGGAAAAGGTTAGAATTAGAGGAAATAGATTATATACAGAAATATGGAACAAGTAGCTAAAAGAAAATGCATTTCTATTTTAGGTGACAGATATTAGATAAACTTATTGATCATCTAGTGTCTAGATAATTGTGGACAGCCTAAAATCATTTGTGACGATTAATATTGAAAGAAAATTCAAATAGGTAGAACAACTTCTCAAAGAATTGTAAAGCATACCTCTGAATTTTGAGGTTATGAAGCCCATCCTGAATGTGAGCAGTACCATCACAACTACTTAGAAATACATAGAATAAAAGGAAAAAAAAACCTTAGCACAGACATTCTCAGCATCTTGATTCCTGGTGCCATGACTGGAACCATCCTTGATATGCCATGTCTTCTTCTATGAAAAAAAATGGATTATGGAAGTCAGTAGACAACACAAGAACATTTCCAACTTGTACTGAACATTAGCCA
Organism: Microtus agrestis; assembly: GCA_902806775.1. Classification (NCBI taxonomy): domain Eukaryota; kingdom Metazoa; phylum Chordata; class Mammalia; order Rodentia; family Cricetidae; genus Microtus; species Microtus agrestis. The sequence goes on from CADCXT010004799.1 coordinate 85,294, forward strand.
TAATGATTCACAAATCTCATAATATACCACTGAATCATATACTTTAAAATGGTTGTTTACTAGGTTGTGAGTTCTACCATGAAAAATCTATATAAAGAAAAGAGATTAAAAAATGAGAGAAAAAAGATAAAGCAAGATAACCTAAATAATGGTCTATAGTCACTGAGTGAATCCTCAATATTGTGGGGACTGGAAACAAAGTACCATACATTTAAGTCACAAAAATTTGAAGAATATAAAAGAATATACTATCTTTTAAAAATTAAAAGTGACTCACTGACAGGAGGCAATATGATAATGCTTTTATTAGACAACAAAAGACAGGAGAGGAATAGTGTGTATTTGATAAAGCATTGAAGTCTAGAATATGGGAAGACATTTAATATCCCAAACATGCAATAAAGAAAACTGCTGGATGCTGCTGAAACATGATTCTATAAACAATTCAGGCTATTATAATTTACTTGCAATCCTATACTAATTTTTTGGTTTGATTCATTAAAAGATATATTTCCTACACTCTCAATTAGGCTTGTAATGGCTATATAATATAATAATAATTCTAAGACCAGAGTTGTTTTTAAAAAAAATAGATGATTAAATTCCTAGTTAATTGGAATTGAGGTACAGCAATTTATTGGGAGAGCAGATAACATAAATGTATTGAAACATAATGAATACTTCATTGGGTTTTCATACACCCATTTCTATTTAATTATAACTAAATCACCAGTATTTATTGTCAAGTTGGAAACACATTAAAATAATAGCCTAGTTAATAGTGAATTAAAGTGTAATCCTATGGAAGTGCCAACATAAAAATAAATGAATCAAATAGGAATAAATTTGTCACTATAAGTACTACCAGGTTTATTATAATTATAACACTATTTCAATATGAAATGCATAAACATTTTAAGAAAAATACACTAAAAATGGGGAATAGTAAATTCATTTAAAAAATTAATTTTGCTACCCCAGTAATTCATTATATCAGTATTTTTTTCCTTACCACTTTTCATTTTAACCATCTTATGCTACATTCTGAGTCCCTATCTAAAGTTTATTTCAAGTAAAAATGATGCAAGTCCAATTTAAAGTGGCCAGATTAAAATATTCATCACTATAGTGAAAAAATAACATTTTTGGCTTTCTTTTTTATTATTATTTTATTTTATTACTTTAAAAAATACCAATCCAAATTCCCACTCCCTCCTCTCTTCCCACTCCCATTCCCTGTGGCAAGTCCAAGGCCCTCCCTACTACATCCCAGTTGAGCAAGGTATACATCCAAAGAGAAAAGGATCCCAAACAACCAGTGCATACAGTAGAGACAAATCACAGTGCCACTGTCAATGGCCCCTCCATCTTCCCCAACTATCAACCACATACAGAGAGACTAGTTTGATCCCATTCACGTCACTACCAGTCCAATTGAAGTTGGTGAGCTCCCATTAGTTCAGGCAAACTGTCTCAGTGAGTGAACCCCTCATGGTCTTGACTTCCTTGCTCATACTCATACTTCTTCCACTCTTCAACTGGTCCTTGTCAGCTCAGTCCACTGTTCCTATGTGGGTCTCTGCCTCTGTTTCCGTCTGTTGCTGGACAAAGCTTCAATGGTGATATTTAAGATAATCATCAGTCTGATTACAGGACAAGGCAAGTTCAGGCACCCTCTCCTCTATTGTTTAGGGTCTTATCTGGGGTCATCCTTGTAGATTTCAGGAAATTTTTCTAGAGCCAGGTTTCTTGCTAACCCCATAATGGCTCTCTCAATCAAGAGGTCTCTTTCCTTGCTCTAATTTCTATACTTCCTCCTTCTCTACTACCTATTCCCTCAAGTTCTTCTCAACCCTCCGCTTCTTCACTGTTGTAGGAGCTGCGGGCCTGCTTTTCATCCCACCCGGCTCCCGCATGGCTTGCTTTAAACCAGAAATAACAACACACAAATTGTATTCTTTTAAACACTGCTTGGCCCATTAACTCTAGCCCTTACAGTCTAATTCTCATATCCCGATCAACCCATCTCTAATAAACTGTGTAGCACCAGTCTTACTGAGAAAGATTCAGCATGTCTGACCTGGCAGCTTGCTTCATCGCGTGCATCTGCCTGGGAGAGGGGAGCATGGCCTCTGAGCTCACTTCCTCTTCCTCCCAGCATTCTGTTCTGCCTACTCCACCCACCTAAGGGATGGCCTATCAAAATGGGCCAAGGCAGCTGGTTTATTACCAATGACCTTCCTCCATCACTTCACTTCCTTCTACCCACAGCCCCATGCTGCCAAATTTTGTCAGGTGAATTTGTGTGTTTCCAATTTCCTAATGGGTCTATAAATTTTTCTTTGGTTTCACCTTATTACTTAGCTTTTCTAGGATCATGAACTATAGGCTCAGTGTGCTTTGTTTATGGCTAGTATCCACTTAGTAGAGAGCACATACCATAATCATATTTTTGCATATGAGTTACCTCACTCAAGATAGAGTTTTCTAATATCATTCATTTGCATGCAAAATTTAGTTGAGGATCATTTAGGCTGTTTCCAAGTTCTGGCTATTACAAATAATGCTGCTATGAACATGGCTGAACACATGTTTTTGTAGTATGATTGAGCATTTCTTGGGTATATTCCCAAGAGTGGTATTGCTGAATCCTGAGGTAAGTTGACTCCCAATTTTCTGAGAAGCCGCCACACTGATTTCCAAAGTTTTTGCACAATTTTGCATTACCACCAGCAATGGAAGAGTGTGACCCTTATTCTACATCCTCTCCAGCATAAGCTATTAATAGTGTTTTTGATCTTAGCCATTCTGACAGGTATAAGATGGTATCTCAGAGCTGTTTTGATTTGAATATCTCTGATAACTAATAAAGTTGAATATGTCCTTGTGTATCTTTTGGCCATTTGAAATTGTAGTGAGAATTTTCTGTTTAGTTCTGTACACAATATTTTAATTTGGTTATTTAGAATTTTAATGTCTCATTTATTGAGTTCTTTATATAATTTGGATATCAGTCCTTTGTCTGATTTGGGGTTGCTAAAGATCTTTTCCCATTCAGTAGCCTATGTTTTTGTCTTTTTTACTGTGTCATTTGCTTTACAGAAGATTCTCAGTTTAAGAAGGTACCATTTATTTATTTTTTGCTCTTATTGCTTGTGCTACTGGGGTTACATATTAGAAGTAGTCTCCTGTGCTCATTAATTGAAGGCTATTTCCCAGTTTCTTCCCTATCAAGTTCAGTGTGGTCAGACTTATATTTAGGTCTTTAATCTATTTGGACTTGGGATTTATGCATGGTGATAGATATGGATCTATTTTTATTCTTTTACATGTTGACATCCAGTTGTGACAGCACAATTTAATAAAGATGCTTTCTTTTTTTTCATTGTATAATTTTAGCTTCTTTGTCATAAATCAGGTGTTCATAGGTGTGTGGATTAATATCTGGGGCTTCAATTTGATTTCATTGGTCAGCTTCTCTGTTTTATGACAATACCAAGCTGTTTTTATTTCTGTAGCTCTTAATACAGCTTGATGTCAGGGATGGGTATGCCTCTGGAAGTTCCTTTATGGTATAGGATTGTTTTGGATATCCTGGGTTTTTTGTTTTCCACATGAATTTGATTAATGTTCTTTCAAGGTCTGTGAAGAATTGTTTTGGAATTTTGATATAAATTGCATTGAATCTATAGATTGATTTTGGTATTATTGCCATTTTTAATAGGTTTATACTTCCTATCTAAGAGCATGGGAGATCTTTCAATTTTCTGGTATCTTATTCAATTTCTTTCTTCAAAGACTTAAAGTTCTTGTCAAATAAATCTTTAACTTCCTTGGTTAGTGTTACCCCAAGATAATTTTTGTTATTTGTGGCTATTGTGAAAAGTGATGTTTCTCTGTTTGGGTGGAGTATTTCATAAATGTCTCTTAGGTCCAATTGATTCATTACATCTTATTTCTCTGTTACGTTACTGTCTGGTTGACCTGTACATTGGCAAGAGAGGAGTGTTGAAATTTCCTACTGTTAGTGTGTGGGGTTTACTGTGAAAGAGCAAAGAAATGCTAATGGAAATCAGGTCAGGGCACATATTATAATATCATTCAAACATCTCAGGGACTAAAAAGCACCCTGTACATCTTACAAAGCTCCTTTTAAGCAGACCCTCCTGAGAATATGGTTGAGAACCTCTACCCAATGGGATTGGAAGCAGTTGGCCATGGCCTGTCTGTCATGAGGGGACTATTTATTGTGTAAAACTCAATTTTTAAATAAGTATCAGGATGCAGCTAAGAGAAATAGTGACCATCATGTTCCTATTTTTATGAAATCCTTGTTGGTGAAGTCTCAAATCAATGCAGCTCCTAAATACAGGGATCTAATAAATTGTTTCAGGGCTTTGTCTCCAGGCTGATATAGACATAAAAAGGTTCAGTGGAGATAAGGAATCAGGACTTTTGATAGCTAAACAGCTAGACTTTGTGAAAATTAATGCTCTCTCTCTCTCTCTCTCTCTCTCTCTCTCTCTATATATATATATATATATATATATATATATGCCATTGCAACACCTTTTAGGAGGAAAAAATATATTTCTGACTAATCCCTAAAATGATGAAAATGGGCAATGGTTCCAGATATATTAGTAAAGTAGTAAAGCATTTCAGAAATTTTATTTCTAATAGAAGATCAAACATAAGACTGGCATTCCTTGCAATCGTCAATAACAAGAAATTGTGGAGCCTGCCCATGGCTTTTGAAATTATGTTTTCAAAATATAAAATGAGGGAATTATACCCTCAATTGCCACATAATATCTTAAATCATTACACTTCTTGAATATAGATATCTGTAAAGAATCTGCTGCAGACAGATTTTGACATGATGACACCAAGGTGACATTCATGAAAACAAGGTGGAAATACCCTTGATCTAGATTATGGAAAGGACCCAACCCTGTCCTAATATGTGGTCAAGGATTTTTCTGTGCTTTATCATTGGAAGAGAATGAGGCATGATGACTTTGAAAATTGCTGGTCTGATGTGTGCAGAAGAAGGATTTCTGCCCTGATGACATCATACCTGATCATGCTCCCATAGAAGAATTTTAGTGAGGTTCTACAGTGTGTGTTCTTGAATACTCATGCTGTAGTCAGAGAAGAAAAGGAAAATCCTGGTGATGGGTGATGATTTCAGTGTGTCCTTGTTTATTATGGAACTGATACAAGATTGTTGACTGAATGTTTGGAGGTTTATCCATATACCTTCTTCTCAGCACCTCATGGAACCATCTCAAAAATTGATCACATATTTGGTAACAAAACAAACCTCAACATATACAAAAACAATGGAATAACCAAATGTGCCTTATCAGATCACCATGGTTTAAAACTAGAAGTCAACAGCAATACTAATTCCAGAAAACCCACAAAAACATGGAAATTAAACAATGCTCACCAAATTGCTCATCAATGGTTCAAGGAAGAAATAAAGGGAGAAATTAAAGACTTCCCAAAATTCAATGAAAATGAAAACAGTGTTAAGAGGAAATTTTATAGCACTAAATGCCTACATAAAGAAGCTGGAAAAATCCCTCACTAGTGAATTAAAAGAACATTTGAAAACTTTAGAACAAAAAAAAGCAAACTCACCTAAGAGAACTAGATGGCAGGAATAATCAAATTGAGAGCTGAAATCAACAAAATAAACACAAGCAATACAAAGAATCAATGAGACAAAGAGTCAGTTATTCAAGATCATCAACAAAATAGCCAAACTTTTACCCAAACTAATCAATAGGCAGAGAGAGAATATCCAAATTAACAAAATCAGAAATAAAAAGGGAGACACAACAACAAACAAAGAGAAAATAGAGAGAACCATAAGGACATATTTCAAAAACCTGTATACCACAAAATTGAAAAACTTAAAGGAAATGGACAACTTTCTGGATAAATATCTCTTACCAAAGTTAAAGCAAGAACAGATAAGTAAATTAACAGAACAACAACTGCTGAAGAAATAGAAACAGTCAATAAAAGTCTCCCAACCAAAAAAAAAAAAAGCCCGCCCAGGACCAGATGATTTCAGCTCAGAATTCTACAAGAATTCCAAAGAAAAACAAAAGGAACTTCGCTAAACTTTTTTATGAGGCTAAAATTATCCTGATTCAAAAAACACAGAAAGACATTACTACAAAAGAGAATTGTGTACCAATCTCACTCATGAACATTGATGCAAAACTACTCAATAAAATACTGGCAAATCAAATCCAAGGACACATCAAAACCATCATCCACCATGATCAAGTTATCTTTACCCCAGAGATGAAAGGATGGTTCAACATATGAAAATCTGTCAAAGTAATCCACCATATAAACAAATTAAAAAATAAAAAACAAATGATTATCTCATTAGATTCCAAAAATGCTTTTGAAAAAATACAACATCACTTCATGATAAAGATCTTGGAGAGACCATGGATACAAGGAACATATCTAAACATAATAAAAGCAATATACAGCAATCCATCAGCCAACATCAAACTAAATGGAGAGAAACTCCCAGCAATTCCATTGAAATCAGAAACAAGACAAGGTTTTCTACTCTCTCCATATCTATTCAATATAGTTCTTGAGGTCCTATGTAGAGCAATAAAACACCAAATGGAAATCAATTGAATACAAATCAGAAGTCAAACTCTAACTGTTTGACAATGATCTGACAGTTTACATAAGCGATCCTAAAATTTCTACAAAGAAACTTCTATGACACACAAATACTTCCAGTAATGTAGCAGGATACAAGATTAACTCATAAAAAAATCATTATCCCTCTTGTACACAGATGATAAACGGGCTATGAAAAAAATCAGAGAATCAACACCCTTCACAAAGCCCCATTTGCATAAAATATCTTGGAGTAACTCTAACCGAACAAATTGAAGACTTGTATGACAAAAACTTTAAATCTTTGAAGAAAGAAATTGAATCAGACACAAGAAAGTGGAAAGATTTCTCATTCTCTTGTGTAGGCAGTATTAACAAAGTAAAAATGGCAATCTTACCAAAAGCAGTCTGCAGGTTCAATATAATGCCCATCAAAATCCCAGCAAAATTCTTCACAGACCTCGAAAGAACAGTACTCAACTTTATATGGAAAAGCAAAAAACCCAGGATAGCCAAAACAATCATCTATAATAAAAAGAACTTCTGGAAGCATCACAATTCCTAACTTCAAACTCTACTACAGAGCTACAGTACTGAAAACAGCCTAGTATTGGCATAAGAACAAGAGGGCCAATGGAACCAAATACAAGACCCGGATATTAATCCACACACCTTCGAACAACTGATTTTTGACAAAGAAGCAAAACATATCAAACAGAAAGAAAAGCATATTTAACAAATGGTGCTGGCATAACTGGATATCAACATGTAGAAGAATGAAAATAGACTCATATCAATCTTCACTACCCTCACATCAGACAAAGGTCTGATCTCCAAAATATACAAAGAGCTCAAAAAATTGGTCATCAAAAGAACAAATAATCCAGTAAAAATTTGGAGTACAGATCTAAACAGAGAACTCTCAAAAGAGGAATCTAAAATGGCTGAAAGACACTTAAGGAGATGTTCAATATCTTTAGTCATCAGAGAAATGGAAATCAAAAAAAAATGAGATCCATCTTACACCTGTAAGAATGGCCAGGATAAAAAAACACTGATGACAACTTATGATGGAGTGGTTGTGGGGGAAAGGGAACACTTTTGCATTGCAGGTGGAATACAAGGTGGTACAGCCTCTTCGGGTGTCAGTTTGGCAATTTTTTTAGAAAATTAGCAAACAGTCTTCCTCAAGACCCAGGAATACCACTTTTGGGTATATATCCAAAAGATGCTCAATTGTGCCACAAGGACATGTGCTCATCTACGTTCATAGCAGAATTGTTTGTTATTGCCAGAACCTAGAAACAACCTAAATGCCCTTTGACCAATGAATGGATAAGGAAAATGTGGTAGATTTGCAAAACAGAGTACTATTTAGCAGAAAAAAAAATAATGACATCTTGAATTTTGTAGGAAAATGGATGAAGCTAGAAAAGCATCATTTTGAGTGAGATAACCCAGACCCAGAAAGACAATTATCACTTGTACTCACTCATAGGTAGTTTTTAAAACTAAATCAAAGAAAACCAGCCTACAAAACACATTTCCAGAGAACTTAGACAACAATTAGGACACTAAGAGAGACTTACATAGATCTATTCTACATGAGAAGTAGAAAAAGACAAGATCTCCTTAGTTAAATGGGAGCATGGGGACCTTTGGGGAGGGTTACAGGGTAGAGGAGAGGCACAGAGGGGAGCAGAGAAAAATATAGAGCTCTATAAAAATCAATAAAAAATTTAGAAACAGCTATTCAGTTGGATTATAGGAGGGAAAAAAAAGTCTCACAGCTCACCCATCACAGAAACCTTTTCTTGTTTTTGATTAGAACACATTTAAAAGAATTGTGATTTGACAAACTGTGTGTTTATTGTTAATTTCTATGATAAATTATGGTATTGATCTGTTAGTGTTTTTAACTGCTACTGCTCTAGTACATTATGAAGTTGTTAATGATTGGAACAAGAGCTAGTTCCAGGATAGGCTCCAAAGCTACAGAGAAACCCTGTCTTGAAAAACAAAAACAAAAAAAGAAAATATTAGAGCTTATCTGAAAAAAAGATTGATATAATAACTCCTTAGATTTCACACGTTTAAAAGGATGAATTTGGATTTTGATTGCAACTTGAAACCATTAAAGTTATCCTATACTAATTTAAATAGACCATTCCATCTTGGTCACCTTGCACTCCTTTATTAGGAGATATTGTAACCTTAGAAGTATATGTATCACAATATAGTTGGTGAAATCTCTTGACAGAAAATTGGCTAAAGGTACAGGGGCACAGGGATGCACTCTCTCTTAACTATTTATTCACATTTAGAGATGGGTAAGATCTTATTCTGCCAGGTATCCTAAGACAGGAGGTACAAGACTTAATGTATATTCTAATGAAAGATAAGTCTGAAACTGGTAAAAAAGACTCCCAAGTCAGGCACAGTCATTTGTCCTGTAACAAAAGCACAGAGTTTATTAAAATAAAAATAAAGGAACTTGAAGAGAGATCAGAGAGTTCTAGCTTGTTTTGCTCTTTCAAAGTTGCTGAAAACAAGATGTCCTGACCTAGAGTGGTTAATTAGTATTTTTGTTATAGAGGTGTATTTGCATCACCTTGATCAAAGTTCAGAGGTGCTCTGTTTATTCCTTTTATCATGTTAATGAAGTCTTTTGCTCCCCCTCTTCTTTTGGAGTAGGGTATAAAAATACAAGTGGAAAATAAAAGGGGTGCTTCAACATTCATTGAATTTTACTCCTGATGCTGCTCTGTGTTTCATATCATATTTCTCCATTTATCTCTATTAATTCTTTCTTAAAAATTCTAATCCTCACACTCCAACCCTGGAACATGTAAATTCTTAATATAGTTACATAATTGCATAATTTCTCCCCTGTTCTTTCTCAAAACCTCCCATTTACCCCATTTACCCCTCTTCACCCTCAGATTTATGAACTTTTTTTTTCAATAACTTCTATTACCTAAATATGTGTCTAAACCCACTTACTACTAATTATAGCATGGTCAGCCTTTGTAATGTTTTACTTGTATTTGAGCTGTCAGGACTGAGCAATTGGTATGGTGGTATATGAGGTCCTTCTATCTATGTGTTGCTTTCATTGGTTTAATAAAGAAACTGTCTTGGCCTTTTCATAGGGCAGAACTTAGATAGGTGGAGTAGATGAAATTGAATGTTGGGAAGAAGGGCAGTGTGTCAGACACCATGGTTCTCCTGCCTGAGACAGACCCTGATTAGACTCATGCCGGTAAGCACAGTCAAGTGGCAATACACGTTAATGGAGATGGGTTAAACTAATATGTGAGAGTTAGCCAATAAGGGCCTGGAGATAATGGTCCAAGCAGTAATTTAATTAATACAACTTATGTGTGATTATTTCTGGGGTTAAGATAGTGGGGCGGCTGGGATGAAAAGCAGGGTCTCCCTCGATCAACAGTGCAGGATAATGAATTGTTGTTCTTTACTCGGGAAAGATGATTTTTCCCACTCTTCAGATATTTAAGTTACCTGTTATTTATGCAAGGTTCATTTTGTAAGTTTGAGGCCACACAGTCTTCGCCCAGTCCACAGTAGCACATATATTTTTATTGTCCTTGTGCAGCTCATGTTTAGGCAGTCATGAGACTACATGGTGTAATATATGACATTACTAGGAGACACAGTCTTTTAGAAAACTTTCTGATACCCTGGCTTCTACAATATTTCCAATTTTTATGGGCACTCTTTATGATATATAATCAAAAGAAGTTATATCATTTTCTTCAGATTTTTTATTAACTTATCTCACAGATACAATGAAAAAACCACATTGTTTACCAAACATATAAATCTATTCTTTGCTCCATTATCTCCTTCCAGGTTTTATTCATTGTCACAATGTGACAATTTAGCTTTTCTTGTGTGCTATAACTTTTCTTTATTTTATTAGCTTGATTAGAGTGACAAGGAATTTCAAAAAAGTAATGACAAGAAATTTGCAAAATGATATGCAATATGGTTTCTGGTATTTTCCTATGATCTGACTCATGTTATAATGTGTTGAAAAACATATAGACAACTTTGGAGTTTTAGGTTTTCTTATCAAGAATATCAGTGTCAGCTTGCCATATTTTTTTTAGTATATTTACTTTTATCACTAGGGTAAGTTTGTCTACTATTTTTATTGATTCTAGAGTTAACAATTTTCCTTCCTTTTATTTCACAAATTTTTCCCAGTATACCATTTGATAATTTTATTCCTTATTATATTTTCCTATTAGTTTTGGCAGCCATTGATTCTTAACTAGAGAAAATATTCTATTAATTGCCAAATTTTTAAATAACACTTTGATTTATTTTATATACACACCACAGTTTCCCCTCCCTTCTCTCCTTCTGTTCCCTCTTTCTGATTTCCATCTACCATCCCTTCCCATCCATTCCACTTCCCTCTCCATTCACAAATTGGCAGGGTTCCCTTGGGCTTGATCAAATCCTAGTTCATTAAGTTGAGACAGCACTAAAAGCCTGGGCAAGGTAATCCGGCCTGGGGTAGAGGTTTCCAGTGGCCAACTAAATACCAGCCATAGGTCCTGATCTCACTGTTGGTTCAGTGTCCTTGAGTTCCCAGAAGATCATGGCAGCTGTCTCTGTGGGTTCTCTTGTAATAACCTTGACCCCCAGGCTTATACAATTCCTCCTTCCTTTCTTTACCAGGACACCAAGAGCCGAGTCCAGTGATTTACTGTGAATCTTTGTGTCTGCTTCCATCAGCTACTAGATAAAGGCTCTTTGACAATTAGGGTAATCATCAATATGAATACAATAGATGAACAGTACAGGTACCCTCTCCACTATTGCTAGGAGTTTTGACTGTGGTTATCCCTGTGGATTCCTGGGAGTTTCCATGGTACCAGGTTTCTCCTTAACCCTGAAATGGGTCTCACTATCAAGTAATCACTTACATTAATTTCTTCCTCAGTCATATATCCAACACGCCTCCCAGATACAGATTTCTCACCCAACTGCAACTTTCTATCTCCCATCCTACTCACCCCTGCTCCCAGTTTACCCAGGATATTTTTTCTATTGTCCTTACCCAGGGAAATCCATATCCCTCCTTGCACCCTCATTATCTAGCTTCTAGGTGACTATGGTTTGTTGATTGGTTATCCTATACTTTACTACTAATTTTCACTTAAGTGTTAGTACATACAACATTTGTCTCTATGGGACTTGGTTACTTCACTCAGAATGAAATTTTTCTAGTTCCAATCATTTGCCTGCAAATTTTATAAAGTGATTGCTTTGTTTTGATGTTGTTGTTGTTTTGCAGCTGAGTAATACTTCATTGTGTAAAGGATACATTTTCCCATCCATTCTTTGTTTGAAGGAATATAGGTTGTTTCCCAGTTCTGGCTATTACAAATAATATGAACACCGTTGTTCAAGACTCCTTTTGGTGTAATTGATGATCCTTCAGTACATGCCCAAGATTGGTATATCTGGGATTGAGGCTGATCAGTTCCCAATTTTCTGACAAACCACCATATTGATTTCCAAAGTATCTTTACTTATTTTGCCTCATTTTTTATTTCTTGTATCTTCAATAGACTATCAAATCTTGCCAACACAGAGTAAGATGGTTTTGAAAATTTTCCTGCCTCTGATAATGGTCTGTCAGTTACTCTAGGCCTTAGTCAATGTTGGTTGCTTCAAAATTGCAAATGATTCTTTGAGTGAATGCCCAAGTAGCCAGTTGTTTCTGTCATTTGTAGCATATATTGGAAGTTGCTTGACTGCACTTCCTGCTTACTAAAGTAATATTATTTCCTTTCTGAGGTCTTTGATGGGGTTGAAGTTTAAATAGTCATAGTTACTTTCCTCTTATGACTTGGTTAATTTACTTAAAATACAAAACTTAGACTCCCTAGGATAAGATAATTATTGAAACATTTATCATGTTATTATTTATGCTGGTTGTAATTCTAATTTTTATAAATGATATTGTTCTTAATGCATATAATTTTGTATTAGGCTTAGAATTCTCTTATTTAAACAATACAGGGAGGTGCTGTAGGAAATTCTATAGCCAATAGCTTTTACTCGCCCACTTATGTGTGCCTCTTACGCTACTTAAAGTAATGTTCAACATCCTTAGTCATCATGGAAATGGAAATCTAAACTACATTGAGATTTCATCTTATACCCACCAGAGTGGTTAAGATCAATAAGCCAAGTAAGAATTCATTTTGACCAGGATGAACACTCCAACATTGCTGGTAGAGGTGTAAACTCACATAGTCACTTTATAAATAAATGTGGGAGTTACTTGGGATGATGGGAATTGATCTTCCTCAATAACCAGCAAGACTACTCTTGTGCATGCTACATTCTCTCACAAAGACTCTTGTTCAACCATGTTATTTCTGTTTTATTCATAATAGCAAGAAATATGAAATAGTTTAGAAATACCTCAAGAGAAAAAAGTTGTACATTTATTTAATAGTTTACAATAATAACATTATGAAATTTTCAGTGTAATGGATGGAATTTAAAAATAAGTGAGGTGCCGGGCGGTGGTGGCGCATGCCTTTAATCCCAGCACTCGGGAGGCAGAGGCAGGCAGATCTCTGTGAGTTTGAGGCCAGCCTGGTCTACAAGAGCTAGTTCCAGGACAGTAACCAAAAGCTACGGAGAAACCCTGTCTCGAAAAAAAAATCAAAAAAAAAGTGAGGTTTCAAAGTTCTTAAAAGGTTAGTATATTATGTATTAATTTATATATTGTTATTATTAGCTCTTAAGGCAGTGGGATCCAAGTTACAATTTGTTGAAATACAATGGTTGATATAGAGTAAGGGACCTGATGGTATAGATATTGTGGATGTTTGTGTGTGGAGACCTGAGCAAAGTATCAAGTTGGTAATGGGAAAGGGAGGTAGATAAGGTAGGTAACACAAGGAGAAAAAAGAGCTAAAATTATGCCATTTGAGAGATAGTATGCAAATGCCTAGGAGCTTCATAGTTACTTTTATAATGGCAATGTAAATTACATAGCAAATAATGGCAGTACAGAGTCTCAACTGCACATCTCTTGTCACCACATGAAGCTTCCATTGCATGAATTGTGTTGCATGTAAATGACTTTTCTCCACAGTCATTATCCCCACAGAAATCCCAAAATATCCCAAGTTGTTGCCAACACAATAAGCTGCTGTTAAAGGGAGCGGTCCACGTCCCGCAGCCTGGACTGATGGCAAGGCTCCATTACTGAAGACAATACCTATACATACTCATTCAACAAGGAGAAACTGAACAAGTTCATCCACAGAGCCTTCACCCCTAAGCTTCTAGCATATTTAGAATAGTAAATTACACAGTGTGCTACCAGAAGAGCAATGTAAACACTAAGTCAACCGAACACTTTGATTAACAGCAGTATCCTGCTAGCAAGATTTGCCAGAGCACTCAACCTTCCTAATGCTGAAACTCTTTAATACCAAATAATACCCCTCTTAAAAACAGCAGGAAACAAAGAGCAAAGTTTTAAAAGTAAATTTTTCTAACAATAGTCTGCTTTAATTTAATTAAATTTAAATTAACTATATTTAAATAATATTTAAAATTTTTTATTACATTAAACACATTATAAGTAGATAAAAACAACTTTTAGACAGCAGAGAGTTGAACATTTTACTGTTGAAGAACATTGTACTGAATTCTCTCCGTCAAACCCCAATATTTTTACATACAGAAAATTGGCCATTCTCTCCCTGCATTATTCTACTTTGTAGTAGGTTTCATGATTAACACTACACTCGATTTATTACTAAAAGTGAATTATATGTATCAATATTTTAATTCACAGATCCTTGTAAGAACATACTGGTCAAAAAACATTTTATAAAGAAAAAAACATACAATATCTCTAAAATTAAGAGTGATGATAGAAAGTACTGAATATAAAGGATTTTCTTAGGTTATAGAGATGTCTAAGTGACATTCTAAGATTTCTTTTTCTGTTTTATTGTAATGTAAAACCATGAAGATGTTTAAAGTAAAGAGGAAATGAGACTGTCCCATTTGATCTAGATTGTCAAAAGCAGTAGACAGCCACTTTATCCACAGGGAACATATTGGAAAACATACAGTCAAAGATCAGAAGAGACAAATGTCTAACAGACCTGAAGGCAGTGACAAATCAGAAATAAATGAAACTCAAAGATAAGGGAAGACCATTCTCTGACAGGAGGCAGTGATGACTCAGTAATAAATGAAATCTATTGATTTAAAAAACTAAAGCTAAATTGGCAATAAGTGTCCAGTAAAAGGGAAACAAGGATGGTTGACTCTTAGGACTGACTGAGGCTTTCATTTCTCAAAAAAAGACAATACAATGTTATTTTAGGGAGGACAATTATGAGTTTGAATTTATTATTTAAAGATCACTAAGGATTATTTTGATTAGTTATAAAGGTGTAAGTAGAAAAAATATGTCTGAGATAGAGATGCACACAGGCCTATGAATGTTAGATTCTTTTTTAAATTTATTTTACTATATTTTTCAATAAAGAAAACAAACTATCCTCTTTTCATTTTCCTAATGTGAAATTATTTCATGGCTAAAAAGAGAGTGATAATATTGGAGATTATTATAAGGAGATATAATGATCTGAAGATATAATGAAGGAAAATAGAAGAACTCCAACTTCGCACCATCCCCTTACTGGACAGGTGAAAGGTGGATCAATGCACTCAAATAAAATGATCTGAATAGACCCTGACAAAGGAAAGCTATTAGGAAAAAAAAATTTAAACTGTCAAAAGTTCCCAGTTATTAAGTGAACCGTTAAATAGCACTCCTTATATTTTATTGTAGGAGTTGGAGGTTGTCACTAAAGACGCAGCAGAGGTTGCAAAAGAAAAGTGTAAACACAGCACCCTGGTACGGAAAGTGAGATTTAAGATCATGTACCTAAGTTTGAAGAAATGTGAAATTATAAGCTTAAAGTTACAGGTGTTAAACATTACAGCTCCTTAGGAAATTCAGTGTGTATTTGTATGTGTGTGTCTGTGTGTGTATGTCTGTGTGTGTGTGTGTGTCTATGTGTGTGTGTGTGTGTGTATGTATTGATCTGGGGGAAATAATGTCCTTGAATATCAGGGAGAGGCCTGACATGTATTTACAGGAACATGACAAATAATCTGAAAGAGGCAATTAAAACATGGCCCTGAAATTCATTCATGCTCTTAGAAGACCAAATCTCCACATTTTGATTCCTTTAGTACTTACATCTACATTACATGATGGGTAGGAGAAATTACACATTTATTTATTCTCATGATACCATTGAAACTTAAAATATACAATTAATCTAAGACAAAACCACAGGTCTCTATATACTTTCCATTCAATGCATTTTAGTGCTCATAGGTAAACACAAATACTGACAGAAAATATAATTGCAATAAAAGGAATAAAAATCCTTGAGTTGAGCAAGCTCCTACTTCTTACTTTAAATGTGTGAAATGAGAAAAATTAAGAAAAGCAGTTAATGAAAAAAGAAGTTCATATTGGTTCATCAGTTTACTGTGATTCATAAAGGGTTATCTATGATATCAATATGATACTCAAGAAATAACACAAGTTTTCTTAGGATATGAGTCTGAATATTCCTCCTATGTTACCAGACCAATCACACTTGATTTATGATTCTTGGTATTATAACATACAGTGTAGAATAAATTTTACCACTGTTTGTGCTAGATATTGCCCATTGTGTATATTATACTTATATTCCTTTTAATAAAATATTAAGCCTGAGTACCTATAAGACTCACAGACTACTTCAAACTTTTCAGGTAATCTTAAAGGTTTTTTATTAAAATTCACAGCAGTGTACTAAATAATAGATATTCTGCCAAAGTGTCTGTCATGTCATCTGAAACATACAATTCCCAAGACTTGGTCTTGTTTGTTAGACACAAATTCTATTGGCATAACACCAAAGGAAATATGTTACTGTCAATCAAACCCAGGACATAGGGCAACCTGCTGGTAGACTTACACAAAATATTTCAATTTTATAAAATATAAAACTCTATAATAAATGTTTAAACAAAATGTGGTAGTCCATATTGAAATACAAATAAAAATAAGTTAATTACACAGCTATGAGTGTTAGAAACAGTAGAAATTTTGTATGAGAAGGAGGAGTACAGAAAAAATAGCATTTCCAATTAAATTGAAAATATATGAGGTGTTATTTTAGGATCCATAATACATGAAAAGTGACTGACTATTGAAAATTGAAGGCTAAAATCAAAGGAAGAAATTAAAATCAGCTGAAAGAGGTTTTAGCTCTGAGAACTATACTAAAACTGAAATGAACAACAGCAAACCACCTGATTTTAATAATAATGTAAGGCAGATATATCTTTGTAAGTATTTTGTTTTTTCCTTTATCTTCATCACTCTAGTTAAAGGAAGAAAAATCTCATGTACCACAGCTTCTTCTACAGTGAATGTGAAAAAAATTAATTAGACTGCTTCTGCAGCCTTCTCGGATGCCACCCAGAAAACACTGGTACCTCACACCTAGAGGAGGACATTAGATTTTCCGGTATTCTGCAAAGCTAGAAATGTGAGAGGCTGTGTCAACACACAGCAAACCAACCCAGTTCACAAGAGTTGTCTAGAAAGTTCTCTAACAAGCCCATAAGCTAGTAAATAAATCAATGAACCTTACCTAAATTGATAAAAAAATAATAAAAGGAAATGTTAAATAATCAAAATTATGAATGAAAATTAGTAGAACATATACCAGGTAAATTGTAAAAGGCAACAACAGAAAGTAACATTCAGCAAAGTAACTAAATAATAACTAATAAAGTGAGTCTTCTGGGAGAGATGATTTCCCAGAATTGTATTACCCCACAGAGTGGGAAGCATAAACAGAAAATCTGAAGAGTGTCATAAGGAAAGAGAATGACCTTAGGAAAACCTATGACAGATGCTTCACTGTGAAATCTACAAAATCTCTCAGTGCTTCTCAAGATTCTCTCAACAATATGTTGCAGAGGTAACATACTCCAAAATTATTTTGTGAAGTTATTACATATAGGCCAGCAGATTACAACATTCTCATCTTTTTCTTATTATAAAAAAGGGGAGACAGGGATTTAGGCATAGTAGGTTGAAGGGAAATTTGGATAGCAGTTTTCTTTATATCCCAACTCTCTCTGCATGGCATTTCTGTCTGTCTCTCACAGGCCATGATCTCCTACCCACAAAGGGTACCCACTGTGGCCTCGGGTGACCTGTCGGTGGTCCTCATGGCACTAATTAAGCATCCCATCTCTTTAAAAATGATAACATTGTTGTGTGTGACTCAGCCAGCCTCTCTCCAAGTTCTTCCCGCCCTCACATGGTCCATCTAAGGACATGTGGGGACCCTGGACTTGGACCACTTCTCAATATCCTCTTCCTGCTCCATCACTGGAAATGGTAAGGGGACTTCTCCAAGTCAACTTTTGCTGACTTACATCTCTGGTTATTCCCCACAGCTGAAGACTGAGATCTGGCTTCTTGTTCTGCAACAATAGTCCTCATCTTGTTCCTGGACTGTAGTCTTTCAGCTGCTCAGAGTTACATCCGATCCCTACCCTCTGAAGTGATGAGTCTTAGGGTGGCCTTGACCTATCTCTTGACTCTTGCTCTATTCTGCAGACGTTAGTGGGAACATAGCCATTGGGTCCTCGCCTTTCTCATGCTCTTACACTGAGGAATAGTTAAAAAAACTATCTGTCCAACCTCTCCCCACCCGTATGTTTTTTACAGACCCTAAAACCCCTTCCTTGCTTACAGATTTCTAACCTTACCTGCATTTGCACTAACAAATGGCCTATGTACCCTTTAAATAACACCTTAAAATGGGAGCTTTCTAATTTTTATCAGGAAACAGGCAGATGAAAATGTTTTTCTCTAGTCATTCTCTACCCTGCTGGTGTCCTGATGGCATCTCATGCCTGTCTGCATTTCCTTTAGGATGGGCAGCCCCATCACCACCACCCACCTGTAAAAGTTATTTTTTCTAGCTCCTCTTTCTTTTCTCACTCCAGTTTCTTTTATTCTATCTCTGCCTCCACTACCACTGGTCACTCAGAAACTAGCAGGAGTAGTCAGATCAGTGAGGCACATGCTTCCAGTTTCAGCCCTTGCTCCACTCTGCATCTGGTGGTGTGGTGGCTTGGTGACTTGGAGGCTAACAGTGTTGAGTAATTTTCCTGTCTACTTCATGTATGACAGAATGTGTAAATGGTGTAGTGACACAGATGTAATTCTTTTTTTACATATATATTCTACACAACCTCTATGTCTCTCTTGTTATTTGTATCTGTTTAAAATTCCCACCATGGTTCTGAAAACATGGTTTCCCCCTGCAACACCTGACCACAGCCATTTTGATTTAAGAGGACGTCAGAAGACCTCACCACCATGGTGACTAAGGGCAGTGCAAGTGACCAAGTCGCCATATTTATTGAGGTATTCTTTGCCTAGTCTCCTGGTTCACTTATGTTTTTGTAAATAAATTCCTCTTAGTGACTCTGTTACATGTTTGTTTGGCACCCACTTTGCTCATATCCTATTTAATACATGTGTTTGTATGCATGTGATTTTAGAGTTAACTTTATATATGAACATAAGTTAACTTTAACTCTGTATGTATATGTGTATAAAACTTAAATTCAACTTGCTATAAATGTACATATACTTAATTCTAAAACTTTTGAAATCGTCTGTTCATTATATCTCATTACAGACTAAGAAAGCAATGTCTCATATTTTAAATTGTGTGTACTTTTAAATCTCTTACAAAAATACTGTATATGTGAACCATCCCTGTTTTAAAATAGATTAAGCTATTCTCCACTATTGTCAGTTCTACCACTAAGCTTCTATTTCAAATGTTTTTTTTTTACTTTGTCTTTCACAAATATTAATCTCACCTCTTATGCTAAAAACCAGTACAGTCAAGCCCAGTTCTCCAGACAGATTCTATACTGGAGTAATAACATATCTCTACCCAGAGAACAGCCCTCGAATGCTCAAGAGATCTGAGGAATGTGGCATTTAAATGCTTAATTATTAAAAGAGTTTTCACAAGAGAGAGACAGGTTGTCTCCTAGCAGCAGCACTCTATTTCCTCCAAAGAAGACAGAAGATAGGCGAGTACAAAACAAGATTCATCCACAGTTTGCTTCATCAAGTGAAAGCGGTAACCACTGGGATAAACTGCCTTTCATCTAAATTAAAGATCTCCAGACATGAGTAAGAAACAAATGGAATCAACTTGCCTAGATGCTCAAGTCAAGGTAGACTTGTCTTCCGAAAAATTTCTTAACACACAAGATCATCTAAAACCTGACAGGCCCTGTGCTAAATAGCAGAAAGCAAATGCAACCCTCAACAACCATGGAGGGTCCTAAGGAGTGGCTCCAGGTTGCAACTGAATAAGTTCTCTGTCATTTTCTTCATCAATAACTGAAGTGAAATTTTATCATTCTCAAAGATCTCTGATGCAATTTGACAGCTGAGAGGTTTTGTCAATTAAAAAATACACCCTCGCCAAACAAATTTCAGCATAAATTCTTAACATGTTCTAAATAAAAATTTTTTTAAGATATACAAATATAAGTTATTGAAATGTGTACCTGCAAAGTTGCCCTGCCTTTTTAAAGGTGTGAGGACAAATGCATGTTATCAAATTTCTATGATTTTCATTGTGCACAAACGTCTGTCACGGTCATTCTGACCTAGAAATTATGCTCTTTATACAATGTATGTGTCTAAAACTTATGCTTTTACAAACTCAAGAAATTTTTCTGAGTTTCACAGAGCCAAATTTAAGGATTCACCTTAAACAGGCCAGATACACCCTCTCAATTGCCTGGTCTTCAAAATTTGTTTTTTTTTATTTTATTTTATTTTTTTTTTTTTCTCAAACTTAACTTTCTCCTCTGCTCTACTAACACCTTCCCAAGTCCAAAAGACACTGGACAGTCCCACACCACAAATCCTGGACAGGAGTAAAGTGAACAGCTACCCCAGGATGTGATAAACACCTAGAAAGGTCCCCCAAGAAAGACTTTGACACCCACAAATAAACAGGAAGCAGTCTTGAGAATTCGATATCCCAATTCCTTCAACCTGCTGTGCCTAAACCCCTGCCTTTTTATTATATAAAAAAGATGGGAATATTGTAATCTACTGGCTTGATCTGACACCTGGGTACCCCGTCCTTTTAAAGACAAGCCCCACCCATTCCCAACCTCCTGCCCCGCTCCTGTAGAGGCAAGAAGATCTTCTTCCTCTCTTCTCCCCTTCCTGTAACACCGGATTCTCTGTTATCCCCTCAGTACAGTTCACACGCCACTGTACCTTACAGAATACACAAAGAGACCTGAGTCATTTGAAAGGAGATCAGACAAATGCCATTTATTCAACCTTGGGGAAATCCTTATATACCTCGCTGCTGCACAAGGATTTCCGCCCAGGCAGGTAGGAAGTTACCACACCACAGATGGAGTAAACAATGCCCTACAGCTAATCACCAGGCAGGGCAGAGGGAGCACAGGTTCAAATGTAAACACTGGCTGGCCAGAGACTATCCTCAAGGTAAATCCCAGGAAAAAGGGTAGACGAAGGCCCTACACCTTCCCTTTCTCCTTCAAAACCCACTAAATAAACTCTATACACCAGCAATGGACTGAACCCCCGAGGTCCAGTTGAAGAGCAGTTTCCCCTATCCACTCCCCTGAAAGAATAAGGAACATTGTCCAATGAACTCCCTACTCTGTCTAGGCTGACCAAGGTATCCATCCAAAAAGAATGGGTTCACAAAAATCCAGTATAAGAAGTAGATTTAAATCTTAGTGCCACTGTCAGTGGCCCCACAGTGTGCCCCAGCCACAAAACTATTACCCACATTCAGAGGTTCTAATTTGTTCATATCCTGGTTCCTTCCCTGTCTGGCTGGAGCTGGTGAGATTCCATTAGCTCAGGTAAATTGTTTCAGTGTGTGCCCCCTCACTATCTTGACTTCTTTACTTATATTCTCACTACTCCCACTCTCCAACTGGACTTTGGGAGCTCAGCTTAGTGCTCTGCTGTGGGCCCCTGCTTCTCTTTCCATCAGTTGCTGAAAGAAGGTACTATGGTGACATTTAAGATATTCATCAATCTGAATACAGGGCAAGGCCAGTTTGGGCACCCTCTCCTCTAATCAAAAGTAATCTTAAATTTGTATCAATATACAAAAATATCTTTAACAAGAGTAGAAACATATATAGAGTATGTTCTAACAAAGATAACTCTAAGTTTGCATTAATATAAAAAAATCCATACCAATGAAAAATATTTGAGATTAATATTTGTTTTATTTTAAAGTAGATTCCATATTATACCCTTTTTCTATTATCCCAATTTCCACCTTTTTTCTTTAAAAAAAGAGATCCTTGAATCTAACCTCCCTTGCTTAGTTTCCTTCTTAACATTGAATAATAACAACCCGTGACCAAACCCCCCAAAATGATACAAACATCCAACAAAAAACAAAAACCTACCGAGTCTATTGTTAGAAATATGGTGTCATCTTGTAAAGATTATTTCATATTGTCTGAGTGTGATGAAATCATCAAGAGACCCTGAAAAAAAAAAAACATTGTTCTGGGAAAGATAGCTGTCATCCAGTCTCAGTGTGATGGGAGAGTTTAAGACTTATCAGGAGTCCTGACAGTGTGTGAAGCTGGACTCTCTTAGCTTACTGCATTGACTGTGTCCTGAGAAGTTTGTAGCCCAAAACTGGTCTTTAGGTGGTGTCTGTCAGCTTACTGATATCAGCACAATCCAGGTGGTTTCATCATTGTGAAGTCCCCAAACCTTTTGAGACCTTCCAAGATCACTGTTAGGCATAGTCACAGTTCAGTGCAGGAAACTTAAACTTTTAAATGTCATATTCAGCAGATACCAGAGAGATTAAAAGAACAGTCTATTAATTATATTTGAGTTACACAAACTTAATTCCTCATTACTTGTTTCAGACTCAAGCCCAATTTCATGTACAGGAAGTTAAATGAAGCCTATTTCTAGAATCAGCAGAACTCTATTTGAGCAGTAATATCAAAACAGAAGATATATATATATATATATATATATATATATATATATATATATACAAATGTTGAGATAATATTTATACCTTAACAAAAGTTTTAAAGAGCCAAAATGAAACCAAATAATTATGAGATTTTTATCCTATTGTAAGTGTGCTATACCATTGGTTCAATTTAGCTTTTTTTTTTTTTTTTTGGAGGCATTTTCTCTGGATGACTCTCTTTTTTCAGATATGTATGTCATTTTTCCAGTGGTCTTTATTTAGATTCCTTAGTTGGATGTTTTATTCTCCTGGAAACAGAAAAACAAAACCCTACCCCAACCTTACCTTTGGGGAGTTTCCCTGCTATATAGATTGAATGGACACACTTTTGAATGTAATATTTCCTCTCTGAATCAAGAGATTTATCTTGTTCATGTAAAATAATTACCTTTTTTGATGATATCCATAGCTTTTCTTCTTTTTTGGAAACAGAAGAAAACCTCTCCCCTAATATAACACGTATCCTGGTTTCCATTTTTAAGTTAAGACATCTTTGAAGTATATGGGATGAATCAATTCAAAAGTTTTTTTTTTTCTCTTATCCATTATCTCTCTGGAGCTGTTGATCCTTCCTCATTATCATTTATAAAATTTTAAATTAATAGAGCATTATGTAGTCTAAATCTGAAGGTCTTTATTACCCCCTTCTCTTTATTAAGCACATTTTTAAAAGTGTAACTAAATCTTTCTCTAACTACTTGTGCTGTAGGACTGTTTGGTATACCTGTTATAGGATTTATATTGTAATATGCACAAAACTGTTTCATTTTTCTAGAGGCATATGCTAGAGAATTGTCAGTCTTAATCTGTACATACACCCCCATGATAGCCATAATTTATAGCAAATATGTGATTCCTAAATCAGCCTTTTTAGCACTAAAAGCATTTGCCCACTAAAATCCTGAAAAAAATGTCCGTGGTATTGTTCACCTACTATAATTTTCCAAACTCTGCAAAATAAAATACCTCCATTTGCCAAATTTCATTTCTTTGATGAACCTTTAGATGTTGCTGTACCATGTTTTTAATGCTTGTATATTTTTCTAATGTTGAAGGATGCTATTCTACCCAGACAGGTTTGTCAGTTA
Organism: Microtus agrestis; assembly: GCA_902806775.1. Lineage (NCBI taxonomy): Eukaryota > Metazoa > Chordata > Mammalia > Rodentia > Cricetidae > Microtus > Microtus agrestis. Next base: position 109,259 of record CADCXT010004799.1, read on the forward strand.
AATATTTTAAAGGTAGGGTTGTTAGTACTTAAAAAATCACCGACTTTTGCATCCTGCTTAAACACAACCTGAACAGTTTATGACTTTTATTTTTATTGATAATACATTTTTTTTTAAACAACCAACCACTAAAACACCGGATACAATGCTGTGTATATCCCATACCAAAAGAACACTAGTAAATCTATATTAAATTCAATAACATGTAAATTTTATTTGAACTTCATCAACATCTTAGCTTCTCTGTGATGGATGTAGCTATTTCAAGTGACTGGAAAGGGTGGGAAAGTGAAGACAATCTGGAAAGAATTGGGAGAGGGGAAAGAATATGATAAAAATATATTTTATAAAGTGTTGATAGACAATAAATACACAAAAAAACAGAAGTAAAACAGACTTTTTGGAAAAGAAAAAAGAATGATTTAATAAATGTAGAAAACATTTTTAATTATTTCTGATTATATACATAAAATTATTTCACAATATGACAGTTACATATACACTAAAAATTTCTACTAAACTATCTTTACATCATGGAGTTTTAAATATAGGTTACTGAATCTGTTCTTTTTCTCAATATTATTAGCATGACTTAGCAGTCAGCAGTATTATTATTATTATTATTATTATTATTATTATTATTATTATTATTATTTGGTTTTTCGAGACAGGGTTTCTCTGTGGTTTTGGAGCCTGTCCTGGAACTAGCTCTTGTAGACCAGGCTGGTCTCGAACTTACAGAGATCCGCCTGCCTCTGCCTCCCGAGTGCTGGGATTGAAGGAGTGCGCTACCACCGCCCGGCTTTGATAATACATTTTTATAGATTGGAAGAATGTTAATCCGTGTTTTCCATTCCTGCAACAAATCATGTCCACATAAGTTCATTGCTATTTTTGCCACATATGCTCTTAACATTCCTATCTCCCTATACACTGGGTACACTTTGTTTTACCCAAATTAAAGTTCCATTACCTAGATGTTGAATATTTACCACCTGAAGAAACCATCATGGTTGACAATACTGTTACATCTGCCTCTGTGCCTATCAAACACTCGGTCTCATTGTCCTTTATTTGTATTTCAAGTTTTGATCTCTACGAATTTGTCGAAGTTTGCCAAAATAATTTTTAAAAGTTTTTCTGTCATCCGTAGCAGAATTGTTTTTAACAATAGTAATTAGGCTATTAATTGCTCTATGGAGGAGTTCCACCCGTGCTCAAAGAGAATGAGTGAACCAAATTTGACATTGGGTCTTGCCTGAGATCAAATATGCATGTATTTCAGAACCATTAGGCATTTAAAGGCCTAATCACCATTTGAATTCTGAATTAGCATTTTTCAAAGTTAGAGATTCAATTTACAGTTGTCTAACTTTTGTTTGTTTGGGTTTTTTTTTTTTTTTTGGTGGGGGTGTTCAGTGGAGGCCCACATATCAGGAAGTGAGGGCACAGGTCAGCAATGGTATGACTAATCCCAGTAGCCTTATTGACATTGGGGTGGGCACCAGCTGAAGGCTGCTGTACAATGACTTCATCAGAAAAACCCCGGAGATGGCCACCACTGGCAGTGATAGCAAGGTTTAATAATGTTCCATGTTGGATGCCAGACATAGCGTTTTCTTTAATTGTTTTAATGGAAAAATGATTTGGAGTTAGATATTAGTGTACAACCTGATTGATGCACAGTGCGAGGGAGAAAACAATTAGTTACCTCTTCTGCTCAGAAAAGGACCTGTCATCCCTTTTTTGTCCTCTTCTGTGTCCATTTATTTCCTGTGAGTTGGCCAGAGAATACTATGGTTCATTTATACCATCTTAATGTGGACCCAGCCTTCTGAACCAAGGACAGACTCCACTGGCAATCTTGGAGCAACAATACAAACAAATTTCTTGCGACAGAGAATTGACTCCCGAAAGTTATACTTTCACTACCACATGTGTTCTGTGGTAGGTGCATGCCTGTACATACACAAATATATGCAAAAATAAGGGAATCTTATAAAACTATGTGGAAAGAAAAAATAAGAAAAATACAATGTAAGAAATAAATATATTCTCTATAGACATTTCTTAGACCTTTAACTTCAATTCTGCTAGTGTGACAGCATTATTTAACAGACAATTTCTAAATTTGTTTATGTTGAATCATTGGAGATTCATCTTCAATTCATTTATGAGGTGGTATGCTTGAGATTTTTTTCTTGAATTTTTATCCAGTGTGATTCAGATGTGACTAAAATTAGTGCCCTAAAATTTCTCAACAAAGTGAGTTAAGAAGCAGCAAGCCAAAGCTCAATGGGTTTCTCAATTCCTGAGCCCATTCTAAGTCTAGTGTCTGTTATATTTTTGTAATTATATGAGGACTAATACTTGAAGTCAGGAGAAGGAGCAGTAAGAAACTGTTAGGTATTAAATCAGAAAACCTTACTGCATAAAGGTGCAGAGTATGTAATCAGACAGAGTGTGACTCTGCTTCATTCAGGCTGACTGTACTGCAGTACTTTCCATCCCCTAATACAGTCCTTGGACCAGAGTCTTTAGGAACAAGAAACTTGTAAATTGCTTTTTCCACTTTAGGACAAATTAATTTTAAATTTTTGATAATTATTTGATTTTTCTTTAAAATTTTCCAATACTTACACGCTCAATAACATTTTCCTGTTTCTGGGAGGAATGAACACCCACATATTTTTTAGCCAAAAACTGCTATAAAAGGGGATTCTTGATCCAGGGACTCTTCTATTTCTTACTGGAAATAAAATTGTTACTTTAAATTAAACTGAAATTATTTTAACTTTGAAAATTAGCATAGAATTTGTAGCTGTCAGCTGGGCAGTGATGGAGTATGCCTTTAAATCCAGAACTCAGAAAGCAGAGGCAGGTTAATCTCTGTGATTTGTGAGTTTTTTTTTTCTTCAGCTTACTCCCACCAATGCTGTAGAATATTATTTTAAGATGTGTTATTTTTCTTTATGTTCTGGAATATTTGTTTAATTATGCAAAGATGTGTTTGATTAAATAAAATACACTTTTCGTCCAGAGGCTGAGACACAAACTAGCTAACAGTAAGTAGTTGGCAGGAGCCAGCTGGGGAAAGGTTTATATGGAGCTACCAGGAAAACATAAGAACTTTTTATAATAAGACCCAAGGACAAGGAGGCGAGCTGGGTGACCTGCTTGCTATTTGGCCTCTCTGGGAAGAAGGATTCTTCATCAACCTTTGACTCTGTTTGTTTGTTTTTTTGTGAGACAGGGTTTCTCTGTAGCTTTGGAGCCTGTCCTGGAACTAGCTCTTTTAGACATGGCTGACATCAAACACAATTTTTGAATCTTGAATTCTTTAGCAGGACAAAGATTAAGATAAGATCTCTTAGTAGTTTTGAAAGAGTTGGTGCTTGAGGGAACAGAATTCCTTCCTGGCTGCAGCTCTCCATGCTGACTACAATAGCCATAATTTAAAAGGCAGAAAATTAAAAAAAAAATAAGAGGTCAACAACACAACAATCAACCCTCTTTCAAATTCCATTATACCTTTCTAGTATTTTCTAAATCACTTGGGTATCGTTTAACATCAGCATTTTTCTTCTCTGGACAAATATCTATATCTATAAAGAATCAGCACCATAAAATGAATATGTCAACATATTATCTTTTTCAAGGGTATACATTCTTTCCCCACCATGATAAGGGAAACCCCAAATTAGAGGAAGGTAAGTGTCTCAACTTTCTTAAGCATGAATAATTTCTTCACTGTTCTTGAAAAGGAAATTCTTTAGTTCACTGAAACCCAAATTCCTAACTTGTATTCTTCGGCCCCACTGTCCTGGGGATTACTTTTTGGTTTTATTTCATTTTCTGTAATAAGGAATAAATATCAGTTCCCGTACATTCTAGAAAATATGCTTCTGAACTATATTCTCTGTGTTAAGTTAGGAGCATAGCCCCCAGCACCTCATATCCATCCCAGCTCCCAGGCCTGGAAGTTGTATTGGTCTGGACTCCAAATCCCAGCATGCCAGGTTCTGACCCCTCCCTGGGCAGGGTGTCAGGTCCACTCCCACAGGGTATTTAAGTGAACTTCCTAAGGAGAATCCCGTGGTTTCTGGGTCTGCATGGACTCCCTGCTATCCTGTCTAACCGCCATGTGCTTGGCCACACGAGAGCATCATTCTTAATAAAATGATGGGCATTTTGATTTGGTTTAACTTGACCTAATTGGATTTTTTGTGCAGGCGAAGCTGTCCTTTCTTATTATTTTTATTTATCACTCTGCAATGTGCAAGGAATTGTGCTGAGCGATTTTATAAAAACGTTCTTTATATTTTGCAATAAAAACCACATACTTTGATGAGAATGACAATTCTTCAAAGGGGTTAATTTCCTTTTCTAGTATTCAGGAACTGATAACTAAAGTACTATTCCTTGTTTGACTCTGAGTTTAAACCACAGCAGACATCAAAACCTATGCAGGTTTTCTCTGTTATGTGTCATAACTTAGAGTTTCAAGGAATCTTTGCTTTTGCTTTTTAGATTTGGAGTAAAGTGGGCTTGTTCATGAATAAGGTAAGAATAAAATATGCTAATTAGAGATAGAAAAACTTAATTAATCACCAGGCCTTTGATGTTGGGTTTTGATCATGGCAAAAGAAGGTATTTTTTTTTTACACACGTGCAAAAAAAAAAACTTGTTAAAATAGCAGAACAACAACAAAGGCAACCCTCCCCCCTCTTTTATTTTCGGCAGACTCTGACTAGACAGTAAGTAAGAAGACAGTTCTTACAAGCTCCCAGTAATTGTGGGTTTTGGTACAGAAGAAGAATCTGAAAAAGCAACTTATTTAGGCGTAAACATTATTCATGTTTATTTTCCCAACTACAAACCAGCTGGTACAATTTTTTCAGTTTTCAATAATGGAACATGTATTGGACAGAATCTATTTGTAAGTATTAGGGAATTTTATTCACCAGTGTGACTTTTCTTTTCCTTCACATTACTTCCTTATGTAAAAAGTTGGGAAAGTCTGTACAGTGAAAATCAAAAAGAAGAGAAATTAACAGAGGTCAGGGCAAATTCCCTGCATTTTCACTGAGAAAGACAAAAGGGAAGGACACTTGGATTGACAACATTATTAGATCTGTGTTAGGTTTCAAACCTGAGACAAATGGCTAACTCAGGTGCCTATTTAATATATCCAAGTGTACCTGGTCAACAGATTCTCCCAGAATCCCTACAGTACACACCTGTATGCCCTGGCCACTACCCTCAACCCAGCCCAAGGACTGGGATGGCTTTCTCACAAATGCCCTTCAATCTGTAACCCAGGGCTTTTGATTACCCAGTCACTTTCATTACTATTTTGAAAGGTTAGAAAAGATTCCATTTCTGTGTTGGATACTTTCGGGACATTGAATTACACCCTAGACCCAGGATAAGCTAAATGCTGAGCCCACGATCCCCCAGCAGAAGCTGAAGGCTGCAGGACCCTTCTTTAGAGGAAGTACTACTTAATGGAGACACAAAGTTGCTAATTACAGCCCGTTCCCCCAGCCATAGTCATAGAGAGAATGTTGACTACCTAATTTTACCTATTAGCTAGGCAATATTTCAAACAGCCCCTGTGGTTAGCAATAGGTCAGCAGATGTCTGGAGGATGTAACGGTGGAGGGGTAGGGGCTGATGCTATCCCCCTAGTGTATCAGGAACTAACAGCCGAGCTTTACCAAATCTTTAACCAATTGTGATATAGCATGAGTAATTTTGTATTTGGAGATTGTAACTTTGTGACTGCTTTGTGGCTTTCGTCTTTAAAAACCCCTCACAAAAACAGATGGGGTCCTTTCTCCATCTGCTGTGTCAGACTATGCAGCACAGGACTCATGCTCACTGGTACTTAATAAAAGAAACCCTGCTTGTGCATGTGGGGGTATGACTCCATGGTAATCTTCTTGGGGTTCCTAGGACTTTCACTACATTTCACTTTCAATAGCCTTTATTCTCCTGCCTCACCTCTGTTCTCACATGGCCAGGCTCATTATCAAGTTCACTATGGGACTCTCCTGGATGTGCCTGCCTCTGGCTATGCTGTCTGTTTTCCCTAAAGCAGACCTTCTATTCCACCATATCCTTCCCTTTTTCTAATATCTTGTTTTCATGCAATAAGCATTTATTTGCTTAATAGAAGACACAAAACTATAGAAATAAAATTGCAAGAGAACAGAATTCAAACCTCCTCAGAAACTCTGTAGGCTTTCTCACTTTCAGAGAGACAGTGCCTGTAACATCCACAACAATGGAGGAAAAAGTAAGAGGCCCTGCAGTGTTAAACTCTGGCCTTCTTTCTAGTTTGGATTTCTTTCCAGTCATGGGTAAATTAAATAAGAATGTTGAACCTTTATCAATGAAAGACCTGGATAAATTCAGACCCCTCTAGCAGAAAGAGTAGAGAAAAAAAATCTAGCAGGTAAAGAAGAACCAAAAATCTAGGTTAGCCAGTTCAATGACTGTTTCAATAATGAGCTGACCATAAAATTAGATTATAATCTTGAGAAACAGGAAGTTAACCCCCTGTGATTATCACTGGTATTTTCAAAATTTTCCAATGATGCCCTCCCTACCCCCTTTGGGTTATTGGGTTATGGTTTCTTCCCTTAAATACCCCTTCTCCCAGCTACTCGGGGTCAAACTCCTCTACCCCTGCACAGGAAATGAGTTTCAGCCCCAGTTCACTGGTTCCTGTCTTGTCAATAAACCTTGTGTGATTTCAACAAGGACAGTCTCTTGAGAGTTCCTGGAGGGTGGTGTTATCCGAGACTTGAGTGAGAGTCTCCCCACTCTGGGGTTCTTTCACCAAAAGCAGATAGTTTTCTTTTTTCATCAGTACTTTTCCAAATCAAGCATATATGGACCACACAGGAATCAGAGATGGTAAGTAACATGTATACATTTTACAGTGCAAAGAGCAAAGGTGAGTACCCTGGCAGGATATGTCATCTAATCAAGTATGGCTTCTAACCCTAATGAAGAAATACAAAGCAGATGCACGGGCACATGACCAGCCTAGGGATGTGTACCACCAGCATTTACAGGAAGGCCTGAATAACAAGTTCTCTCAAATTCTGTCTCTATAGCAGTATTTTATAAATTTAGAAAACTTGTGGAATATTCACATCTCAGAAAAACAAAACAAAACAAAACAAAACAAAAAAACTGCCTGGCTCCACTGAGTACTTATTTTGGAAAAAAAAAGAAGCAAATATCCACTGCATAATATCTTGATGAAAAATCTGTGGCTCCATCCTGAACACCTAAAAGATGCTCAATCATACTACAAAGGCATTTGTTCAACTAGCAGCATTATTTGTTATAGCAAGAACCTGGAAACAATCCAAATTCCCCTCAACTAAATAATGAATAAATAAAATAAGGCACATTTACACACTAGAGTATGTATTACTCAGTAGTAAAAACAATGACATCTTGAAATTTTCATCCAAATGGATAGAACTAGAAAACACCATCCTGAGTGAGGTAATCCAGACCCCAAAATATGAATATGTATATACTCACTCACAAGTGAATACTAGCTATAAAGGATATGGGCCCTATAGTTCATGATCCTAAAGAAGCTAAGTAACAAGTTGAGCCCTAAGAAAAATATGTATAGATCCACCTGGAAAGTTGAAATAAATAAGATCCCCTGCTAAAATTGGGAACACGAGAAAGAAGGGAGAGTGGGATGAGAACTTGAGGAAATGGGAAGGTCTAGATGGTGGAAGGACAGAGATGAGAGCAACAAAAGAGATTTATTGATTGAAGGAGCTATTTTTGGGGCTTGCAACAAAGCTGACACTAGAGAAATTCCCAGGAATTTGCAAGAATGACAAAAGCTAAGACCCTAAGCAATAGAAGAGAGGGGGCCCACAATGGTCTTACCCTGTATTCAGACTGATGAATATCTTAAATATCACCATAGAATCTTTATCCAGCATCTTATGGAAACAGAGGCAGAGAGCCACATAAGAGCAGTGGACTTATCTCCCAAAGGCCAGTTGAAGAATGGGAGAAGTGACAATATGAGCAAAACCATGATGGGGATACCCATGGAAACAATTTACCTGAGTTAATGGGAGTTCACCAACTTCAGCTGGACAGAAAAGGAACAAGTATAGGTCCAAACTAGTCCTTCTGAATGTGGTTGACAGTTGCCTGGCTAGGGCAGACTGAGGGACCACAGTGGCACCACGATTTATCCCTACTGCTTGTACTGTTTTTTTTAGGAACCTATTATCTTTGGATGGATACCTTGCTCAGCCTAGATATAGCAGGGAGGGCCTTGGACTTTCCTCAAAGCAATGTGCCTTACACCTCTGTGGGGTGAGTGGGCAGTGTGTTGTGGGGGCAGGTGGAGGGGAAGGCAGGAGGGGAAGGAGTGGGAACTTGGTTTGGTATGTATAATGAAAAAGACAGCTTGTTTTATTTAAAAAAATAAAAATAAAATAAATTTAACAAAAAGGAAATCTATGGTGGCATTGTGATTCTCAGGGAATACTTATCACATGCTACTTATGCTTGTACAATTTTCATATAGTGTTTTATATTAGCTAATACAACAACTATACACTTTCAAATTGGTTTAAAATCTAACACTTCACATTTAACTGCAATAGCTCAAATATTTACAAAACATACACCTCATCTTTTGTGGCTGCCCGGCAGACTTGGGATTAAATTGGATAGTTTTAATTTCAGTGGGTCTACAAAGAATGTAAGAGAATAAATATTATTGCTAATTAAAGCACATCTAAGGTAATAGCTTTCAGAAAGCCCACATCAAAGACTAGGGTTGAAAGATTTAACAAAATGCAAAGTACATCTAATTAAATTTGATGTTCAGCTCTACCAAAAATCACTGTATTAGTATATTTCCAAATAAAATATGGACTATACTTACACTGAAAAAAGGTTAGATTTACATATATTTAACTGCTCAATATTTTATCTAAAATTTTTAAGAAACAATTTTCAAGCCATTGCCATACATAAAATTTACTTATAGAAAGTTTTGTTAAAGTGGAACACAGGTTTCTCTGAGACTAAGGGGCCAAAGTTTATTCAGAGACAAGTATAAATGATTCTGACCCATGAACATTGATATGGTTGCATGTTCAAACCCAAGGGCCTATAGAGGTGGTTATATAAACTTTCATAGTCATGGAATGAATACTGTCAGAAGTAAATACATTTATTAAATGTACAAGTGGGAACTGTGGGTAGATGGGCTATAATAAAGTGAAACTTTTATAGAGATTTGTTCTAGTTTTAAATGCTGTCTGATGGCATTATTAGCTATGGAATTTGCAATAGAAACAATAAAGACATTAAAATTCAGAACATTAAACTTTTAAAAAAATCATTCAATGGTATTTATCCATCCATTAAAATTTACTTTCTTCAAATTGATTTCAGACTTTCAGTTTCTATTTGAAAGCTATGAAAGAATCTGATTTTGTAGGTTACTTGAATTTAACAGACTAAGAGAATCTGGAATATTCTCTTTATCACCTTAAATTATTACATTTACAAAAGCTCAAGGCAACTAGGTGGAAGTTTTTAATTACCACTTTTTGCATTATTGTAAAGAAAAAGTAACACGTAAAGGGAAGGAACATGATGTCTGTATGATTCCTTTGAAGAGCAGCAAAGGGCAATACACTTGTGTAGAAAACATTGTAGTTTCAAGCACAGTCATAATATGTTGTTCATGTCATCAGGGAGTTGACAAGTCTTATTAACTAAATTGCATATTTAAAGAACTCACTCCCTATTGGCAAGGATGATTTCCTATCAAATATTGGACTGGCTTCTGAATGGAAACTTCAGAGCCATCTGAGCAGTAAATGGAAAATGTTTCTATACACCAAGTCCTTAGCAGATATTTTTAGGAAAAATGCATAAAATTTGTTAGAACTACAATAAATATTGATGAATCTCCTGTATAAAACAATTGGTTTAATAAAGTTGGACTAATGATTGAAAGGTTAAGGAAATATAATTTTTAGAACACTTGAAAAAATATTACAGTATTATAAATTTGAATAAAGACTGGGTACATGGAGATAAATTTATTTTTTTAAATCAATCTATAGAGTTGACAGTGAATATAAGATGGTGCTAAAATACTTATGAGAGAAAAATAATAAAATAACACATGAGTTGGAGAGGATTTTACACAGTAAAGCGTGAAAGTGAAAATAATGCTGTCCTATTAATTTATTGTATTTTATGTGTTCTTAATACATCTCATTCTCCCATTCATTTCCTCCCTCCAGCTCATGCTAATTACCTTCTCTCAATTGTCTTTTTTTGGTTTTTCGAGACATGATTTCTCTGTAGTTTTAGAGCCTGTCCTGGAACTAATTCTTGTAGACCATGCTGGCCTTGAACTTGATCTTCCTGCCTCTGCCTTTCAAGTCGTGGTATTAAAGGCATGTGCCACTATCATGCGGTTCAATCGTCTTTCATATGCCCTACATTATCAAGATGATGCCTCTTTTTCTTTGATTATTATTGTACCATGGGTACACAAATGTATATAAATACAACCTACTAAGTCTTTTAAAATTGTTTGTGTGTGTGATATATATATCATCACCGGGAGATGCTAATTCTTTACCGAGAAGTAGGTAGTTGCCTGTAGTTATTTTCTAAAGGTAGGACCCCATGAAATTTTCTTCCCATGTTAACATGTCCATGTATATACAGAGTTTTCACATCTTATTTATGCAGTCCTTTCTATGATAGACTGTTTAACAGCAGAATTGCTTGTATTCTGCCTCTTATAATCTATTCCTATTCTATGATGTCCTCTGAGCAAGAGATGACAAGGCTATAATATAGATATATCTGTTTGCATGGTTTTTTTTTTTTGATGGTCTTTGCTTGTTGTTAAGAGACAAGCTTCTTTAAAGAGTGGTGGTAACCGTGCTCATCATACATGTTTTCCCTATTATTGCTGAGTGAACCTTCAGTCTAATAAGACAGTTTGGGTTTGCTATCAACATGTTAGTGCCACTTATTGTACCTTATACAAGGCTGACTCTGTAAGTTACTGTCTTGGTTCTAGGTGTTTCAGCTGGGTAGAACTGTTTAATTGATTTCTTCCTTTGGAAGTTTGCATTGCATTTTTGTTTTTTTATTTTTTTTTAATATTTATTTATTTATTATGTATACAATAGTCTGTCTGTATGTCTGCAGGCCAGAAGAGGGCACCAGATCTCATTACAGATGGTTGTGAGCCACCATGTGGTTTCTGGGAATTGAACTCAGGACCTTTGGAAGAGTAGGCAATGCTCTTAACCACTGAACCATCTCTCCAGCCCCCATTTTTGTTTTTTAAAAAAATGAAATGGCTCAGTAGTTAAGACCACTGTCTGGTCTTCCAAAGGTTCTGAGTTCAATTCCCAGCAACCACATGGTTGCTCACAATCATCTGTAATGAGGTCTAGTGCTCTCTTAAGAAATCGACCTGGTTAGTTTTCCTAATCAACATAGATCATGAAACCTAATGTGGACAGTTTCAAAAGAGCTTCCATATACAGACAATCCATGCATATTTCAGCATTGCTGGGACAAAAAGACCTACAAAAATAAGTATGTCAATTTAGCATTCAAAAAGCATTAGCATTCAAAAACCAAGAGAGAAAAAAGACTGAAATAATAAGCTAAAAATTTCAAAAAATAAAGTTTGGACTTTTTTTTAATAAAATACAATATGACATAAATGATGAGGGCTGTTACGGTAGAGATTCTTTGAAAAGATCAATAAAATTAACACATTTCTTTTGATTCATTTATATGAAAGAGAAAGGACACAAATAATAATAAATATAATAAATAAATAAATAATAAAAGAGGGCAAAGGACACTTGAAAAATGATGGTATCATAATATGCCAGTACTTATAGAGATTACAAATGAAAAAATTTAATGATATTGTTTTTGATATATAAATTCAGTAGCTCAAAAATTAAATTTGATTCAGTTCTTCAATGTTTCTCAAGAAGAAACTTTTTAAGAGTTTTTTAAAACTTGTTAATTTTTTGTGTTCACACAGAGTATTTTGATCATATTTACCCTCTCAACTGACTCTTCTCAAGTCTTCTGTTCCACCTCCACACCTAGCCAAATTAATTTATGTTTTTTTTTAACCTGTCAAGTCCAATTTGTGTTACTCAAATATTCTTGAGTGGGGCCTTCTCCTGGAGATTCTTGAACTACTAGGAATTATACAATTAAAAAAAAGAAAAGATGCTGACTCTTAATCTCCTAGAAGCTATCAAATGCAAGTCTCAGGGGAAAGGAAGATTTAATACCCACAAAAATATCTTCATACTGGAATTTTGTGCACTTTGATCTTGCTTGGTGTCTTCTACAATCTCTGGCATTCACAGTCTTTCTGCCCTCGCTTCCACAAATATCTCTGTACCTGGTGGGGAGAAATGTTATATAGATGTCCCACTCAGGGTTGAGCATTCTGGTCTCTCACTCTTTGCACCTTGACTAGATATGGGTCTCTGTTTTAACTGTCATATATTAAAAGATTATCCGGTTTTGAGAAATGGACTGTAACATATGGTTACAGCAATCAATGATGAGAAATCATTTTACAATGATATCCACTTAGCAGAGAAATATTAATAGGTTCTACCCTAGGCCAGTGACTTATTTAGCCACATATTCTTTTTTTTAGTTTATATTTTATTTATTTTTTGTTTTTTTGTTTTTTTTATTATTTATTTATTTATTAAAGATTTCTGTCTCTTCCCCGCCACCGCCTCCCATATCCCTCCCTCTCCCCATCTCTCATCAGCCCGAAGAGCAGACCTGGTTCCCTGCTCTGTGGGGAGTCCAAGGACCTCCCACCTCCTTCAAGGTCTAGTAAGGTGAACATCCAAACAGCCTAGGCTCCCACAAAGCCAGTACGTGCAGTAGGATCAAAAACCCATTGCCATTGTTCTTGAGTTCTCAGTAGTCCTCATTGTCTGCTATGTTCAGAGAGTCCGGTTTTATTTCATGCTTTTTCAGACCCAGGCCAGCTGGCCTTGGTGAGTTCCCAATAGAACATCCCAATTGTCTCAGTGTGTGGGTGTACCACCCCTCTCGGTCCTGAGTTCCTTGCTCGTGCTCTCTCTCCGGAAATAGAAAACACTATCCTGAGTGAGGTAAGCCAGACCCAAAAAGAGGAACATGGGATGTACTCACTCACATTTGGTTTCTAGCCATAAATAAAGGACATTGAGCCTATTATTCGTGATCCTAGGGAACCTAAATAAGAAGGTGAACCCAAAGAAAAACATATAGACATCCTCCTGGATATTAACCTTCATCAGGCGATGGAAGGAGACAGAGACAGAGTCCCACATTGGAGCACCAGACTGAAATCTCAAGGTCCAAATCAGGAGCAGAAGGAGAGAGAGCACGAGCAAGGAACTCAGGACCACGAGGGGTGCACCCACACACTTAACCACATATTCTTGATCACATTACTAGTGCAAAATCTGGAATGTTATGCCATATTGAACAGATTTTAAATCAAATCAGAAAGTGGTTGGTTACTACAATATCATTTGTGCCATTATTCCACAAATAGGCATATATTGCCATGAAAGTCATTATGTAGTTTACAGAAATTTCAGATAGGTGAGATTAAAAATTACTTTTCTCTTCTGGCAATATACATAGCAACTCCCATCTGTGGAGTCCTATGAACTGGAACCCTAGACATGGACTACCAGGTTTAGTCTCATCATCTTCTATGAAGGGTTGTTTGATTTCTATTATTGTTGCTTCTTTCTAAATTGGCCAGAAAGCCTACAGAGTTTATTTTAAAGATATATAATGTTTTATATACAAATTTTAAAAATAATATTGAACAAAATTTCTCAATGATCAAAATAATTGCAGAGCTTTCATTTTGGAAACTTTAATATATATTCAAGAAGTCTATAGGTTAGATTCTTGGTTTTAATGCATTTTCAATATTTTCTTTTATTTTAAAAAATTGTGTTTATATCACAGCAAATGAAATGTAGTATTCCAATAAATATCTTTATCTTAAAAATAAGTGGTTACATTAAAATACAAAACATCAAAAAAGTATGATTTTACTGTATGTATTGACAATACTAATTTAAGTGGTCATATTAGGCATGCCATAGACACTCCAAATTAATCAAATTTTAGTATTTCATCATAAGGTTAAAAAAGTATAACCTAGCATTGTAATGTTATTTGAATTCACTCACATTAAAATTTAAGTCATAATAAACTAAAAACAAAACAAAATGAGAGAAATCTATTTTCTATCATTAGATTTAAAAACTAGTTGTGCTACACTCTTATGTTAAATTTTAAGTACAATATGAATGAAATACAACTTTGGTGGGGGGCATTGATCAGTTTAACATTGTTTTTGATAACAGGCAAAAACTCATTTTTAATAAATATTCACATATAAAATTGTAAAATATTTAGAACAATAAACTTTCATACTTGACTTCATTCAAAAAACTATGTGAAAGCAATTCACAATAAACAAGAAATCTGATAAATGACTGCCTCCTTTCAACCAAACCCTACTTCAAATGCTTGGAGATCCTGGAATGGTTCGCTGCCCCATGCTTTTCCTTTTGACAACGACATATGGAATTTGAATTTACAGAGTACCCCCTTTTTCTATCTGTACTTAATCATTATTATCTCCATTTGTGAGGACTGATAGCTCATTTACTTTCATCTCTTAAAGAATTCAGAGTTATCCCTTCTTCTTTTGAATGACATTGTATTTGTTATATCAAATTCTTGTTAATTATGAAGAAAATGGATACAGCATTTATATGCAGATTTCCACATCAATTGACGAAATACTGTTAACTACAATGGTTCTATAAGGAAGGACTATTTTAGTTTTACAAGAAATTGTCAAGATACCATACAAATGGACCATATGATTTTGTATTTCCAGCAGTTTGAATAAGAACTCCTGTTTCCCCATGGTATTCGCTGAACAAGGTACTGCCAGGTATTTGTCAGAACTTACCCATTCTAGTTAGCATTATTATCTCATTGCTCTTAAAATTTACATTTTTCTAATGAGTCACAAAACAGCAATGTCTCAGGCTCATCTTTTCATCCTAATTATCTTTAACAGTAGAATATTTTAAACTTTATACATTTAGTGTTAAATTTAAAAACTTTACATTAAGCCGGGCAGTGTTGGCTCATGCCTTTAATCCCAGCACTTGGGAGGCAGAGGCAGGCGGATCTCTGTGAGTTTGAGGCCAGCCTGGTCTAGAAGAGCTAGTTCCAGGACAGGAACCAAAAAGCTACGGAGAAACCCTGTCTCGAAAATAGAAAAAAAAAAAAAAAAAAAAACAACTTTACATCAATTCCAAAATAGATCAATTTTCTCTTATATTTTATCATTCCTGTTTCTTTTTATTTTTGTTAATTATCTATAATCTGTCTATCTATCATCTATATATCATCTATCTATCTTTATTTGAAGATTTTCCACATTTTCTTTTAAAGCCTTGATAGAAGGTTTTTTTAGTTGCCTCCTTGCACAACCTCTGGACTGCCAGACACCCCCACATTGGGCCTCTCTAAACTCTTAAATCTGGCCCACAAGTTTACATCATAAAAATGGGATTTTTCGTGGTCTCACAACTTCCTTTTCCAAGTATGACTGACTGTTCACTGTGTGAAGGGGTGACCCCTTGGCCAGAGTGAGAAACCAAACTTCAGAATTTGTGGTGGAATTATCTCACTGTGGGAGTCCACATGTTAATCATGAAATTTGCCAGAAAAGCAGTTTAACAATTTTGACCAAACTTAAGCAAGCTTTTATTTAGCATATTAAACACTGACCAAGATAGAATTTTAATTCAGACTATTACATGGAAATTTTCCAGGTAGTTGGCACTGAGACACATTTTGACCAAGATTATATGGACAAAACATATAGGTCACCACCATCTTTTCCATGAGTCTTTGTTGCTACTTTCCAAGAGCTACAACTCCCAGAATCCCAGTAAGTGATCTTGTCCTTTAGGAGGTGTTTTCAGAAGGAGAGAGAGCATGATCAAGGAACTCAGGACCGCGAGGGGTGCACCCACACACTGAGAAAATGGGGATGTTCTATTGGGAACTCACCAAGACCAGCTGGCCTGGGTATGAGAAAGCCTGGGATAAAACCGGACTCGCTGAATATATGGGACAATGAGGACTACTTGAGAACTCAAGAACAATGTTATTGGGTTTTTGATCCTATTGCACGTACTGGCTTTGTGGGAGCCTAGGCAGCTTGGATGCTCACCTTACTAGACCTGGATGGAGGTGGGAGGTCCTTGGACTTCCCACAGGGCAGGGAACCCTGATTACTCTTTGGGCTGATGAGGGAGGGGGACTTGATTGGAGGAGGGGGAGGGAAATGGGAGGCGGTGGCGGGGAAGAGACAGAAATCTTTAATAAATAAATAAATAATAAAAAAAGAACTACAATTCCCAGAACTACAGGAAGTTACCTGGTTCTTGGGCAGGTGGAGATTATAGGTTAACTTTAGGTCTAACACTATATGTATCAATATATGTCTTCTTCCAACTTTTTCTGAGTAGTTTAATGTCTCACTCATTTTATTTTATAATAGTCTATTTTTAAAGTAGTTTTTACATCCAGTAGTCTAAATGATGACTACATTTAAAAATTTAGAAATTGTGAAGGGTCTGTGGTTTAATATATTAATAAGCTAAAAAGTTAATCGGCACTTCATATATGTATACAAATCAATAGTAAATCCTGGGTCCAGCGAGATGTCTCTTCTGGTAGGAGTACTTGTTTGTCATGCAACTTGAGACCACAACCTTGAAACCCCAATAGAAGAAAACTTACTTTATAAATGTGTCCTAAGATTTCCACATCTTTTTAATGACATACTTGTGCCCAAAGTCATATACATATCCTATATACATAAAAGTATATAAATAGGTCAACAAAACAAGGCACTGAACCAGAAACATAGTTTATTGATGAAAAAGAAAAAAATAAAAGGAGAGGAGAGAAAGGAAAGAGAAAGAAAAGAGAAAAAGGAAAGGAAAGAATAATAAGAGCATGACAGTCCTAATTCCTAATGCTTGTCTCCATGGGAAACCAGTCTAAGAGCCTATATTTCTGTGTGCTCGTGCATGCACGTGTGTGAGTGTGTGTGTGTGTGTGTGTGTGTGTGTAAATGATGTGCTGGAACCCCAGTAGGACTCTAAATTTTGAAGTGCCTTAGCTTTTACCTCCAACTGGTGCTGGAAACCAACCATTTCAGAGAGGAAAAATGTGCATTAAATCACTTCTAGAGGAAAGTAAAAAGGAATCTGAATCTATGATTTTGTGTAAGTATGCGTAGATTGTAGAGCATTAAGATAATCTGATATACAAACATCCTTGGCAGTGTCCTGTAATCTGAAGACCAAGCATATGATAAACTCACAGAGAATGTCCTCACTGTGTGAACTACTGCAAAGGCTCAGCCTTAATTTCTTTGAATTATGTAAACATCATCACAATATAAGATATTTGTAGGGCTTATTAGGTTTAGACTGTGTGATCAAGGAAGGAAATAATTATCTTTTGTATTACTGGAAGGCAAAGAATATAAAAGGCTATTAACAGTTGTTTGCTAAAAATACTGACTATTCACCTGGACCTGCAAATGCCTGGTGTAGAATAAAAACAAAATAAACCTCAGGGGCTCTGTCTTCATTTTGTTCTTCTGTCTCTCCCTTAAACTTGTATTAGAAACCTGCTCAGCTCTGTACAAAGTCTGTTGATCATTTAAGGGATATCCATCTAAGCCAAAAATACTTATTTTTCAGTATGAAAAATGTCAACAGAATAGTATCTAAGCTATCTTCAAGACAGTTGGACATTTGCAATATCATATTTTGGAGCCTAGAATGGTTCTTAAATCTTTCATTGTTCCTTACCTTCCACGAACAGCAGAGACTTGCTGGCAATCCGCCACAAATTGGTTGTCATCTCCAGGAAACCATATCACAACTAAATATTTTAGGATCAACAATGGGTACATAGATTAGCACTTTATGAAGCTATTAGTGATTGCACCATCCACAGCTTTTTCTTCCATAGTAGTGTTCAGTGTACACCACTTCAAATCTAAGATCTGTTCTTCTCCTCTATGTGATTCCAAGGCCATTATTGTCACTCTAAAGATAGTTCTTGGCTCTTTTTACACACAGATCCACAGTAAAAATGAATAGTGCTGCCCCTTTTTACATTTTAGCAATAATTTCTCCTACAGTTTTGTTACTGGGATGAGTAGTTGAACCTAAGCAGCTGGTTGCTTAGTATTGAGGTCAATGATTCCAACTACAGTATTCCAAAGAACTAATGTCAACGAGAAACAATGTTCCTGTGATGGTCAATGATGGTTTAAACATGGAAAATAGGACAAGTGAAATTAATGTGTCTTTTTGAGAGAGAGAGAGAGTAATTGAAACTTCTATTGACAGCAGGAGACAGGAAGTGGCATGAGCTGAAGATGAACAAGCTGGAAAAGCTACTTGTAATGAGTAATTATAAAAGTCACTTAGGTGTGATGGTAAGTGGAAAATGTAGGTTAAGAGAAAAGTAATTATTCTTTTAAGATGGAGTTTTCTGGAAAAAAAAGTCATTGCATGTGAAATCTAGTATAGCACATGGGAACAAGGAAGGATTTTTCCTCTTATCCATTATACTAATAAAAACATAAGATTATGTTTTTGGAAATACCAAATTCTATACTCTAAACCTGTTTTTGGTGGACCATGACAACTTTTGTGCTCATATTAAGGATTTTTTTGAGATGTGGAATTTTAATTTGAAACTTTCATATCTTGATATATAAATATATATCTATTTCATAGTTTAATAAAAGTAAGATTATATAATAGAGATTTGTGCCACCTACCATAAGTTTCATCACATTTTGCACCATTGGGAGAAGTGAAACTTGGATATTAATTTTCTTATGCAGCCATAAAAACACCTTTTAAATATGACTACAATATCAAATAAAAGATTTTAGACTCATCGTATGTTTTAAGTGAAAAGGTTGCAATAGATAATTAATATTTCAATGTAAGAATAGAGAATAGTGAGCCTAGGGAGCCTAGAAAACAGAAACTTAGGCTGATGACTTATAATAAAAATGCTATTTTAGCCGGGCGGTGGTGACGCACGCCTTTAATCCCAGCACTCGGGAAGAAGAGGCAGACGGATCTCTGTGAGTTCGAGGCCAGCCTGGTCTACAAGAGCTAGTTTCAGGACAGGAACCAAAAAGCTACGGAGAAACCCTGTCTCGAAAATAAAAAAAAAAAAAAAAAAAAAAGAATGCTACCTTGATGTTCAGGTTAAAATGAAAGTAAAACCCCAGACACTGTTAGACAAAGGAGGCAAATTGTACCTTATCTTTTTAATGCACTATATTTCCAAGACTTAAATTTGATGATGATACTCAACAAGTAATGAGTGCCTGATATCATGTGAGATATAAATTATTAAATTTATGCAAATAATTTTACATTAAATCTTTTATTTAATATGTTTATATTAAAATAAAACAAGTAAAATATCTGATACTCATTATAATGACTACCATAATTCATGGAAACTTAATAGCTCAAGAAAATTGTCAACAGACTACAAAGCTGTCTTTATCAGGAGTAGAAAAGTCTGATACTTAATCAAGTCATGGTTCACACAGTATCCAATTTCACGATTAGCCCTTGAGGCTCACAGAATCTTTTCATACTACCTATATCTAGGTGAATAATTATTCTCCAAGTTATTCTATTATTTACGTTCTACAGAAAGCAATCCCTGTAATACAATTATCTCCCAATTCCTCTTTCTTCTCCTTCATAATCATTTTCTAGAGAAATCTCAAATTTTCTATAAAAGATTGTGCCTTTCTGCATCTGTTGAGGTTTAATAGGAAGTCTATTCTGCTGTTGAATGCAGAATCCCCAGCTGATAGTGACTGAGCATAAGGGCTTTGACGTAATCAATGCAAAATATATTAATGGATTTATGATTTGGTAGCATTAATTTTAAGAGATCATTGAAACTGTTAGATACAGGGCCAACATAGGGAAAGTAGGTCACTGGGACTTGTCTTTGGAATTATATTTTGAACTCAGTTTCAAAATATATCAGGTGAGCAACTTTATTTGCAAAGCCTTTTGCCATCATGATAATGTGCCTTACCACACTCAGTTACATGAAAAGGCTGTTGAAGTTCACGTGTGAATCCATTCCCCAAAATAAATTCTCCACCCTTCAAATTGCTTCTCTCTCTCTCTCTCTCTCTCTCTCTCTCTCTCTCTCTCTCTCTCTCTCTCTCTCTCTCTCTCTCTCTCTCTCTCTCTCTCTCTCTCTCTGTGTGTGTATCTCTCTCTCTCTCTCTCAATCTTATAATGACATATGGCTAAATTACAGAGTTCAGTATCTAAATGAAATTGTAAATGTGTGTTTCATTGTTTCTATTTCAACATAACATCATTTCTGAAGCATGCAATCTAAATATGTCTGATATTTATGGAATGCTACTTTTTTTCTTCTCTGACGTAAACATTGCCATTTACCATTAGTGAAAATTCTAAATTGAGCAGCTTAGAAATGTAGTATCTGAACTAACAATATGAATGTACTTAAGATAATTTGAAAGAAATGTAAGTTCATCTGCATTCTAATAAGACAGGAACTCTGGAAAATAGCATGAGGGCATTTTGTGTTTATTATGAGTTCTAGAAAAGTTTTAAGAAGACCTACAATATGAAAATCATATGCAAACATTTTAAAATAAGAGTAGGCCTAATAATACTGTATACAAACAAAGTTGCAGATTACTCATTTCTGTGTTATGTTAAGGAAAACTCATATAAATATATTTTTATATGGGCATATATACTTATATTACTCATATGTTTGTATATATGAGAGTGTATTTATATTATCATCCAGGAACCTTGAAAAAATACAAATTGTCATCAGAAAGTTGATATCATACATTCATTCCTAGGACAATGAAGAAAGATAAATTGTCTGACTCCCATTTTCTAACACCTTTTAACTGTACCCTTACTTTCCCATTTCTGATAAATAAGCCCAGCCTTCTTGATATCAGTAACAGCAAGTGCAAACCATTTCAGCTTCACTGGTAAGTGGCCTGACCTCAATACATTTCATTTCATCACTACAAAAATCCAAAATCACTATCCCCAGACTAAGTTCTCCAAAACCATTTGAACTAGCTCCAAAGATAAATTGTCATTCTCCTAAGAGAACCGTTTTGTGAGAAGAAAGTTTTTCTCTCAACTCTGTTGTCTAAGTGGTTGTATGGCATCCCCAGAATTGACAACTGAAACCAATTTGGAGTGGTCGAGATTCTATCCTCTCTGTATGGGGTAATGAATGGTAACACAAATTCAAAGCTTTTCAAAGCACCAGTGAAAATATATTTAGAGACACAGCCAAAACTATCCTATTTTAAATTGCCAGGCTCCACTTTCATAGCTTTCAGGCAAGAAGTTATCGATATACATAAAATGAATGCCTTTATTTTAGAGTGTGATCAGAAGCTGTGTTTCCGCACTAATGAAATCCTACCACCCTAGGACCATTTTCATCAAATATTTGTGCCACAGGGATAGAGAGATAGCAACATGTGCACTAGAAAGGAAGAAGTAATTGCTTCGATAATCATGATACTAAGGAACAACTGGGAGAACGACAGCTGCGGAGACAATATTTAGTAGCTAATTGTTCCACTCTCCAGTTCTCATTGCTTGCAGACATTGAGTCTGGTTACGAGGTAAATCAAAGTTTATAAAGCCCAGCTGGAATTTTGGTGCCAGCAGTGTTTTTCTTTAGCATGTTCTCCCGGAAAGAAATTAAAAATAATGTAAAACCACTAAATGTCAAGAGAGTACAAAATACCAAATGGGAACTACTTATAGTGAGAGTCCTTTCAGAAAAATCTCACACAAAGACTATTTTGGATGCACTTTTCAGTTGTTAATTACAATTAACTTAAAATTCTAAAACTTCTAAGAAAAATATTATAACAATCAGTCCTATGATGAGAATCAAACAATAATAATAAATATCCTTAGTTTTTTTTTTTTTTTTTTTTTTTTTTTGGCTTTTGGAGACAGGATTTATCTGTGTAGCTTTGGTGCCTCCTGTGCTGGAACCTAGAACTAGCTCTTGTAGACCAGACTGGCCTTGAACTCACAGAGTTCTGCCTGCTTCTGTTTACTGACTGATGGGGTTAAAGGCACATGCCACCACCACCCCACAACCTTAGATTTTAAGGATAGCAAACTAATGTATTTTTCTATCTCCTCCATTGATTATAATAGATTTAATTATATTAGACATTGTATGTCTGATGTGATATGATGCAATTCTATGCTTTCCAATGAGGTAGCATTTCAGGTTCTATCATAGACAGTCAGTTCTGATTACCAGACCTCAGTGTGCTTGAGTATTACAAAACTGAAATCAGCACAGAGAATCTAGTCCTTAAGACAGTCAGTGAATAATGTCATGTATCATAGAAACTATTAACTTAGCACCTAGGCAATATTGATATTATTATTTTACAGAGAAAACCATAAACATTTTCTTTAACTTAAGATTAATCCAATTTATAAAGATATGAAATGATTTTATTAAAGATGCATATTAAGATAAACTATGTGGCAAAAATTCTAAACTACCTGTGGCTTATATATATACCAGTCTTGGTGATTAACTCAGGTTTAGGTCTGAATTATCTTGAAACTTTTTTTTTTTTTTTTTTGGTTTTTCGAGACAGGGTTTCTCTGTAGCTTTGGTGCCTGTCCCAGAACTAGCTCTTGTAGACCAGGCTGGCCTTGAACTCCCAGAGATCCGCCTGCCTATGACTCCCGAGTGCTGGGAATAAAGGCTTGCGCCACCACCACCTGGCTAATCTTGAAACTTAAGACTCATAGAGTGAGGTCTATATTTGACATACTACACATAGCATTTCTATAACACAACATTTCTATGTTATTGTGAAGAAATGTAAAAAAAAATATTTAACATTCAAAGCTCAGCTAAAAATGTCAAAAATCAGGCTGAAGAGAAATCTATAAGACAGGGCTAATGGAGAGAATTTGGGGAGTTCAGAGATCAATATTAACATTAACACCACAATTAACATTATAAGAAAAGATAGTGCTTCTAAAGAATGGAGTTTCTTTTACAAATTTGCACAAAATCATTCAAATTAAATGATAAGATAAAGCAAAAGATACAACATAAATTATAGAAATAATTTAGTTAAAAACCCAGCAATTTAAGAAACATAGATAAATTATGAAAAAATAAAACATGAAAGTAGGTGTGCCAGAGAAATCAGGATGGTGTTTATAAAACAACCAGAGATTTGCTTAAGAAAATAGCTCTTAACAGAATAACAAAGACATTTAAATTTGTTTTCTGATGGTACAACAAAGTATATAAAGACTTGGTATTATCTAAGTGAAAGATGTGACTTACCTCCGGTTTGGTGGAAACAACATGATGTACAGTCTTTACTATTGCTGTTGAGATCATTCTGTAAGAAGATACCAAAATTTCTCTATTTTTTTATTCATTTATTATTTGACAATTTTATATATTTATATAATGCTTTCTCGTCATACTCATTCAGCCAACCTCTCTTTGTCCTCCTATCCTTTATCATACCTTCAAATACATTTCTTCCATTAAGTCACTATTGTATTTTGACGACTTTTGTTTTGATTTTTATTTACTTTCTGACTGTCGGTTTTAACCAGTGTCACTCTTGTGAGCCTAGAAATGGAAGCTTTCATTACAACACTAATAATTCAACATAGGCTATATCACTGAAGACAATGACGTCTCTTATTTCAGCATCTCTCTACTGCAACTCGTTATGTTGGGCAGGATATGGACCCATGCTCCCCTGCATGATCTATGACTGTTTGCTTGAAAACAACTACAGCTGTTGAGAATGAATGACGTATTAGGCTACAGATTGCCCATAATATAATACTTCATGGCCCTCTTCCACATTGTTTAGCCCTTTAATTCTTTCTGAAATTCCCATAATTTTCTTTCTTGTGACCCCTGTAATCTCATTGATTCACAAAGTTAGACTTCATTTGTGGTGGTTTGAATGAGAATGATCCCCAGAGCCCCATGGAATTGAATATACTTGATAACCAAGGAATGGCACTATTTGAAAGGATTAATAGGTGTGTCCTTGTTAGAAAAAGTGAGTCGATGGCAACGGGCTTTGAGGTTTTTAAAAGGCCAATTTTTATCAGAGTCTGCAGACCAAGATGTAGAAGCTTCATAGTGAGTCCCCCAAAGAGCCAGAAGACTAAGAAACAACCAAATACATGGGTTGGCCTTTTATTAATGACTTTTCTATTGCTGAAACACTAAGCATGAAGCAAATGAAAAGCACTGTAGATGGTAGTAGTCTTTGAAACCTCATAGCCCACTCCCAGTCACATACTACCTATAGCAACACCATATCTCATTGGCCTCCTCAAACAGTTCCACCAATTAGGGATCATGAATTAAAATACATGAGCTTATGGGGGACATTCTCAATCAACCATCCTCCACAGCCTTCTAATGAAAACATGAGATGCTCTCTCAGGGCAAAAATACACTACTTGGCACCTGCAATAATTAGGTAATATGTTGCTATATCAAATTTTAACTGTTGATTTGTTTCTGTATTAGGTCCCTTACCTGTAGGCTTTTTATATTAAATAGGAATCTGCTGAGCTCTGTGTATCTCAGCTGTGACCTGACATTGTTTTGCAAATTTAGTGTTTTACAATAGATAATCTCCTCCTGACAGGCAAGCTTTGGCTAACTGTTTCCAATCCACTGGTGGCAGAGCTTTCACACATATATGTTTAACAGCATCTGAGTAAAAGGAGCAATAGTGTGATATTGAGTGCAAGGAGTTTTTAATTCTTTGAATAACTTAAATGATATAGGAGTATGTATCCTAAGCAGAATTTTTTGTGTGTGCATTTCTCTGTTCCATTATGGGAAACAATTGAAAACCTTGCATTTCTTCCCCTCTGTTAGTGGCTTTTCTGATACAAGCTTGTAGAGGGGATTCACTACTATTGTTGTATTTCTGCTTTATTTTTGGTGTACTTTGAACCATAGGCATGTCTAAACCAGTTATTATGGTAGGAAAAGAATTACCTTGATGATGCTGTACTCTCTCTCCTCTGTCCTTTAATATGTCTCAAATCAATTATATAGTCATTTGATTATTTTTTTCTTGCCCCATATTTTTATATCTACAAATTTTACTCCAAATATTACTTTCCTTCTTTATTATATTTTTTTAACTTTTATTTTCTATTTTTGAGCACTCATATTTACGTATCCACCTTTGGATTGCAGGTTTCTCATTTCTCCTTCATACTTTTCGTCACTTTTTGACATTTTTTTCGGGGTTTAGTGGTCAGTCCCATGTTGGACACCACTATGTTTGGGTCAGGTGCCCACATAAACTATCTCTCTGGACTGGTGCGCAAGCGCAGGAATAATTGAGACACAGCTCACACAGCAATACTAGAAGGGAGTCTCAGGATTTACTCAAATCCTGAAGATCACCTGTGTTTATTTTCAAAAAATCTTTTATCCCCCAAGATAAAGTGAGGGGGAAATTTATTAGCATTCTGTTTCTTGGGTAGCAGGACTAAAGTCATGTTCACAGGTCTGATATTAGCTTGGAATTAAAATTTCTTCTCAGGTGATTTTCATAATTACAAAGAAAGGAGCAGCACGACATCAACATATCCTAAGATCAAAAGATAGCCAGTCTGAAGATGCTTTTAGCACCTCTGTTGCTATTGTGGCTTGAGAGGCTGACTGCTGATACAATGCAAAATTGTGTGGCCTGTGTAAGAGTGCCCCACAGCATAAGTAGCCAGCTCTTCTCTGTAGTGTAGTTAGCCTGTGTTTTCAAGTGCACATTAACGAAATTATTATGTGCTTTGCAATTTATGTGAGTTTAAAATAATACACTAAAAACCTTGAAACACCTAGCATAGACATTGGCTATCAATGATATTACTGCATCACAATATTAATTATTGAGTTCTGTACACAAACTGTTGTCCTGATTTAACTCTTTATCTTGGGCCCTAGTGTAGTGGTATACACCCCACAGGTTGTTATGAACGTACAATAATTAAGAAACCAACTGTTTTACTTTGTGCTAGCTTACAATACCATTACTGTTTAATGGTATATAATATTTCAATAAATATTTTTGAAGTCCTGTTTTGATTTCTGGATATAATATCGGCATGTTTTTCAGAGGCATAAAGAGCATCATAAACATTTTTACCTAACTCCTGCAATTTCTTTCCCATCACACAGACATTCAGATTCTTAGAAGCATAGGGAAAGGATAAAATATCTTTGTTTACTCAGTAGAACTGTCATTTGTTTTTGATAACAAAGTTATTTTAAGTATTTATAGCTAAATTCTTAGATCTTGGAAGAGTATTAATTCTGAGTTTTTTTCTGACATGATAAGGCAATTAGAAAAATAAATGTTTATATTAATTAAGCAATGATCAAAAATAAAAAGATAGAGGTAATTATTCTACTTACAGCACACATGTGTTTGATTTTTTATAAAGTTAAATATAAAATTATGTTGCCCTGAGAGACATGCAGATGATGACATAGTGTCTTCTTTGCTATATTGGGAGTTAATTTAGTTGATCCATAACACTTATGTTCTGATACAATTTGCCAGAAACAGATCAATTTTAACACAAGGAGACAAAATCAGGTTATGGATATGTCTATTCAGTTTTATTCAATGAGGTATTAGTAAAGGATCAGAATTCATCAAATGATTCCTACCAACAGCATCAATTTCACTATGTTCTCATACAGACAATGGTAGCAAAAATATTTTATCTAGAATAACCTTGAAATAAGAAGTACATGCTAACAAACAAAAAGCTCAGTGCCAGGATTGTGACCACTCTTTTGGAGCTGTTAGTTATTGAAGTCACCAAAAGGTTACAGGTTATTGTCAATAATCTTAGTTACCCTCTAGAATTTAAATGTACTCCCTATTGCTGAAAATATCACATATCTAAGTCACAGAATATGGACTTATCAAGCTGGAACTTCCCTGGAAGCTTCAGCCCTTCTGGCTAGCTTTTATATGAATGGGAGGAACTATATAAAACTAGAAGAGAAGGATAACTGGTAGTCTTATCCAGCTATGAGTCCTGGGAGCTACAGTAATAACTGGGCTGTCAAGACAAACCCCATTGGTGAAATAGTGGCATGACCATCATGTGTATAACCAACTACTTTCTGAATGAATTAGTGTTCTGATTCACAACATGAAACCCATACTTGACACCAATATCAAATCAAAAATTTGTTGCTAGGAAGGCCATGGGCTTAGAGGAGACTGTGAATGGACAAAGGATTAAACTGACTACTATTTGCAGAAGACTGCTCTAAACAAAAAGACCCACAACTGGCCAAAGTGCAGAGAAAAAGGGACTATGGAACATTAAACTCCATATGAAATATATTTATATCATCTCCTCCTCTTAAGGGTCATGGATGTTTGTAAAAGAATGGGCAGAAATAAGAATAAGAAATGGTCAGTAAATAAAAAAAAAAACTTGTGTCTTCTGGAAACATCAGGAAACTACACAGATAAAATCACAGTAGCTGTTAGAGCATGCCTTGACACATGCAAATTCAAGACAGACCAAATTCTAGCATGGAGAGTAGAAGTGCACACAAAATTGTAC
Source organism: Microtus agrestis (assembly GCA_902806775.1). Lineage (NCBI taxonomy): Eukaryota > Metazoa > Chordata > Mammalia > Rodentia > Cricetidae > Microtus > Microtus agrestis. Next base: position 137,195 of record CADCXT010004799.1, read on the forward strand.
CAGCTAGCTGTGGAACTAATGAAAACTGACAGGTTCTCACAGGGGCAAAGTCAAGTTTTTTAAAAGTTCTCTCTTAACAAGTTGACCACATTCTAATGCACAACCATACATCCAAGAATATTTGGGCAGCATAAATAGAAAATGGGTAAACACAAACACACAGAGAGAGAGAGAGAGAGAGAGAGAGAGAGAGAGAGAGAGAGAGAGAGAGAGAGAGAGAGAGAGAGAGAGAGAGAGAGAGAGAGAGAGAGAGTACATAGTCTGGGTTTACAGAATATAAGGGCTGGACTTGGGAGGAGTTGTTAGGAATCATTAAGACGGTCTAAACACCTTGTATATTTCCTTCAAAAGAGCTAACAAAAATGTATCTTAAACTAACAAAAAAGAGTAAAAGTATGATCTGAATTGAGCATTTCTTTAAAAATGTGTTTGGTCACTGGTATCTTTAGAGTTTGCAATTCTTCAGATATAGTGAGATATCTTAGAGATGTATTCATTCTATGTGTATATTATACCACATACACTGCAGTTTTCTGTATGCACATTTTAACTGAGATGTAATAAATGAGGCAAGATAGATATATTTATACTTGTGGGATTATATTCTTATAAGTTTATATCTGGGCTCAACCAGTTTGGGTCTTAGAATGCTTCACTTTTAGAATTTGCTTTAAAGATTTTTTTTATTCTGTGAGTATGTGAATGTCTATGTGTATATATGATATACAGCATGCATATAGGTAGCCATGTAGGAAAAAAAAGGTCAGATTCCCTGGAACCAGAGCCTAAGTATACAATGATTAAAACATTGTAAGTGCTGAGAGACAAACTTAGTCGTCCAATTCCACATCATAGATTTTTAGTTAGAAATGCTTAATCTGTATAAGATTTGGCCTTATCCTATATCTTTCTGTATATCTTCATTATTTTCTAAGCCATCTTATGGTGATTATCTTTGAAATATCATAGTGGTGACATTCACACATAAAATAAAAGAAAGTGGTGTGTAACTTTTGACTTATCACACTGAGTCCAAAAGTGATAAATATATAGACCTAAATAGATGTTAAATTTAAGTTTGTTCTCACATCAAATGTTGACCACCCTCATAGTCAGAGTATACTTTAAACAGTAATTTCTATATATGCTACAATACATAAAAGTTATTTAAAGTACCATTATATATAATATTCATTGCTATATAGAGACTAGTTAGTTTTTCTACAATTTAAATGACTAAGAATAAATATTTGTCCTAGTTGTGGATTCATGTGTCAGATTTATTCTCTGGAAAATCATATTTATTAAAATAATATTCCAAATGTCAAGTTAAGGATTTTAATCTTGAATTCACTACATTATAAAGGCATAGTTCATTTTCTACCTCCCTTTCCATCTTTCTTCCATATTTTAAAAAGCAGCAGTTAATTGTTTGTAAGAAAAAAAAACTTTACTAGGCACACTTCATTCTCTCAATATTATCAGAGAACAAAATAAAACACAGTCATCCAGCTAGAGTTTAGCAAATTTACAAATCAAAACCCCCAAACAATATCCACAAAAAGTTGTTGATCATTCCCATACAATATCTTTCAAAGCATGTCATCTGAAGAAAACAGGAAAAATTTGATGCATCAATGGATGATAACTTTTTTCCCCCAGGAGACAAGATTCTTGATCTTAAGGAAGCTTTGTGAAATTATCCAACAGTTAGAAAACATTGGAATAAAGTTAATATGGCCAAACTATGAAATACAAAACCTATCAATCAGAGCATATTTAAGCATTATCTTAGCAATCTTTTCCAAGTAGCTTAGATGTCTATGCAAAGACTTCTACAATCTTTCTAGATAACCAAGAACAAAAGCTTTAGGTGTAAGAGCCACCATTTCCTCATTTGTAAAATCAGAAAATAACATCAACTTTGCTGGCTGGATTTAATGAGAAAATGTGGGCTAAATGTTTGTCCAAAGATCTAAATTAAAAAATGGTAGATTTGATTATTAATATAACAATCTAAACTAACATTTTATGAGTATTTATAGAGAAAACACTAAAGCTATATTAACATTTGCTCTTCATCTTAAATCATCATGCTGTATAAAATGGAACTTGATTACTTGGGATCATGAATATTATATGTATAAGTAATGCCACAATGATATTTGAAAATTGCATCACAGATCTCTCTTGAAGTTTGAATCTGTCAGAAGGCTAGTTTCCCAATCAAGTATTATTATATTTCCTTCTTATTCCTATTACTACATTTCAAAATTTATAAGATAAAGCATTTTCCATTTATAAGCTTAAATAGGAGAATAAATACCTGCTCTGCTCTCTCCAAATAAAAAGTGACCTGTGATAGTAATAGATTAATAGTCATGTTGAAATAATTGCAATCCAAAAAGAATTCTCAAATTTGAAGTTTTTATAAAAATATGGATCAATGGAAAATATTAACTAGCTAGAGTGAGTGATATTGTTTGGCATAAGAGGTTAACTGCGAAAAAAAATAGAGATTAGAGGTAAGCTGCCCAAGATAGTAGCAAACGATTGCATTTCTCAAGAAAAGTTTTCAGGGCAAGGAAGCAGGCACATTTAAGTTCTTCCTGTAACCAGAGAACAAAGTTTTCAGAATATAGTTCAAAATCTTCAGTTTAAGTTGGAGCAGGAGTCATTTTAGTATGGGAGAAGAATTTAAAGCAAGCAGACCAAAAGTTATGATTTAATAAAATATCATACAAGATAAAACAAATTAAACCTCTGGTCAGGATCTACATACATTTTCCTAGCAAAGGCTCTTCTTCTTGCCTAAGGGAAAATGATCAATTACATGACAGTGGAGAGGAAATAGAGTTAAAAATCTCACCATTCAGCAGCAGCAAGACACTATTTATTATAGATTGTCTTGCTTTCTGACTATTAGGGAAGAAGTCAGTAAGATTCACATGGAGATAACACAAAACAAAACAAAACAACAATAATAAGAATATAGGAAAACCCCATATTCTGTTGATGGTGTGATTGGTTATTGTTTTCTTACTTACCCATTAAGAAGAATGCATTTAGTTTTCTGAGAATTTTGCAGCAAAGTACCTGTTGCACTTGTATACAAAGGGGTATACCTGGGTAATCTAGTGCTTTCTACTTAAAACAACAACAACATCATAATTTCTACAAAGGCAACTTTGTGTTTACAAAAACATGATAACACCATTTAAAAAATCAGAATTGCCATGTGTTACCATATCTTAGAGGTGAGTATAGAAAATAGTAGTAGTAAGAGTAACGGACTGAGTAAGATGCAACAGGTTCCCAAGTGGCTGCAATAGGTCATGAGATCATGACGCAGGTACCCAAAGTGGCGAGAGGCAGTGGGCAGTGGATTCTGAGAGCAGCCAGTCCCAGGCAGGGAGCCGCATGGTAGGAGAGAGACCTCAATGGGGCAGTCAGTCCCATGAACATAGAAAGATAAATAGGCACGTCACAACACCACACTGCAGGTCTCATAAGGTGGTTGGTTTAGTGCAAGAAGTCATGTGGCAGGCAAGAGAAAGAGACATGGATAGGTTCACCATGAAGAGCGAGGTTGGATATTTATTTAGTGGGTTATGGAAGGGAAATAGGAGAAGGAGAGAAGAGGAGAGAGAGAGAGAAACAGAAGGGGAAGGGGAGTAGTAGGGAAAAGGGAGAAACAGAAGCTGCCTCTTTGAGAAGGAGACCAAAAAGGAAGGGACTTGGGCTGGAAGCTGAAGATCAGCTTGCCTCAGCAGGTGAGGAGGGAGTGGGCATGGCTTGTCTCCTAAAGGGACAGAGCAAACCATTAGTTTTCCATCTCTTGTTTTATAATAAAAAGGCAGGAGTTTAGGCACAACTGGTTAAAGGAATTGGGGCGGTAGATTCTCAAAACTACTTCCTGCTGATTTGTGGATGTTGTCTTGGAGGGCAACCTGAAAAAGCTGGGTGCTAATCACATCCTGGCATAGCTGGTCTGTTTGTTCCTGTCTGGTGTTTCCGGTATGGAAAATGTCTGGTATATCTTATACCTGTTTAAGGTACTGGCAGAACAGAAGACAAAGTTAAGTTTAAGAAAAAAATTAGAACCAAGGAATTGAAAGGGGTATATCTGAACTGCTTAAAGTGGATTCTTCAATTCAGCTCCCTGAAACTCACAATTCTCTGGGTTTGTAAAAACAAAAGTTTTAAAAATATACTTTGTATAAACAGTAGCATATTTATGTCAGAATAATTGTGACAGATATTTTGCACAATGAAAATTATTTTTAAGACTATGGAAGGCAGCATGAGACAGAAATTTGAAAACTTGTATTTGTCCTCACACCTTTATTTCTTGCCAGTCTTGTATTTGTATTTGTGCTTTACTAAAATTAGTTTGGTGAGGTTGTCCTTTTAAACTGATGAAATCTCTCAACTGTCAAACTACATCAGAAATCATTAAGAAGGATAAAATTTTACTTGAGTTATTAATTTAAAAACTACCTAAAACTTACTTGCTTGGCACCTAGAGCTATTCCTCAGCATCCTTCATGATCACTGAAAGTCGTATTTGTCTTTTGCTATTTAGTGCAGGGCCTGTCAGGGTCCAGAAGTTCCTGAAGACTAGAAAATCTGTAGGAAGACAAGCTTACCTTCACCAGAGCAGCTAAACACTTGATTCCAGTGATTCTGTCCACTGTCTAGTGATCTTCAGTTTAGATGAAAGGCAGTTTAGCCCAGTGGTCAACTCTTGGCTGTTGAAACAAAGTGTGAATGGAAGTTGTTTTGTGTCCATTTGGCTTCTGTCTTCTTTGGAGGAAATAGAGTGCTACTGCTCAGAGCCAACATATCTCTTTTTGTTATGAAAGTTTTTATTAATGAAATATTTAAATGCCATATTCCCCAGATTTCTGAGCAGTTGAGGAATGTTTATCAGGTATAGAGGAGTTGTAACTACAGTATAGAATCCGCCTGTAGAGTTCAGTCCAAACTTGACTGTACTGGTTCTCAACTTAACAGGTAAAGCAGGGTTGGATTAAATATAAACATTTTGTAAGAGACTTAAAAGAATATAACAGTTTAAAACATGAAACTTATTGCTTTGTATTCTGGAATGAGATACAATGAACAATTATAACATTTAATAGTAAACATATGTTCATTTAAGTTACATGTATGAACACACACACAGAGTGAGCAAGAATTGGCTGAAGTGGATGCTTTTGATGGGCCCTACCAAAGGCATGCCATTGCACAAAACACACATGCAACAGAATCAACATAATGACTATAGAGACAAAAACATAAGTTAACCAGGAGACTAGGCAGGGTATAATCCAGTAAAGATGGCAGGATTTGGTCACCTGACCTGTCTCTCAGTTAAGATGGCAGTGACGTCAACTGAGCTTAGTTAGGATGGCAGTAAGGTCACCCATGTAACAGAGTTAATACTGGGGAACCAAGCAAGTTATAGCTCAGTAAAGATGGCTGATCTTGGTCACCTGATCTGGCTCTCAGCCAAGATGGTGGCAAAGTCACCTGACCTCAGTTAAGATGGTGGTATGGTTGCCTGACCTCAGTCAAACTGTCAGCAGTCATATGTAATAGGAAAACCCCACAATTTTTAAGGTGCAAAAGTTTTAAGTTTAATAATAAGAGAGACTTAGAGGCATGATCTGCCCTGTCACTGAGGCACAATGGCATAAACTGCGGCAGGGAACAAAAGACTGAAATTGTAAACAACTGCCTTGTGGATCAAACCAATCTTGTTGGCAGAGGTAGCCATGATAGGAACAGTTTGAGGAGACTCCTTCCATTTTCCTGTGTGCTGACAGTAGTTAGAAAGTTCTAGTAAAATATCGGGATAAAAGGTACAGTTAGGCGGTCACTGTAGATTGTTTTCTAAATTGTAACAAGCTCAATTTTTTGAACAAGATAGAAAAGCGTGGAAATCTGTAAATAGGGCATTAAGGCCTGGGGATTCAGGGCCTCTAAAAGGCATCACACAACATGTGCAGTGCTAGCATAGGATCCAGTCTATTTGATATTTTATGTTTCTTTTTTCTCCTGTTTTCTTCTAGTAGCTTTAAAATTGATTTTTATTGAGCTCTACATTTTTCTCTGTTCCCCACCCTGTCTCTCCCCTCCCCCTTGACCCCTCCCCCAAGGTCTGCATGTTCCCAATTTACTCAGGAGATCTCTTTTTCTACTTTGCATGTACATTAGATCTATCTAAGTTTCTCTTAGTGTCCTCATTGTTGTCTATGTTCTCTGGAATTGTGAGTTGGAGGCTGGTTTTCTTTGCTTTATGTTTACAAACCACCTATGAGTGAGTACATGTGATAATCTTCTTTCTGTGTCTGGATTACCTCACTCAAAAAAATGTTTTCTAGCTCCATCCATTTTCCTGCAAAATTCAAGGTGTCATTATTATTTTCTGCTGTGTAGTACTCCATTGTGTTAATGTACCACATTTTCCTTATCCATTCTCTGGTCAAAAGGCATTTAGGTTGTTTCCAGGTTCTGGCTATGAGAAGGAAAACTGCTATGAACATAGCTGAGCACATGTCCTTGTGGTACAATTGAGCATTCTTTGGATATATATCCAAAAGCAGTATTACTGGGTCTTGAGGAAGGTGGTTTCATAAATCTCTGAGAAATCACCACAATGACATCCAAAGGGGTTGTACCAGCTTGCATTCCCAGCAATGCAGAAGTGTTTCTCTTTTCCCACAATCTCACTGGCATAAGTTGTCATCAGTGTTTTTGATCTTAGATATTCTTTCAGGTGTTAAGATGGAATCTCAGAGTTGTTTTGATTTGCATTTCTTTGATGACTAAGAATGTTGAATATTTCCTTAAGTGTCTTTCAGCCATTTTAGATGCCTCTGTTGAGAGTTCTCTGTTTAGGTCTGTACTCCACTTTTTTTTATTGGATTATGTGTTCTTTTGGTGTCCATAATTCTTGACTTCTTTATATATTTTGGGGATCAGACTTCTGTCTGATGTGGGGTTAGTGAAGATCTATTCCCATTCTGTAGGCTGTCATTTTGTCTTTTTGACCATGTTCTTTGCTTTACAGAAACTTTTCAGTTTCAGGAGGTCCCATTTTTTAATTGTTTCTCTCAGTGTCTGTTCTGCTGGGGTTATATTTAGGAAGTGGTCTCACATGCCACTGCGTTTAAGTGTATTTTCCACTATCCCTTCTATAAGGTTCAGTGTGGTTGGCTTTATATTTGGACTTGAGTTTTGTGCATGGTGATAGATATGGGTCTATTTTCTTTCTTTTACATGTTGATATCCAGTTATGCCAGCACCATTTGTTAAATATGCTTTCTTTTTTCCATTTGATAATTTTTGCTTTTTTCTCAAAAATCAGGTGTTTGAAGGAGTGGGGATTAATGTACAGGTCTTCAGTTCCATTAGTCCTCCTGTCTGTTCTTATGTCAATACCAGGCTGTTTTCAAAACTGTAGCTATGTAGTAGAGTTTGAAGTCAGGGATTGTGATGCTCCAAAAGTGTTTTTATTGTACAGGATTGTTTTGGCTATTCAGTGTTTTTTGCTTTTCCATATGAAGTTGAGTATTGTTCTTTCAAGGTCTATGAAAATTTTTGCTGGGAATTTGAGGGGCATTGCATTGAATCTGTAGATTGTTTTAGGTAAGATTGCCATTTTTACTATGTTAATTCTGCTTACCAAAGAACATGGGAGATTTTTTCACTTTCTGGTGTCTTGTTCAATATCTTTCTTTAAAAATTTAAAGTTCTTTTCATACAACTCTTCCACTTGTTTGGTTAGAGTTACTCTGAGATATTTTATGCTATTTATGGCTATTATGAATAGTGTTGTTTCTTTGATTTCTTTCTCAGCCCTTTTATCATCTATGTACAGGAGGGCTTTTGATATTTTGAGTTAGTCTTATATCCTGCTACAATTTGAAAGTGTTTATGAGTTGTAGAAGTTCCTTGGTAGAATTTTTGTGATCACTTATGTAAACTATTCTATCATCAGCAAACAGTGAGAGTTTGAATTCTTTTGATTTGTGTCCCTTTGATCTCCTTTGGTATCTTATTGCTCTAGATAGGACATCAAGAACTATATTGACTAGATGTATAGAGAATGAACAACCTTGTCTTGCTCCTGATTTCATTGGAATCAAAGGGAGTTTCCCTCCATTTAGTTTGATGTTGGCTCTTGGCTTGTCGTATATTGGTTTTATTATGTTTCAGTATGTTCCTTGTATCCCTGCTTTCTCCAAGACCTTTATCATGAATGGATGTTGTTGTATTTTGTCAAAATCTTTTTTTGGCATCTAATGAGATGACCAGATGGTTTTTATTTTTCAGCTTATGAATGGTGGATTAGGTTGAGAGATATTTGTATGTTGAACCATCCCTTTATCTCTGGGATGAAGAGACTTGATCATGGTGAATGATGCTTCTGATGTGTTCTTGCATTCTATTTGCCAGTACTTTATTTAGTATTTTTGCATCAATGTTCATGAGTGAAATTGTTCTGTAATTCTCTTTCTTACTAATGTCTTTCTGTGGTTTGGGTATCAGGGTAATTGTAGTTTAAATTTGGGGTTCCAAAGGTCTTGAGTTCAATTCCCAGCAACCACATGGTGGCTCACAACCATCTGTAATGTAAAAAAGAATTTGGCAATGTTTCTTCTGTTTCTATTGTGTGTAATGATTTGAAGAATATTTGCATTCATTCTTTAAAAGTCTTGTAGCATTCTGAGGTGAAACCATCTGATCTTATACTTTTTTAGGTTGGGAGACTTTTGAAGACTCTTGCTATTTCTTCAGGAGTTATAGGTCTATTTAATATGCAGATTTGTTCTTGATTTGATTTTGGTAAGTTATATTTATCCAGAAAGTTGTCCATTTCCTTTAATTTTTCCAATTTTGTGGAGTACAGGTTTTTGAAATATGACCTGATGATTCTCTATATTTCCTCCATATTTGTTGTTATGTCCCCCTTTTCATGTCTGATTTTGTTAATTTGGATATTCTCTCTCTGCCTTTTGGTTAGTTTGGATAAAGGTTTGTCTATTTTGTTGATTTACTCAAAGAACCAACTCTTTGTCTCATTGATTCTTTGTATTGTTTTCTTTGTTTCTATTTTGTTGATTTCAGCTCTCAACTTGATTATTTCTTGCCATCTATTTCTCTTAGGTGAGTTTGCTTCATTTTATTCTAAAGTTTTCAAATGTTCACTTAATTCACTAGTGTGGGATTTTTCAGCTTTATGTAGGTGTCTAGTGTTATGAACTTTCCTCTTAACACTGCTTTCATTGTCTCCCATGAATTTGGGTATGTTGTGTGATCATTTTCATTGAATTTTAGGAAGTCTTTAATCTCTCCCTTTATTTTTTTCCTTGACCCATTGATGATTCAGGTGAGTAATGTTTAATTCCCATGTGTTTCTGAGTTTTCTGGAATTAGTATTGTTGTTGACTTCTATTTTTAAACCATGGTGATTTGATAATGTACATTGATTTATTCCAATTGTTTTCTTGTATTTGTTGAGGTTTGTTTTGTTACTGTGTATGAGGTCATCTTTTGAGAAGTTTTCATGAGGTACAGAGAAGAAGGCATATTCTTTGTGCAGAATGTTCTATAGATGTCTGTTAAGTCCATTTGAGTCATCACTTCTGTTAGTTCCTTTATTTCTCCGTTCATTTTTTTGTCTGACCTTTCCAGTGGTGATAGGGGAGTGTTGAAGTCTCCCACTATTAGTGTGTGGGGTTTATTGTATGATATATGCTTTATAAGCATTTCTTTTACATATGAGAGTGCCCTTGTACTTGGGGCATAGATTTTCTATATTGAAATTTACTCTTTACTTTCCTGTGACTAATATGAAATGACCTTCTATGTCTCTTTTGACTGATTTTATCTTGAAGTCTATTTTGTTAGATATTAGGACAGCTACACCTGCTTGTTTCTTAGGTCCGTTTTATTGGTATATTTTTTCCCAACCCTTTACTCGGAGACGATGTCTGTCTTTGAGGTTGAGATGTGTTTCTTTTATGCAGAAGAAGGATGGATTCCTTTTTTTGAATCCAATCTGTTAGCCTGTGCCTTTTTATAGATGAGTTGAGTCCATTTACATTAAGGGATATTAAGGACTAGTGACTGCTGTCTCCTGTTAATTTAGTTTTCATTGTTGGTGATGTTAATTTGTGCGTTTTTCTCTTCTTTGAGTTTTGCTGCTATGAGATAATCAATTGTCTGTGTTTTTGTTGGTGTAGCCAAGTTCCATGGGTTGGAGTTTTTCTTCTAGTATTTTGTGTAGGGTTGGGTCTGTAGCTAGGTATTGGTGAAATCTAGATTTGTCATGGAATATCTTCTTTCCCCCTATGGTGATTAAAAATTTTGTTGGGTATAGTAGTCTGGGCTGGCATCCTTGGTCTCTTAAAGTCTGAATAATGCTTGACCATGACCTTTGGGCTTTCATTGTCCCCAATGAGAAGTCAGGTGTAATTCTGATAGGTCTACCTTTATATGTTATGTGGCCCTTTTCCTTTGCAACTCTTAATATTCTCTCTTTACTCTGTATGTTTAGTATTTTGATTATTATGTGGCAAGAGGACATTTAGTGATCCAGTCTATTTGGTTTTTTGTTAGCTTTTTGTAATTTCATAGGCATATATTTCTTTGGGTTGGGAAAGTTTTCTTCTAAAATTTTGTTAAGTTTATTTTTTGTGCTTTTGAGTTGAACTTCTCTTTCTTCTATACCATTATTCTTAGATTTGGCCTTTTCATGGTATCCCATATTTTGGGTTAAGCTTATGTTAGATTTAATGTTTTCATTAACTGATGAATCTATTTCCTCTATTTTGTCTTCAGCACTTGAAATTCTGTCTTCCATCTCTTATATTCATGATCACATTTGTGGTTCCTGATTATCTTCTTATGATTTCTGTTTTTGATTACCTCAGTTTGTGTTTTCTTTATTGCCTCTATTATAGTTCTCAAGTCCTGAATAGTTTCTTCCATATATTTGATTGCTTTTTCTTGTTTTTCTTTACGTGATTTGCTGATATCTTCCTTTTTTTTTGTTTGTCTTTTTATCCATTTCTTTAAGGGAATTTCTCATTTCCTCTTTAAGAGTTTCAAACATCCTTTTGAAGTTATTTTTTAGGTCATTTTCTTCTTCATCCATCTTTGGTTGTTCATGTCTTGATGTTTTAGGGTCTTTAGGCTTTACTGGTGTTGTGTTGCTCTTTGTGGTGTTGTATGTGTTCTTACCTTTTCTACTCATCTTTTCTTCTAATAGGTGTGATTGGGAATGTCTGAGATTCTGTTGAATAATTTTCTAGGTGCCAGTGAATCCAAAGCTCAGATGGTTGCTTCTCATGTTACCTACCATTGGTGTCACAGTTCTAGTTAACCTTTTGCTTACTCCATGTTCCTGGAGATAGCTCAGGACTCCTGTGCTTTGCTCTGCTCCCTATGAGTTTGCTGTTTTAGGCCTACTTTAGCCTAGGTTGCCAGCTTTGCCCTGTTTCTGTTAATCCTTACCTGGATCCTCTCCTGCAGAAGTCCCTGGCTTGGAGTTGGACCTATATAAGTTTTTGTCTCTGGTCTACTGCCTCAGAGTTCCTAGGCTCAGGAATGCCCGGGACCACCAAGGAACTGCTTACTCCCTCAGAGATCCCAGACTTGCAGAGGTTCCAGGTTAGTGTCTATTCCTTTTGATATCCCAGACCAATGCCAGTACCCACAGAGGTCCTGAGTCAGGCCTACTCTTTCTGAGGTCCTAGACTCATGCCTGGCCCCTCAGAGATCTCTGCTTCCTGCCTGTTTCTTCGGAGGTCCTAGATTCACTCATGCCCAGACTGGCAGACGTGCTGGCTCAGGCCTAGTTCCTGGGAGATTCTAGATTCATGCTCAGACCCACAGGTGTCCTGGCATATGTCTACTTCCTTGAAGTTCCCAGATTCATGTCCAGACAGTCAGCAGTCTATAAATCTGGCTCACTCGCTCAGCAGTTACTCCCCTATACCTGTTCCAGTGGAGATTGCTGACTCTATATCTGGTTGCTGGCTCAGTCCTGATCTGCCAGTTTCCTGGGACTGGGTTGGCTCCAGGGACTATACTCTCTCCTGGCTTCTACTCCTGGTGAAGCTTGTTTCCTCAGGCTCTCTCTGTCCTAGGTAGCTCATTCAGCCCCACTCCTATGGAGCTTGTTGCCCAAAGTGGAGTTTCTTGCCCCAGGCCTACTTTGGCCTAGGTTACTTGCTTTGACCTGTTTCTATAAATCTTGGTCTGGATTCCCTCCTACAGAAGTCCCTGGCTTCGAGTTGGACCTGGAAAGGTTTCTGGCTTTCAGTGTACTGCTTCTGAGGTCCCAGGCTGGGTGTACCCAGGACTTAGAGGATCTGTATACTCCCTCAGAGGTCCCAGATACATGCTCAGACTGGCAGAGGTTCCAAGTTCCTGCCTATTCCCTTTAATTTCCTAGACTAATAATGCCCGGACCCACAGAGACCCTGGCTCAAGCCTACTCCCTCTGAGGTCCCAGACTCATGCCTGGCCCTGCAGAGATCTCTGGTTCCTGCCTATTCCCAAAGTTGTCCCAGGTTCACTCACACCCAGACTGGCAGAGGTGCTGGCTCTGGCCTAGTTCCTGGGAGGTCCTAGATAAAAATCCAGACCCACCAGGGTCCTGGCTTAGGTCTACTCCCTTGAAGATCCCAGATTCAAGTCTGGACCCTCAGAGGTCTCTGGCTCTGGCTTTCTTTATGCTTCTTGTACCTTGATAGGTTTCACATCCCCTTCTTCAAGTTAAGAAACTTTTGTTCTGTGATTTTTTTTTGAAAATATTTTCTGTTCTTTTGACCTAGGATTTTTTTCCCTCCTTTTTCTGTTGCTATTACTTTTAGATTTGGTCTTCATAGCATCCCAGATTTCCAGGATGTTTTGTATCAGATTTTTAGACTTAGCATTGTCTTTAACTAATGTATTTTTTCTTTGATGACTAAAATTATCTCTTCCATTTATTGTATACTGTAGCTTAAGCTTGCCTCTGTAGTTTCTGCTTCCATTCCTAAATTTTTCATTTCTTCATTTCCTTCAGTTCTGGTTTTCTTTATTGACTCTCTTTGTAAGTTCATGTCTTAAATGGCTTTACTCATTTCCTTCCACTATTTGTGTTTTCCTAGATTTTTTGCAGGATTTATTTAGTTTGTAAAGAAATTTACTTATTTATGTAAAATATCTTTATTTCCTCTTTCATATTCAAAAACCTGTTTTAGGGTCTTTTATTTGTGCTTCAATTATGTTGTCATACTCAGGGTCTGCTTGGTAGGGGGTTACTGGATTTTGCTGGAGACATGTCTGATTGTTATTATTTGCATTTTTATACTATTGTCTATACCTCTGGGCATTGGAAGATTGCAATCCTTTTGCTGCTATCTGGTCTTATCTTTGTTGAGTGGGTGGTTTTATTCCTTGATTTCTGTATCCTCACTGGTTCTAATGGAGTATTGAGACTATGTGTTGTCTGTAGAAAAATGTCCTGGGTTTTTACTAGGTGAGGTCATTGGGGATTCAAGATAAAATAAGATTCTGGATAATAGAATCTGAAATTTAGAATTGTGGATGAACTGCGTGTGGTCAATGGTGCAGCTTCAGAAGTAGGAAAAGAGAGGGAAAACATTGAGTATTCCACCAGTTTCTGGTTAATCACCTAGGATTTGGGATAGGAACTGAGGGTAACACACAGTAGAAGGTTTTCTCAAGACCTGGGGTTGAGACATGGGGATTGGACTTGGAGGAAAATAGGAAGACATGAGGATATACAGTTAGCCTCTCTGTTTTCCTGGCAAGAGAGGGCTGTGAATTTCCAAAGAATGCCTGCTGGAGTTTGTAGTAGTTTTAAAGACTTCCACAATAGCCCAGCATATAGTATAATAAAGGGTTTTTATTTGGGGATAAAGTCACAGCAAGGGTAATGATCTAAATCCTCTGTGTGCACTGGGAACTGGAACCAAATCCAGCAGGAAAAAGGCTTTTCATCTGCACTTATAATACATGAGACCACACCCAATATGGGCAGGTATCTGAAAGATTATTGTCTAAAGGATTTACCACAACACCTCCCACTTTGGCCTAAATAAGAGAGCTGAAGCCTAATAAAACTACATACAAGAAGAACAAATATCAAATATTGTTCAGGGAAAAGAAGAGGCAAAAACAAACATAAAAATTAGAATTACAACCAGCCTAAAGAACATCAAACAAGAAGTATATGCTAAATGTTTTAATCGTTGTTCTATTCTAAGAAGTCTAAGTCTTATTTTAAAAATGGCTTGGCTAAGTCATGAGAAGAAAGTAACTATGACTATCTAGTCCTCAACCCCATCAAAGACCTGAAAATGGAAATAACATTACCTGAACAAACAGGAAGTTCAATCAAGCAACTTCCAAAAGACGCAAGAAATGACAGAAACAACTGGCTACCTGGCAATCACTGAAAGTTTCATTTGCAATGTTGGGGCAACCAACTTTGACTAAGGCATAGAGTATCTGACAGATAATTTTCAGAGACAAGAAACAATTCAAAACTGTCTTATCCTTTCCTGGCAAGGTTTGGAGGTGTGCCCATGTGACATGAATGTGCCCACACCATTTTCCAACTCTGCCCAGACCCACTGTGGCCTCCTCATATCCCTCACAGCTGAACTACCCCTCTGGTGCAGCTGAACTTGGCTTATTTAGCTCAGCTGGTAGAACACAAGACTCTTATTCTCAGTGTCATGAGGTCAGGCCCCACATTGGGCACCAAATTGTGGTAACATTGAAGAGTTTTTCAATAGCTCAGAAAGTGTAACAAAGGTTTGTTTATTTGAGGATAAACTCACAGTCAGTGTAGTGATCTACAGTCTTCTGCACGCCCTGGAAACTGGAACAAAATTCAGCTGCATGTGCTTTTTATCTGTACTTATAATATATGAGATCACACCCAAAGTGAGCTAGTGTCTTAGGAGGGAAATATCTGCAGAATCTAGTGAAAATAGGGCAAGAAAGGGAAGGGAGGCTACAGCAGTTATTTTTTTGCAGAGCTGAAAATGAGATTGGGAGTTAATTTTGAGGAGCAGTAGAAGGAGAGGTGAAGATCTACAGTTAGCCCACTTCCCTGACCTGAATGGCCTGTGTGTTTGCAGGGAGTACCTGCTGGTGTTGAGTGTGGGATAAAGCAAACAGTTGGGGGGAAGGGAGATTATAAGAAAATCTGTAGCATCTATTGGAGATGAGGTGGTGAGGGAGGTTGCTGCATCTGTTCTGCTGCCAAGGTGAGGATGAAACTAGGGGATTGGACTTGGAGGAAAGAAGACAACAGTAAGGAGCATATGTACTTCCCTACAAGGAGTAACCTGTAGGATCCAAGGGAGTACATGCTTGAGTTATGATATTATCTTATAATTGATGATGGCAGGCTATTATATTGTCATTGCTTACCAAAGCTGAACCCATACAATGCCACTTTACTTTTTTTTCCCTTTGGGCTTATTATGTCATTTTCAAATATTAAACTTCTCAGTGTGACCAATTATGTAAACATAAGGTCTACTAGAAAGCTTAATGGCAAGTTGAGATTTTTGTTGAGATTTACATTGATGACTAATCAACTCTAAAGGCAGAATTTAAACAATTTAATGAAAACAACACCTCCCCCTCTTTTTTTGACAAGGTTTCCCTGTGTAACTGTCCTGGCTTTCCTGGTACTCAATTTGTAGACCAGTCTGGCCTCAAACTCATTGAACTCCACCTGCCTTTCCCTCACAAGTGTTGAGAGTAAATGTGTGTGCTACCACTTTACAGCAAAATTAACAATTTCTTAACAAAATATGTGAAGAACACCCAGAAAAATAAGAAAATATCAACTATGAATATAGCATAATTCCCAGAAGACATCATGTAAAAATACTAATGAAAAAAATAATTTTATTTTAAAACTGACATTTTTCCTACCAAAAATAAAAAAAGACAAAGAAAAATTAAAAGACTATATTTTCAACAATGTAGTTGTCTCTTCAAGGGAAAAACCTAATAATTATAATGAAGTAATTATAAATTCAAACCTACTAATTTTAAAAGAACACATTTGTAGAGTTGTGTGTTCTCATTTATGATAATCACACATCTGACAGCAATTATTTTATATTTGCAATCTGTGGTCATTGATATTTAAAGATTCATGACTGTATCATGAAATAAAGCACATATTTGCTCAATTACCTTGTAAGCTCCAATGCACAGTGACATTCAATCTAAGTAATTACAGCAATGGAAAAGAAAAGTGATCCTGTCATCCAAATATCTTGAATATTTGAATGAGTTGTCTTCATGGAAAACAAGAAGGATCCAATTTATTTATGGAAATATCGCTGATGCAAAGATCAGGGGTGAATCGCAGAGGAGCCAGTTGCTAAGTAAGTCCAACAAATTGCATTTGCTCTCACTTTTTCATCCTGTTTTGCAGAGCCACTAGCTCATAAGAGAAAACAGCATTAGCATTGACTGTCTCTATGCTTTAATAGCAGAGAAGAGAGAGATGACTGAGGGCAGCAGCAGAAACATCATGGGTATTAGCAAACACTACAGATATCTCTTGCTGCAAGAAATTTTCTTCCATGATGAGAAAGTATATTTCTCAAGAGGGAGCAAATTCTCAGGTTTTATTTCACATAGGTGGTCTAACTTCCTTTTCTTTTGACATTTTGGCATTTGGATTTGTTCATGTGGAAATGATATGATCTCCAGTTACAAGAAAAATGCATTCTTAGTTACAGTTGGTATGAAAAACAACTTCAGTATTTGTGATACTGCTAACATATCAGTTCCCAATTCTTTAAAAATCAATAGAAAAAAAAAACAGTGCCAGATATTCATCAATACAATGCTATGGATACAATATTGTGTAACTAAATAATAATGCTATTTTATGAATATGACTTTTATATTAATAACACCTCTCTAACTTTGGTAGAGCAATTTGGAAGCACTCTGTAGATAAAGTTATGTTATGCCAATAAGCATACTTTGCATTTATTTAACATATTTTATAAATATCTACTTTTATTCTTTCAACAGCAGTATATGTATTCATAGCATCTAAAATACTAGTCCATGTACAACTGAAGTTACTCTGTTCCACTTCCTGTTATCCTATTCCCTTAATTCAGCTATAGATAGAACATGACAATGAGATAGGCTAAACTGTCATATCAGTGGTAGAGGCCACTTGACTTTTGCAAGTGAGGTCAGTGTGGGTGAGGGCTTCCTGTGAATAGTTGGAAAGTTCATGACAGGATCAGGCTGAAAGCAAACAGAATTCTAGAAAGGAGTCAGAAGGTCTCACAAGACCTTTATAGTAACTAGTTGGTGGTTTTAGCCCTGTACACTGGAAAACACTAGGCAGACAAAAAAATAAAGACATCATCATCTGAAGCAAAGCACATTTTCTTGTTGTGGACAATATCTCCTGTTCTGTTATGAAACAATCACATCCTAGTATGACAAATTTAATTATAAATATACTATCTCTTAGAAACCACCAAATTAAAAGTAATTATCTCAAATTCCAATTATTGAAAAATACAAGGATCATCATTACTTATAATTCAGACAGATACAAGAAAATGAATTAAGACATCAAACAGGCAAGATAAATACAAGTTTGCATTCATATCATGTGAAAGAAATTTTTTCCTTTTGCATTCTTCCTTCCTATCTTTCCAGCTAATAGTCAAAGAGTCAATTTCTGAACATAGAAATTTGGGGGCACAGTCAAAATGAGAGTACATTATTCTCATGAGATAGCACATACATTAAAATACCTTATTTTAAATACGAGCTGTTCAGGTCAATCAACATGACTTCTCATTTTTAAAGTTTAATAATTATTAAGCTACTTCATCTTTTTGGTATTTTATCTACAAGTCTACATTGCTTTCATTGCACAATAAAATAAAATGAATAAGTAATAAACAGAGAATTCAATGAATTAATATTAAAAATATATAAGCAATAGATAGTTTAATTGCTAATTTGACACAATGTAAAGAGATAGTCTCAGTAAGACATTTTGTAGATCAGGTTGCTCATGGGTATGACTCTGGAGGATTGTTGCGATTGCCTTAATGATGAGGAAAGACTGAACTTGAAGGTAAGATATATCATTATCTAATAAGTATTTGCAGACTGTGTAAACATAAAGAATTGATTCATGATTTATTCTTTCTCAGCTCTTGACTAGCTGTCTTGTGTTTCTTCTTTAAATTCCCCACAGTAAAATGGTAACCAGGAATTGTAGGCAAAAACAAAGCTTTTCTTCACTAAGTTTTTTGTTGTTGTTGTTGTTTTATTTTTTTTTAAATCAGGATATTTTACCACAGGGAAAGAAATGAAACTGAAATATAGCATATCTTTATTCAATGTAACAAAAATCAATGAAGATTATCAACTATTATTTTTCAAATGCAAAGTTCTATGAATCATATCTAAAGTAAATCTCAAAAGACTGAATTACACGCCAGCTGAAAGTCAGATTTCTTTTGTGTAGTTGAAGTTTAAGAGTACAAAAATAATACTTTTAACTCTGAAATTTAATATTTACCTCTAATAATCCTTGACTTCTACCACAATGTAGCCTCTCTGTTTAGTACAGCATTATTCTACCTTTAGCAAAGGATTAAGTCACAGTTCACAGGCCCCAATAAGACTACTAGTACCTTTTGCCTAAGTGGCTTGTCAAATTAGAAGAGTTCTACATTTGCAAAATAACACCCTACCATGGCTATATATTCATACTGCCTTAAGTTTGTATTATATATTGTGCCTCCAATCTCAATATCATTCACAAAGTATGTTTTCTTTCACATTCTTTCCTTTATATCTTCTTATTCAGTTAGAAATTACTATTTTTCCTCACATTTAGCTATGCCCTTCCCAGGTTTACTAATATTCAGAACTGTCTAGTCCATTTGCATCCTTCAAAAAACAGTACCAATGCTGCAATTCTGGAAAGTACCCTCTTGTTGCAACAAATGACAGTCCTGATAATTTCAGTTCACATAATCACTGGAAAATCTTGATCTCTAACTCTCCCTTTTTCCATCATTATAATCACTCAAATATTTATTTTTCTGTAGATTTATGATACTCTGGAAATTGAATGTTCAATTCAGCTGGGTTTTCGTCTATCACTTTTTGAAATATAAGTGGTTGTTTAACACTTCTTGTTTTAAAATGTTGCTGTTTAATATTAACACATTAATAGATAGATTTGTTGTTGCTTATGTCCAACTAAAAAATAGATCCACACTAGTTGGAAATGAATCAGCATAGCTAAGTGACAAAATTTTACCCTTTTATATATGTATGTGGTCACCTTTGTCATAAATATCCTTGGATCTACTTTGAATGGATCAGAAAGGTGTAAAATCCTTACATTTAGGAGAATTTGGCCTGTTGTGAAATTCAAATGGAGTAAAGTGGAAAAGAAAATATTTATTTCTTATTCCACAAGTCTAGTCAATATGGCACTTTCATTAAAGCAGTAAGTTGCCTAAAACTGCTTTTTCAAAGGGAATGTTATTCAATGTGGACTTTTAATATCAGCATTCAGCAAGCCTTTTCACACACCTGGTTCACATCTGATGCAACTTTCTGAATCCCTCAGACACACTCGCAGTGAATTAGTATACTAAATATCTTCTAATAAATCTTTGCATTCATTTTCACATTCAATGAAAACTAAAGTAAAATCAATTATGGAAAAACAATTTAAGGTAATTTAAAGAGAGAGAAAAGAATGTGAAACAGTGTTTTTGGTTAAATATAAGTGACAATCAGGAGGAGTTTTAAGGGGAAAGGAAAAAGAAGAGAGCTTTTCACGTAGCACCTTGATATTCCAGAGTTCTCAGTCAGAGAATGGTAGATGCCTACATGAACAATAGAAGCAGAAAACAGAAAACTTTCTACAAGAAATAAACACAACATTTCAAAAAAGAGTTTAGTAAAAATAATTATTTCCAGATGATTCCCTTATATAAGGTAATAAAATCATAACAAAAATTAAATAACTTTTGTAAACAAATACAAGACTTTTCTGTGAAGGCAGATGATTGCAGCCAGCATTCACCTGAAGTGAATGATACAGGTTTCAAGAATATAAATCCAGAGGAAGAAAATGGAAGTACAGAGATTCTTTGTGGTAAACACTCAAAAATTCAACTGTTTACTGTGTTCATGTATCTAGAATCATTTTTATGCCTGTGTTTATGAGCATATTTTTTTATTACTATCCTGTCCTAGACTTTTAATTCAGAAGAAACTGCCAACTTTGAAAAATATTCTTTACTTGTTGTACTTTAGTAAGGGTCTGAGAGTCAAACAATGTGAAAGAGAACAAAACCCAGAGAATCTAACACAAACTGCAATGCTCTCTCCCCAACTACCATGTTTCCTGCCTAAAGAATAAACTGGAAAGTGAAAAGAATGAGCTAATGTCTTCTGAAAAGTCTGGATCAACTTCAGGTTGAATAAATTTCATCAAATTTCATGTGACAAATTGTAACCCCTCCCCAACTCTAGCCCCAAGTATAACATTTGGTTTTGTTCAGAAGTGATGCAAGTTTAATTATCTCAGTCTTCCTCATAGGTCCTAGCTCAAAATCCAGTCACAATGGTGACTATGATGATTAGGATATTGGGTTGATTTAAATTCAAATATCACCCATAGACTCAGATGTTTAGAAATTTATTTCCATATTGGTGGCATGCTTTGTAGTTTTAGGATGTACAGCCTTACTCAAAGAAATGAATCAGTGTGGGAACACTGAGGTTTCAAACAGTTGGTCAACTTCTGGTTCACTCTCCTCATTGTGCTTAGATTCAAGGTTTAAAGCCTCACCCTCTGCTGCAGCTACCTTGCCTGGCATATATTTCCTCTACTATACCACCATGGACTTATCTGGAACTTTCAACTCAATTTGTACCAGGGAGGGAGGCTTGCTGGTTCCCGGCTCACCTGGCTAGCTAACACCCAAAATAACCACACAGAAACTGTATTCATTAAATCACTGCTTGGCTCATTAGCTCTAGTTTCTTATTGGCTAACTCTTAGATTAATTTAACCCATTTATCTTAATCTGTATATTGCCATGTGGCAGTGACTTAACAGCAAAGATTCAGCATGTCTAACTCTGGCAGCTCCATGGTGTCTTCTGACTCTGCCCTTCTTTCTCCCAGAATTCAGTTCCATCTTCCCTGCCTACCTAAGTTCTGCCCTATCAATAGTCCAACAAAAGCAACACATAAACAGAAGGACTTCCTACACCATCAATTTAACTCTTTTATAAGTTACCTTTATAGCAAAAACAACAAAAACAAAAAACAAACAAACTATCCACCCCCCAAAAAAATCCTAAAACTCATAGTGTTTTGTAGTTTGCCATAGTTATGTTTGTGGTTAAGAATTTAATCTCAGTGAATATGCCAGTAAAGTTGAATCAGTGAATATTATGGTTAGGTTGATAATTGTTGTATTTAGGATGAATAATGATGACAGATTGGTTGGTGATTATGATGCCTAAGATCAATGACTGTGAAGGTTAACGTGGTGATATGATATGTTCAATGACTGAAGTCTTGGCTGATAAATTTGATCATTAGAGTCAGTAATTAAGAAAGTTAGGATGACAATTACTATGGTTTGGTTGACAGCCCTCTGCATGAGTGGGGAACAGAAACCAAATCCACCAGCCAAAATGCTATGCATGTTTCTACATCTGTTCATATAGTACATGTGACTATGCCCAGAGGGTGCCAGTATCTTAAAGGCTATTGGCTCAAGGAATTCCCACAGCACTGAACTGTCATTTCTCTGCCCTGTTTTCATGCAGAACAGAAGCAGGTAGCTAAAATTAAACAAGTGACTGAAATGTCTTTTCAGTATGGTTTATTATCTACTTATCATAAGATGGGGAACCTTGTATTTGTCATTTTTCCTTTACTTTCAGGTTTACAGACAAATTTCACATATGAGAAATGACAGGTAGAGAAAGAAAGTGGCCCAAGAATATAAAGCCTTCTCATCTAAAATGGGAAAAGGGAAGCATAAGGCTCAGAGGAACCTGTTGTCCTTTTAACCTTTATTTTCTCTGAAGCTCTTTTCATGGGAAATTCATTTTATCATCTGGAGAAAAAAAATAGTGCAATTTACTGCCTAAGATCTCATGGGTAGAGTAAGGGAACTTAAAGTTTGGAAATGTTCATAAAAAATGAAAAAAAAGTTTAGAAGCAGTTTCCTGTAAAATTGTGTTTGAAATAATGTGCTTATGCCTTGATCTACTACAATATAAATCTACAACCATGAACTAATAGGTGCAATCCAAAGGTAACAAAAATTTAGGTTAAGTTAATAGTTAATTTTGATAATAATGTTTGAATTGTATATATTTGCAACAGACACAAGTGGCAAGGAAAACTTTTAGAAGCTAACATTCATACACTATCACTTGAAAATATGGCCTGAATCTTAGATGTTCAATATAAAAATAACAACTACATTGCTCACAGGATTTATACAAAATCTCCATGTCATAAGTTAATAACCAAAGTACCTGGGATATGAATTAAAAGAAATTGTGCAAAGAGTTTGCTGAAATGCTAAACAAATTCTCTTGAAAAAGGACAGTAGGCAGAATTCAACTTCATGTTGACTCAACTGTTAGAACTAATAAACAAAGAGTTAAAATATTTTCATAAAGTACATTAGCCATTCTTGAAATTGTTTGCAGAGAAATGTGCTAATTTTTATAAACCAAAATTTTAGAATTCAAATTTCTGGAAAGCAAACTAACATACAATCCAGTCTATGGGTTCTTAGTGATAACATGTTGTTCATAAGTTAGTGTGAATAAAAGAGTCAAGTATGATTGAAACAAACAAACATAAACAAACATAACCTTTGTGGGTGTTATATTGTCTTCGGGTAGGAAAATGAAACAAGATGCAATTTGATACCATGTAATTCTCAGAATTCTAAAAAAAAGTATAAACAAGAAAAGTCAGTGAGTTTAAAACACTAGAGAATAAGCTCCATGTTACAGTCTCTGTGTGGGCAGCATAGCATCAACAATGCAGTGTCAATTTCTAACTATAAGAAGAGTTCATAAAAGACAGAGAGAAGACAGACAGTAAATTTTCCCAGAAACATAGAAAAATGAAAGTAGCAACCTTTGGAATTCCCAAAAGGAATAAAGAAAAACTCATCGAAACAACCAAGCCATATTTCATAAGTTTAGAAATGGAAGCCTTTATACCATTAGCTAATGGTGATCACAGAGATTCAAAATCAATCAAACAATTTTTATTGGATTTAGTGTTCCCTTGCTATAGCACTCCAAGAGAATCAGAGAATCTGTTTGTGATGTGTTTCCCCAAAAAAACTCTTCAAATGTTACAATGCATAATGCAAAAAAAGAAAATTAGGATTCTCCTTACCCTCTTGTGTTAGAAAATAATTCCACAATATTAGCAAATGAATAATTTATTTAATGTAAACACCTGTTTTCAGAGTGATCCTGACATTTTCTCTTATAAAAAATAAAGTTTATGAAGTAAATATCCACAAATACATATCTACTGTTTTTTTTGCTTATCTAAAAAACCTCTTCACCTATCAGCTTGACAAAGAAAATATTGTTATTATGCAATTTTTAAAAATGGTTTATAAGAATAAAGACAAAGACAAGTATTTGGGGGTAGACATCTTTTTTTTGTTTTCTTTTGTTTTGTTTTCATTTCACTGTGGTCATTTGACCACAATTGTTATTTTATTTTATTTCATTTACTCTTTTTTATTTATTTATTTGTTTATTTATTAAAGATTTCTGACTCCTTCCCACCACCACCTCCCATTTCCTTTCCCCTCCCCCAATCAACTCCCCCTCCCTTGTCAGCCTGAAGAGCAATCAGGGTTCCCTGCCCTGTGGGAAGTCCAAGGACCACCAACCTCCATCCAGGTCTAGTAAAATGAGCATCCAAACTGCCTAGGCTCCCACAAAGCCAGTATGTGCAGTAGGATCAAAAACCCATTGCCATTGTTCTTGAGTTCTCAGTAGTCCTCATTGTACGCTATGTTCAGCGAGTCCGGTTTTATTCCATGCTTTTTCAGACCCAGGCCAGCTGGCCTTGGTGAGTTCCCAATAGAACATTCCCATTGTCTCAGTGTGTGGGTGCACCCCTTGCAGTCCTGAGTTCCTTGCTCGTGCTCTCTCTCCTTCTGCTCCTGATTTGGACCTTGAGATTTCTGTCCAGTGCTCCAATGTGGGTCTCTGTATCTGTCTCCTTTAATCGCCTGATGAAGGTTAATATTCAGGAAGAAAGACATCTTTGTTCAAAATAAAAGCTACATTAAAATCATACTAATTCCTTTAACACTTTGGTTTGCTTCTCTTTGTAGAGAGCTGCATGGAGCCACACCTGATAATCAGCTCCTAATATTGGCTGGGGCCTGATCACGCAATGATTGTCAGCTGCTTGCATATGTGTGAACCTATGGACAGTGCCCACCTGGCAATCTGGGGTTGGCGGCCTGTGCCTTTTTAAGGGCTGGGAGAGGTTTGCCCAGAGAGAGAGAGAGAGAGGGAAAAGAGAGAAAAGGAGAGAAAGAGAAGGAGAAAGAGAAAGATTGCTGTGAATAAAGTCCTGAATAAAACTGCTGCAAGAAGAGCTCCCAGTGTCTCCTCATCCTTGCTGGTCGAGGTGGGCATGACAGTTGGTGGCCCATATGGGGAACCTCCAAACCTCTCTCCTTGGAGCCCAGAACTTGCTGCAGTCAGGGGGTGCACCGGTAAATCCTCAGGTAAGACTGAGGAATCGCGAAAAGCGGGATTTTTGTTCTCACCAATAGAAAAAGGGAGAGCAAGGTAGTAGAGCCATGACAAGAGTGGACGGGTTAAAAGTAAAATTGTACGAATTTAACATTTGTTTAAATGGGCGCTTCAACTTCGCACCTGATTTTTCTGGCTCTTAACGAGCTGTTAGGTTCAAAAAATTTAAAAATAAAATGGAGCACATTGGAGAGGTTTTTGGCTGAATGTGACACAATTGCACCTTGGTTTGCTGTCTCTGGCAATCTTAATGTGTCATCCTGGGGCAAGCTTGGTAGAGATCTGGATTTTGCTGCCAAACAAGGTACACTAAGGGACTTATATTCATGTGGTTTGAATTCCCGAGACCTCCTGCAGCTGCTCCTGAGTGTGAGCAGCTGCACAAAGCCTGCAAACACCTGGGACCTGCCTCAGGGTGTAGAAGCTCAGCACAACCATGATAAGACCTGGCTTGGACCTCTGTCCTAGCCCGGGGCAATCTTCCAGGATCCGCCCCACCCCATGGGGTCGGGCAGCTCAGCCACACCTCCACCTTCCAGCTCCGTAGGGAGGTGGAGCCTCTGCCTGACAGACTGACAAGGCCCAAATTCCCTAAAAGATTAAGTGGGGCCCCTTCAGTGGTTGCAGAGCAGCAAGCCTGCTTTCTCCTGAGTTCTGCTCCACCCTTCAGTGGTTGCAGAGCAGCAAGCCTGCTTTCCTGAGTTCCACTCCACTCCATGCACCAGTTTGGACCCAGAACGAATGCAGTGGGGCTAGAAGGCAGCTGGAGCAGAGCTTTGCTAGGTGGCTGTGGTGGAAGGCACATTGCCTCAGCCCAGTCGGTGCCTAGCTTGTCGGATGCTACAGCAGTGCCAAGAGTATCAGCAAACACAACAACAAGTGCTGGAGCTCAGACAAGCTGGAGCACAGACCCCACAGGGCTGCCCGAGAATGCAGCGCAGCCGCGGGACAAGGAAAAGGCAGTGGCAGTTCCAGGCTTTGCTGAAGAGTCTGCAGCAGAGTGAATTTTCCATGCACTCAGCTGACAGGTGTATGTTATTTAGGGGACTGCTGAAGGAGCAGTGGTTTCTGACTGCTCCTGGAGTCTGGGGTCATGGCAGAGCCACTCCTAAATGTTGGGAGCAGTGAGAACACAGATCCTGAATTTCTTGTAAACAACTTGTTTTCCCCTGATCAGAGTGCCTACAGCTGCTCTGAGCACGAGACCTTCAGGAGTTCCTGCTGGCAGGAGAATGGTTTCTGGTGGGTTTGGCTGGGGCGTGGCTATCTCTATATAATCTGCCCCTGAACACAATAAAGGGGGCATTCCTGGGGAATTCAAGGATGACTCGTGTCAGTTTACTCATGCAGCTAATCTGTCTAGAGAATTGTCTAGCTTTCTTTTGGGTAATTGGTCTGGTGAATTAAAAAAACAACTGGAAAATCTGCAAGTGACGATTGTGACTGCAAATTCCACAAACATGGATACCAGCCTGGCAGAAGGACTATCGTCCTGGATCATCTACAGCCATGGGTCATCTGAGGGAGTGGGCAGGAATAGGAGCCCTGGCAGGCTTAATGGTTCTTTCCTCGCTGGTATGCCTATGGTGCATTTGTCACATAAGGGTTTCACAGCATCGCAAATGCAGTTATGATCGTTCAGGCCTTCATGGTCATTGAAGCAGGACAGTCCCCTCAGGCTTGGTTATCTATATTTGAGTACAGGATGCGAGGCTTGTGCACTGCACTTGTAGTCAGAGAAGTCGACCTCAAGAAGAGCAAGTCTGATTGCATGTGGGTTGGTGTCTAGCTCCCACCTCTGTAAAAAGACACTGGACAGGTCTAGTATTCTCTGAGTGGATGACACCTGGACAGATAATAGTACATGTTCCATTTTTAACAGAGATCAGACCTCTACTCTTTCCTATTGCTTTACAAAACAAAAGGGGGAACTGTAGAGAGCTATGTGGAGCCACACCTGATAATCAGCTTTTTAAGGGCTGGGAGAGGTTTGCCCAGAGAAAGAGAGAAAGAAGGAGAGAGGGAGAGAGGCAGAGAGATTCTGTAACAAGGTCCTGAATAAACTGCTAGCAGGAAGAGCTCCAGTGTCGTGTCATCCTTGAGGGTCGAGGCTGAATGTGACATCTCT
This sequence comes from Microtus agrestis, assembly GCA_902806775.1. NCBI lineage: Eukaryota > Metazoa > Chordata > Mammalia > Rodentia > Cricetidae > Microtus > Microtus agrestis. The sequence goes on from CADCXT010004799.1 coordinate 164,237, forward strand.
TCCTGTCAGGTACTTTGAGACAGTCATCTAAAAGTGCCTGTCTGTGTCAGGCACTAAGACTTTCAAAATCACTTCTATGAACTCTAAGCTACAGGACTGCACAAGCCACTTTTTCTAATGTTATAAAGTTGGTGATTGATTATTTGTTCCATCCAATTTAAAGGATTCATATGAAGATTCACTTATCCAATAGTGCAGTCTTTTACATGTGTGTCTTAAAGATTATCCCTACTCCATAAATTAAGTTGTAGTCATACTCATAAGTGTTAGATTCCCAAATAAGCTAACCATAACTGACAAGTTTTTTATTTTTTAATTTTAGACAGCCTTTCTTAATACTTTCCACGTTAGACATGTACCTCTGCTTGGACCTTCACATAGTTTTGCCAGAAGTTTGTGTACATGCCTATGGTCTCTATAAAACTGAGACATATACAATTGAACTGAAGGTAGTCTAGACTTATGTAAAACCAACCAGTAGAAGATACTTGCTTGACTGTAAGCATTCAAAAGCCATCAAGGTCAAATTTACAGAAAAATACTTGAAAGGCTAACGTTCAATGATACAGTTGTGCTCCCATTAAATCTTTACTGTTTCTCCCCACACTTCACCAAAAATGTTACTCATTGTTTTCCCAATGCAATGCATTGGAAATATCAAATGCAAAGGATTTTTGGTCAACTTCACAATTAGCTATGTTATCCTATATATGAGGTCTACTAATACTAAAGTTTAATATGCAAAATAACCATCCACTTGTGGCTCATGGATTCTCAGAAAAAATATCTGGGTAATACAGTCTATTGTGATTTCTAACAAAATATTACGGAATTATACACTCTTGAAATGCATAAACTGAGGCAGACCCTTAGTTATTCATGCTCACTCCTCTTAAGTTCCCTTATGAATCAGGAGGATATTCATTTCTTATTAACTCACTGTGAGTTGAGCAGTCTATTAGATATTATCAACATTTATCTCATGATTTGTAGTGGGCAGAAACAATCAAAATATTAGCAGATTTGAGCAGTGGGAATCCTTTCAACAGCAAATGTATAGGAAAACAGATGAACAGTCAGCCAGACAGAAAGATAGAAAGCATAAAGAACAAACTTATCCCATTCATCCTAAATCATGAATAGAACTCATTAGACACAGTCTAAACAAGCGCCCCATCTTTAAATTCATTCCTTTTAAATGAACCCTTATTCTAGAGCTTATATTGGATGATGTCACATTCATAGACAGAAAATGTCAAGTGAAGTTCAAAAGGCCATTTGAAAATACTCACAAAATTCATAATTCTAATTCAATTTAACTAGAAATTTTTCAAAATAGACAAATCCCTAACTGATAGGGAGGAATTCTCCCTGGAATTATTTTAATAAAAACAAAGACTTAAGTAGGCATGTGTTCCCTATTTATCCTTAACATTGGGAAAATGAAATAGGCTTAAACTGAATCATGCCTGGAATGACTCACTTTTATTTCATTGCCAACAGAAGCTGAATATGTTTTCTGTTATTCGCATCCAAATCATTCTTGCTACACTAGAAACAGTATTGTGTTCAACTTCTTGAACAACACAGTTATTCAATTTATTTAAATGACTTAAAGAATAAATCATTCAATTATGTTTTGAAAAATACTAAGTAGTAGCAATGATAACTGTTCATTTGAAATATTTACCCCTTCAATATTTTTCTGTTGTTAAAAAGATAGGGTCTCACTCTGTTGATTAGGCAACCTGGAAGTCATGGTATAACCTGAAATTCAAAGCAGTTCTCAAAGTTCAACCTCCTGGGTGATGAAATTACAAGTATGAGCCATCCATCATGTCAGGCAGCTACTTTATTTTTTTTTATAAACTGAGACACAGTTTAAACACAGTAAAATGTACTCATGGTATTTTAAAAAATCGGTGAGATTTAACAGATACAAGCAATCCTTAAGAATTTGTGGAATTTGGTCATCACATCTAGAAAGTCCCATGTTGCACTTCTTGTTCAATCTCTGTGTTGTACCAGAAGTCTATACTATACTACTGTTACTCTTTTTAACACTAAAAGTTACCTTTTTATCAAAGGAAAAAAATCAGTGTTTATTGTTCTATCTGGTTTCCTTCAAGGAATTTAATGTAGTTGAAATCCATACACATGGTTTCATGTATCTATAGTTGTAAGAATTGTTTTATTGTATAGAAATGCCACAATTTGTTTATAATTTACCTGTTGTTGAACAATTGGTTGTTTGGTGTTTTTTTGTTCTCTACTATAATGAGAGCTGTTTACAAATGTATGACAGTGTTTTGATTAAATTGTTTCTACTTTTCTTAGGTAAATTTCAAAGAGTGGAATGTTCATCAATATTAGGAGTGCTTGTCCACTTTATAAGGTAACGATAAAATACCTTCAAACTTGATAATTATTTTAATCAGGCTATATATCTCAATACACAGTTTTCTTAAGTTCTTTTTTATTATCAATTACTAGAATGTTATCAATATTATTAATCATGTAGTGACTCTTTGTCTTCTATATAATACGTATTTTATTTCCCTTGTAAGATATCTTGAATACTTTCACATGTGATTATTGAAAACTGACAAATATTGTCTCCTGACCAATCTGATCAAGTCCTTTCACTGTATTTTACAATGTTTGTCTTATCATTATTAATACAGTGTAATCTATATATTCTATCAAAGAATTATTAATTGTATAAAAATGAACATCTATAGATCTTAATGTATGTCTTATATTTCTTCTCTTAAAGAAAATATTAATCATAGATAGACAAATAGATGAAAAATTGTTTTAAAATTTTCATTGTTACCATTTCACAAATTTTTGTTCCTTGCTTACTTCCATTTAAGAAATAATTCATTAACCACATGTCAGTGAGTACATTCTAGAATTTAATGCTCTTAGCTTAACTTTGGTAAATTTTAGTAAGAAAAATAAATGGTTTCTATGTTATAAAGAATGTTATATGTATATGGTTATGCAAATAATCCAACAAAGACTGAAAAAAAGACTTCCAATAACACATCTCTTGTTTACACATCTCTTTCAAATTCAGTTGACTAAGGTATAAGTTAATTGATCAGTGGATTTATTATCCAATTGCTTTTTCTGTCCTTATTATCAAAATATTTTCTTTCATACCTTGTTCTGAAAAATATTGAAATAGGATAATATAAATCCTTAAATGTTGACATTTGTTTTAGAACTTATTTTGACACTATAGCTTCTTTGCACATTCATGTAAATTTTAGAGAGACTTGGACAATTTCTCTCAAAACACTATTCTACACTTATTATTTGCATTTAAAATTTATAATCAATTTAGAGAAACTTGACTTTGTAATATTTTTACTATTATAAACCATAGTAATGTTATATTTTGAACTTAAATATTTTATTTAAAATCTCTTAGAGTCATTATTCAGGTCCTTCACTATTTCAAAGTTTTTGTTTGATGTATCTGTATTCATTTCATGGTTTCCCCATACTGGTCTGAATCATTTCTTTTTCATTATCTTAACTGTGCTAAAATATAAAAGTTCAACTAAGATTTTCACATTTTCATTTATTCTAAAAAATATGTGAAACTCATTTATTTTTTCTAGTTGTTTTGAGGATTATTTAAAATTTCTGCATACATATTCATGTATGCAATGCAACATTGTTTTCCAATTTTCCTTTCTGACCCCTGTGTTTTCTATTTAACTTAACTCCATTAGACATCAAGTGCAACATAAAAAGAGTTATAAAGATTGACTAACCATGTTTTTCCATAAATTTTTGAACTCTTCAGGAAAGACTCAAAGCATTCACCACTTATTTTGGTGCTACCTCTGAGTTTTATATAAATACTCTTCATTTTTTAAAATGTACTTGTATTACTAGTTTGCCAAGACTGTGCATTAAGATTATTGAATTTTTATTCTTTATTTGATGTCTATTGATATCAGCTTTAAAATGTTAAGTAAAAATTTTATAGAATAGAGACAGGAAGAAAATTATATTTATTATTTGCCTGTCAAATTATAATAGTTTATTTTAACCTTATAGAGATTCCAAGATCTTTTGCATACAAATGGAAATTCACTGATAACTAAAAGCCTCAGATTTTGTATAATCACCAAATTAGAATAAGAAAATCAGAAGAATGAAATAATAAATTTAGTTTGATTAGAATATTAATGACTCTTAAATAACCAAAATTCTCAGTTCTTAATTGATATCACTAATGGTCATTCATTTATTCATTGATTCAGTCAAGAAAAATTTACCAACTACTTGTAAAATGCAGAAGAAAATTATTGTGTGCATATGAACACACACAGATGGACAGATGCACACACACACACAGAAAATACTTATGTGATTACAGCAAAATGATAGCTACTGTTGTCACTAAGTGATATGACTCAAAATAACTGTATTTCTATTCAGAAAATGACCATCAAAATAACCGCTCATTTTTGATAACATGAAGAAGTTATTATTTTTTTTATTTCAGTAACACAGAAAAATAGATTAGACTCTAAATCCTATAGCACATAACAGATAGTAGGGTTCATATCATACATGCTGTTAAGTTGTCATGTACAGTTGCATAAGCTCTGGAGCTGTTCCTTTGATTTCATGTTTATGCTACATAGATACCAGTTTCTCTCCCACATGTATTATTAAAACTAGAAGTTGAGCCGGGCGGTGGTGGCGCACACCTTTAATCCCAGCACTCCGGAGGCAGAGGCAGGCAGATCTCTGTGAGTTCAAGGCCAGCCTGTTCTAGAAGAGCTAGTTCCAGGACAGGAACTCAAAAAAAAAAAAAAAAAAAGCTACAAAGAAACCCTGTCTCAAAAATAAAAAAATAAATAAATAAAGCTAGAAGTAAATTAAAATTTCAGTATTTGACACATAATTAAGGAATAGATGTTTATAATGCCCAATGAAATTTCTGTTGCCTACTTGTAGCCAAGTATACACAGTTTTTATATTTGCAAATATTGGTAAATATTTGATATATGAAAGAGATTTGCAGTAGAAGCAACTCATAAGGACTGTTTCCTGCATCTGATTATTTACATTGATTGTTTCTAATTCTTAGAGTCTTGGTCATCTTTTCAGACCATTGAAGTTATAATGGCATTAAAAGTTTCAAGAATGTTTCACAAACCTTCATTCTTTCAACAAGGAGTTAATTATTTTTCAGGAAATATTCTCAGTGTTGCATGCACACTACTGAGAACCACAACCAAGACCCATATTTCCATAGAGTTTCTATTTGATTGGGAATAGAGTTATGAAATGCACAAAAGAATCAATTGCAATTCATGCCGATTGCTAAGAAGGAAAAAGTAGGTACTTGAAATTGCTATCCTCTCTAGATGGTTTGATCAATACAGGCCTGAGTGATGGCATTTAAGAAAAATAAGAAGAAAATTTAGGCATGGAAAACCTGCTGAAACATTCTAGGGGAAAGGAGCACCAAGTATATCAGTGTTAAGGTGAAAAAGAGGTCAATGTGTTAAGACACAGAAACAAGGCTAGTGAGTCTGAAACCTAATACATAATGAATATCCAATGGGAAAAGTAGTCTAGGAGACAGACAGGGGTAGAATCCAAACAATTCTCAAAGCTACTGTAGTTTGTGGCAGATTTTCTTAGCAGATCACATACTTTCCTTGAAAATTCTTCACAGAATTGATCCCTATCAATTCCTCTTAATGTAAATTCTTCTTAGCATTCATTTGGAAATTACTAATATAATAGTACAGAGAGATGACAGATGATTGTGATCATTCCTAGATTGAGTCCTTATGTATTTTAATGTGGCTTAGATTTAAAGTACAAGTAACACCTGTAATTCTGGGTGTTTGTATTGTTTACCACTGCTCTTAGTTATGTACTCTGTCACAAAGAATAAATGTCTTGTAAGTAACAGACCCTTAAGTACAATTACATCACTGTTTCTTACTCGTAACATATAAGCACCACAATTGTACCCCTGAGTATATCTTTTCATATTAGTAGTTGTTGTGGTTAGTAGATCTACACATCTTGGAAAGACTAATAATTGTTCTCCTTTTCTTTTTTGGAAGCTTGCTTAGATACTATGAGAACTTGTTCTCGGAGAAGAAAATTCTAAGGTGAGCAAAACTTCATTAAAGAAATAAATTACTAATGCAATTTTATAACTGATTTTATGAAAATTGAATCATCATTTTCTTTCATAATTACTGAAAAGAATATAGGTCATTCCAGATGACTAAAACCCAAGATGGAAACAATCACATTGGTGAGATCAGTCATGACTTTCTGAGAAAGAGTTAGAGATCATCCATTAGCATGGGTAAATGTATAACTTTCTACCACACAGTGGTAGTTTGATGTTTAAGTTTGTAAAAGGGTAAACAACTTGAACCAGGAGATGCCCTTTTGAGGAACATTCTGCTGAAATACAGAGAAGATCATTATGTTTCTGATGTATTATTATTTATTTTTATTATTACCACATCCACATATGTATACCAAAATTGGATCTAATATTATGTATGTGTACAATGTAACCAGGTTCATTAAATCATAAGCTTTTTGGGACAAAGGATGACATCATTTAATATGAAGCTTAACCATAAAATCAAAGTACTAAGGAAAGAAAATTGAATTTAATATATGAGTCAGTTTGCCTTAATAATACTTCAGTTGAAAATTATAAAAACAATGTATTCTGAAGACAATGTATTTCATGAAAATCTTTTTTTCTCTAATAAGAACATTTCAACAAATACCTGCAACATTGGAAGGGACTAGAGAACCATATTCTTAGCATTGTCTTTAAGTTGGCTTCATGATACACTGCTTTCTTTTGGACTCTTTTTCCTGTTTTCCCTGTGCTGATATATGATGGAGGAAGGTCATTGGCTAATAAAGAAACTGCCTTGGCCCATTTGATATGCCAGCCTTTAGGTGGGTGGAGTAAACAGAACAGAATGCTGGGAGGAAGAAGAAGTGAGCTCATATGCCTTAGCTCTGGTCTCTGGAGCAGACGCGATGAAGCTCCGACCCAGGATGGACATAGGCTAGAATCTTCCCGGTAAGCACACCTTGGGGTGCTACACATTTTAATAGAAATGGGTAATCAAGATTGTAAGAATTAGCCAGTAAGAAGTTAGAGCTAATGGGCCAAGCAGTGTTTCAAAGAATACAGTTTGTGTGTTGTTATTTCGGGGCATAAGCTAGCCAGGCAGCCAGGAGCCAGGTGGCAGGAATGCAGCCCATAGCTCCTTCTACAGATATAGGTTTGAATGTAGATGTGAAAACCTCAAAAACTACACTCAGCCCTGCTGGATTAGTTCTAGACATGAAGGAAATATGGGCAAAATAATGAATATCCAATGTTAATATTTGACACTGGTTGGAAATATGAATAATAAATAGAACAATAAAAAGTAGAAAAAGAACATTAAACCACAGCTAATGCCTCAGGGGTTTTTATTATTTCAAATTGAGTATTAAATTAATATATGTGGCACCTCTACTTAGTGCATATAAACATAAAATTACAAAAACAGTGACACACATTAATCATAATAGTTAAAATAGACATTCATTTTCCAGTTTAAAATAAAGGATCTAAGATTATATTCATAGATAAATTACAGTGTGATATAATACTTTCATACTGTATCTATATCACACTGCAAATTATGTCTGTTACTCAGGTATATATAATTTTGTGAAAAATAAAGCTATCAATTAGATTGTGAAATTTTTACCAATTCTGCCTCAAAAAACTAGATTTGATAACTCTTAGAATCTCATAGTCAACTATTAAAATACAGATACTTAAATAAACTGACTTTTTTAAGACTTGTTTTCTTAAATAGATAAAATGCTGACAATCAGCTGAAAGCAAAGAAAATCTATCATCTATCTATCTATCTGTCTATATATGTATATGTATACACACACACACACACATGATATAGATTATCAGATCACATTTGCTACTCAAATTTTGAGTTTAAAATACCTTACTGAATTTCTTTCCTAACCCATTACTGCAAAAAAAAAAGTGTTCTAATTAATCTCCTTAAAGCTCACTTTTTTTTTTTTTTTTAGAGACAAAGTTTCTCTGTAGCTTTGTTGCCTGTCCTGGAGCTAGCTCCTGTAGACCAGGCTAGCTTCAAACTCACAGAGATACTTCTGCCTCTGCCTCCTGAGTGCTGGGATTAAAGGCGTGCACCACCACTTGCCAGCTTCTCTAAATCTCATACATTTTAAAAATAAAGTTGGGGTGATATAAAATGAAGATGTTGGCAAAGATTAGAAAAGATAATAATTATAGAGTCCCTAATAATATGTCTTCCACCCAATGTTTAAGAAATGATAATAATCTGTGTTTCTGGGAATACATAACAAAACAACTTCAGTTCAATACTTTACTGCACTGAGAAAACTCACCGATAACTCCTCCAACATCTGTACCTACATTCTGTTCATTTGGATATTTCTGGTGTCACATTTCATAGGGTTGGGCTGGATTGACTATTTCTGGTATCTTGTTTGAATGACTCTCAGTGCTACTCTGTCCCCTGAGCTAGATCCGTAAATTAACCTTCCTCTATTGCCCAACCATTTCCTCTCATGTGACTTAAGCTTCCCCCAATATGTCTAAAGAGAGAGAATCTCAATGCACAATTAAGAAACTGAAGGCATTTTCCCTGAGGTTTATGAGCTTGTTACCTTCATATTCAATTCATTAAAGTCTTAATATCAGGGCATCTTAAGACTGTAAGAAATAATTTTATATTTCTAATGGAGGGGTGTGGTAATTTATATCTCTTTTAATAAAACTTAATACACCCTTTGATCACAAATTATTTAAATCCTTCTCAGAAACAAAAATAAACATAGCCTATGCCATTGATTAGGTCTGGTATTCTGTCTCCCAGCTCTTAAGGCTGAAAGGCAAATGAGTTTAGAAGGGCAAACTTCCACTCAAACCCAAAGAAGAATACCATGTTTTTGGCCCTTTCCAAAGATTGGACTTTACAGAAATCTTCAGTACTTTTTATTGTATAGAAGCATCATGCCATCTATCTTTTTCCTCACATAGCTATTATTTTCATACATGTTCATTGTCTTAAAGACAACCTAATTCTCCTCTTAATATGTCTGTAATGATCTTATTTTTAAATAGAGCCATACCTGAGATCTTACTGGCTAAGTACTCAATGTATCTTATAAAAATTCTGTAATACATCCCCAAAATTATGTCTTCCCTGGTCCTGTCTAAGTCTGAGTCCATTCCTTCATTGGCTATATACTCTATATTGCAGATAATGTGTATCAGTGCTTGAAATCTTTATGTGCCATTCTCTAAATGTGTTTCTGTTTTTTTTAAGACAGTTCTAACTTCAGGACAGTATTCTATTGGTAATCTTTCCTAATGTCCTCAAGAATAATTGTAGAATATTCTTCTGAAACTGTATCCTGGGATGAGGAAGACACAGGCTATAATATCTCATGTTTTGTCCCAAAATACTTACTTCCAATCAACATTTTAGCTCAGTGATTCATATAAGTCAAGGATTTAAGCTCTTAATAGATTTCTTTATTCTACTTTATTTTATCTGTAATATATATATTTACAGAGAAGACTTTTTCAGCTAAGGAATCCTTTCTTATTCAGGGCACTCACTGTTTTACCATTAATCAAGGATTCCACTGTCTCTGCTGCACACAGATAGGTAATAAATTAAATTACAAGTTGTGGACATGAACGTTTTCTCTTGCAGAATTCAGATGCAGCAGCAACCAGTCACCAGGAAATCTATATTTTTATAACAGAAGATAAAGTGCACAGGGAGCAAATAGAGTTAGGGTCATACAACAGACATGGCAGTTAAAGTAAGAGGAAATAAGAGACACTGGTTCACATCAATTATGACACCTGACTTGGCATTTCTAACATATTCCTCCTGCTTTGAGGCAGGAAATGTCCCTGAACTAGGGCCAGTTTTTTCACTGATGGTGTTTTTCTTTGATTCTTCATTTCAAATTCTGAATCATGTTTAAAATAAGTTTCTTACCATTCTTTCGTTATCTGAAACTTTCATAAAGATTGACATAATACTTTTAAATTTGTATGAATTTTATATTCATAGTATCCGGTATACTCTGTTTGTCAAACTCAAGTCTACAGAAGTTTCTCTTGATTCAGTTTTCTCTTTGTTTTAAGCTGAGTCACAGTGTTGTGAGATGACATCCTTAAGTGACTCAGAAGCCTTTTTTGCTTTATGGAAAGTCTATGAGACTGTGCATAGAGAGTACCAAATCTATCTATCTATCTATCTATCTATCTATCTATCTATCTATCTATCTATCTATCTATCTATTATTTTATTGAGCTATATATTTTTCTTCGCTCCCCTCCCTTCTTACCCATCCCCGCCTACAGAACTTATTCACTTTGAATTTCATTTTGTTTTGCTGTTGACTCACATAATCATAGATTACACCTTATATTTCAGGAATTATTTGGGGAAAATTGATACAGTCCTGAGATTCTACCAAGAATCTTGTTAGTTTCTTTATATTTTGATCAATACTACATAGGTCTTTCTGTTTCTATTAAGATGAAAATATAATCCAGTTGGGATTTCTAATATTCTGCCTCAAAACTGGTCTAATCTTATTAAAATACATTTTCAATCGTCTAAGCAGTCACATGGAACTTCTTTCATTGAGTGTATAACTGTTTCACTATGTAAAGAGGTTAGGAATATAAAGTAATTATATATCTAACATTTTATAAAATTTTGAGATGAGAACATGATTAGATTTCTACTAACCTAAGTACCAATTTAGAAAATAAAAGCATCTTAGGAAAGGTTATTCTCCATTCCTACAGATTGATCATGAAGTTTAGGGGAATATTATATAAATTACCTTAGACTTTTTAAAGGTTTGGTTGTATTGAATAAATAAGGTACTTAGTAATGTTTTTCTAAAATCTGAAATTTTAATTCCATAAGCATATAATAAAGAAAATAGTTAATTTGTGTTTTAATTCCTAGATATTTAAAAGTACTTTCTCAAAAGTATATACAAGATAGCACAATATTCTTTCATCATAAAACTATCGGAAGATGATATTTGACATGAGAGGATTGCATAACTATTTCTAGGAACTTTTCCTTGCAAGTTATGAGGTAGTCATTATTATTTTTAACTATGCTTACCAGTGATAAAACTAAGCCACCATTGCAATGGGTTCCTTTTCCCTTCTGTGACAACAATGTTTGGTTAAAAAGCAATTTGGGAGAAAAGATTTATTTCAGCTTTCAATTACAGGTTACAGTCAACTGGAGAGATGTCATAAACAGCAGTTGAAGACACCTAGACACATTATATCCATAGTACAGTGCAGAGAGAAATGAACCCATGTACACATGCCCACTTGTTTGCTTGCTGAGTTTTCCACTTTCATGTAATTCAGGACAGTTGCCTAGGAAATGGTGCCACCCACCAAGACTTTGCTAGATATTCCTGCTTCAGTTGACATAATTAAGACAATCCCCCACAGACATGACTATGCTTGCCTACCAACCAAACTTTGACACCACAGTTTAAGGTTTAATTTCCCTGGTGATTCTAAATAATGTCAAATTGACAATTAAAGCTACCTATCAAAACAAGAAATTTAAGGCATATTAAAACCTACTCAGATATTAAATGGCAAAACCAAGATTTCAGCATAAATAATTAGGTACACAGTTCATAACTGTAACAAATTTACTTAGTAAAATATATGTGACAGTAAGCATTTTGAAACTCTCTTTTGAACTTTATGACTGAAGTAGTTTGAATGTAATTGACACTGACAAGCTCATAGGAGAAGCTGGAATTATTTTATACCACCAACCAGCTCACAAAAAAAAAGGATGGAAACTTATTATTAATTTTGAATGCTAGGCCTTAACTAAGGCTTGTCCTACTAGCTCCTTTAACTTAATTCAACCTGTTCATTTATGTTTTACCTTTAAGCTTTTGACCTTTTTTCTTCATTCTGTATGTCCTTCTTCCCTGTCTTCTTCATTATCTGTCTGTTTGTCCCCTGAAATCTCTTCTTTCTCCCCCTGCATAGGTAAGGGTGTAGGCAAGCCCCTTGACAGCTGGATTCAGTTCACCACTCATGCCTTATTTAACCGATGATAATAAAACATATTCACAGCATACAGAAGGAAATTCCACATTATTCCCCAGCTTAACTCCCTCATCCTACTTACTCTCCCTGCCTGGAAGTCCTACCTATTTCCTTACTATTGTCTGTTCAACTTTTTATTAGGCAAATCAGGGGCCATAGTAGGCAAGGTAAAACAGCAACCCATCTTTACATAATTAAACAAATGCAACACATCTTTGCATAGTTAAGCAAATAATCCACAACATATAGGAAGGGCCAATATTAGAAAGTGTGGCTTTGTTGGAGTAATTATAACCTTGTTGGAAGAAGTGTGTCACTGTGGAAATGGGCTTTGAGGTCTCATATATACTTAAGCCAAGCCCAGTATCTCAGTTCCTTTCCTGTTGCCTGTAGATCAATATGTATTGATTCTTACCTCCTTCTCCAGCACCATATATGTCTGCATTCTACCATGTTTGTCATGATGATAATGAACTAAAACTGAAACCATAAGCCACCAAATTAAATATTTCCTTTATAAGAGCTGTGGTGGATTTCATTTCTTTTCATAGCAGTAGAAACCCTAAGTAAGATAATGACTGTAGGAACTATAAAAGAAAACACCAGTGCCTACTACATTGTGTATTTCCCATGCCTGTGCTTTGACAAAAAAAAAAAAATGTTACATATCTTTTCTGCTAGCTTCATGCAGCATCAACATGGGAGCATGCATTATCACTAAGAAAAAGTGGCTTGTGAAATTTGTCCCCAATATTGACTCTAGGAGGAAACTGTATGTTGTTTTCGGGTTATGAATAACTTTTGAGCTGTTCATCCAGTCGTCAGCATGTAATGGAATATATGCCACAAGAAACAAAAGGAAGTTGCTGTCAGGCCCTTATTGCTGAGGTTCCCAGAGCCCCACCTTCCTGACAACATGATTTACCACAGTAGTGCTGGAGGAATATTATTTTCACCCCTGTGCTACCACTTCCATTGGATAAAAGAACACATGTGAAGAGCATAGCTACAGTAGTCACCACATTTTCCTGATTATCAGAGTTTCTCCACCCTTCATGATTCCCAGAATGGATGATGAGTGGGTTTCTTTAATTCTGCCTTGGTGCGTATGGTATCCAAAGCTATTCAGTAATAATAGAAGCTATGGGAACTGTGATGCAAAGACAAAACAAATGTTATCCTTGCATATGTAACCAATACCACAAAATGTCCAAGAAAGACAATTCACTAAGAATCACTTCTCGAAAGTTATTTAGATGTTGGGTAGACCAAAACTCAAATCTCATTGTAGAATTAAAATAAATATGAGAAAGAGTAACTTAATGGAAAAAAGAAGATAGCAAAATAAATATTTGAAAAAGAGAAGTATTGAAATATCCTAATATTAGAGTATGGGGTTTGATGTGTGCTTTGATTTCTAGTAGTGTTTCTTTTACATATATGTGTGCTTTTATATTAAGGGTGTAGATATTCAGGATTGAGAGTGCATCCTGTTAAATTGTTTCTGTTATGTGTATAAAGTGTCCTTCTCCATCTCTTCTGATTAATTTTTGTTTGAAATCAATTTAGTTAGATATTATTATTATTATAGCCACACCTGCTTGTTTCTTAGGTCCATTTGATTGGAAAACCTTTTCCCAACCATTTACTCTGAGGTAGTGTCTGTCTTTGAGGTTGAGATGTGTTTCTTGTAAAGAGCAGAATGTTAGATCCTGTTTTTGTGTCCATTCTCTTAACCTGTGTCTTTTTATAGGTGAATTGAGCCATTGAGCAGGAACTCTTCCTGGGCCAAGGACCTCACAGACAATAGGGCAGGATTGGTGGAGGCAGGGTCATGTGGAACAAAGAAGCCCCTGCAGCAGGAGCGGGAGGTTCCCTGTACTCCCTTCCCAGGACATTCCATCTGCACAGGCAGTTACCCCTCTGAATGAATTTCCTCAGTGTAGGAGCAGGGACTCTCGTTGGGCCTCCCAGACCAAAGGCGTAACTCAGATTCATTATCATGTAAATGTATTTTCAGAACTGACTTGGCTTGGTCCTTTAGGTTATGAATAATTTGAGAAGCAGAATAAGAGGACACTGAAACTCTCCAGGGATGATGCCGATCATTAAACTGTGATTTTGTGTTTACAGAACGAAGATGTAGCTACAGAAGAATACCATTTTTTGTAAAATTAAGGAAGAAGACTAATAAAAAGAATTTCCACCCAAAGTCACCTATTAAATCAAATGAATCTTTAAGAAATTCAACCCCACATACAACAGCCTCTCTTCTTTGAAAACTAGCATTTTTCCACCAGACAGAAGTGTTTTACATAGCAGCATTTTAGGGGAAATGACAGCTTGTCTGTCTTCACTTGCTGGGATCAGATCAAAATGTCAGCTTGGCTAGCAAGCAAGGCTTCTCCTCCACAGGGTAAGTTAGTTAACAATTTTCAAAAAAAATTTTTTTCAAACTATAGGATGGAAGAATATTATGAAATTAAGAATTAGTTTAGCCAATAAAAGTGAGATAAAATTGTCTTCAGTACTTGTATCAGAAACTTTAAATTCAACATAAAAATCTCCAAGGTGCCAAAAAGTGCTGCAGTAAAAGGCTATTTATGTAGAAATAAATTGTGGATTTAGAATAATTTGTTGATTTAGTTTTAGACATGGTGTGTTAGGGTTATTATTGTTGTGATGAAACAACATGACCAACAGCAACTCATGGAAAAAAACATTTATTGTGCATATACTTCAGTATTATAGTCTTTCATTAGAAGACATCAAGGCAGTAATTTAGGCATGTCAGGAATCTGGAGGCAGAAGCTGATGTAGAGACTAAACTGCTTACTTGCTGGTTTTCCAAGGCTTGCTCAGCATCTTTTTCTTAGAACCCAAGACGACCAGACCAGGGAAAGCACTTCTCACAATGACCTGGGACCTTTCTCATCAATCACTATAGAAGAATACACAAATAAATCCAAGTCTTAAGGACACATTTTATCAATTAACGTTCTTTCTTTTCAACTTTTGTAATTGATATAAAACTATCCAGAACAATTGAATCCTTGTCAATTTTCATATTAAGAAATGACTGTTAATCTGCAACAATTCTTTTCTTGTTCATCTCCAAGATTCCACATTAATAAAGACATCACAATATCTGTCAATCAGCAATTAAGAATATGCCCAAAGCTGAGACTTACGGAGACATTTTCTCAATTGAGTTTCACCTTTCAGATAACTCTATCTTGGGTCAACTTGAAGAAAACTATGCACCACAGAGAGTAAATTATCAACAGAGCTGTTATTAACATCCTGAAGACTTATATATGTGAAAAACTGTATATTCAAACATTATCGAGAGTAATATAACATTATAATAGTAATTGTTTCAATGCTTGCAGATTAGCTGATAATTAGAGATTAATGCTTGACTTGACTGTAGATACTATTCATATGTACAAACAAACCCCTCCAACATAATTACAGTGCAATCATTATATTTAGAAAATAATACTTTAGATATTCGTTCTTGATGGACATTAAAGTGAAGTGCTGATACTGCATTGTGCTATATATTGATACACAAATGGGTATTTAGAGCTCTTGAATTAAATTAAGAGAAAATTTCATTTATAAATTTCTTCATTCAACTTATAAGTCCAAGTGCAATATTCAGTTTGGAATAAACTCAATCATACTATTACACATCATATAACAAATATTCAGAAGTATTATGCTGAAATAAACAACAGACTCTTAATGAACTCACCATATGAAATTATACAATCTAGTGTTATTGTTAATGTGCATCCTTATGAATGTATTCATTTCTGTTTTGTATTCTTAAATCTTAGATTATGTATTCACCTTACATTATAGCACATACCACGGACCTTCATATAATAACAGGCTTTATATGAAGTTTCTATTCTCAGTTATAAGATTAATACTGTATAATTGCAACATATAGATTGACACAAAACATGGCATTAGGAGCTAAAAATATTGATGACTAGGTAAAAAGACTTGTGAAAGAAAGGGGACCTGAGGCTAAATCCTAAGCACATATGTAAAAGCCATTCTGTCCAGGAGTTTCCTATAGCCTAGCATTACAGTTGAGCACACACTACCTCTAGATGACCTATGGAGATGGCTGTCTTTGAGGATCCTATCAGTATACTTTCAGAAAGATGAGTTAGTTAAGAAATTACTAGCAGTCAGAAATTAATTTTGTATTAAAAAATATAACCCTGTTACTTAGCCAAATAATAAAAGGATAACACTATACCCCATATGTGGAGGTAAGAAGATTAGCTCACAATTAATGAAATTATAACTTGTATATTTAGTAACACTATCAACAGTTTTATTTTGTCCTCATTTGAATTTGATAATATGAATTTTTACATTATAAAAACATAAGATGAAGAGGAGAAAATAAGTCAAAAATATCATGATAAAACAGGAAGATCAAAACTGCTTCAATTTTATCCTCTAATAGAATTTCCACACATATGTATTATTGAGCATTTCTGTTCTTAATGTTCAATTAGTACATAATGTATATTTATATATTTTAAAACTGTCTTTGTGGTGCTGAGAATTTAACCAAGGCCCTCAGTGTTCTACCCTTTAGCAATATTCTTAGCCCAAGTTAAATACTTTCAATTTTTATTTGAAATAAATTTTGTTCATTTTTCAAAAAGATTAAAAGTGGAAAATAGAAGTGTATAAATTATATAATGTCTAACCCCTCCTACTGCTTTGTTAATATAACCAATGTTTGAAAATTTAATCATAAAGACTTTTAGTCCTGTCTCATAAATTATTTTTTATGAAATAGCTCAGTCATATATAGCACATGGAATCTAAGTAATTAAATTATAAAGAATACACATTCGTCTTCTATAGAAAATTGAAATAACTCGGGTTGTTCCATAAAACTTCTTCCAAGACAGAAAATCCCATCTCAGGAAATGGTGTGATAATTTTTACTGTGTAAAAGACAAATAAGACATGAGGATCGCCTACATTTCCAGGATGGGACTATTGACTCGAGTCCAGGATTCTGTCAACTAGTGGACACTTATTCCAAAGATGACAATACTGAAAAAATGGACTGGGTCTCATTTTATGCCTCATGGTTATTTTCTGTTTCCTGTTTTGTGGTATTTTTCACACTATATTTCTTCCCTAACACATGTAAAATATAACTTTACCCCATCCTGGTTTAATAAAGTGCTAAGAATTTGATATATATTTTCAAGGAAAATTGCAATGGAACATTAAATAGACAAACCCACTACTCAAGATTTCTGGGACTGGAGAGAAAGATTAGACTAGATTCCAAAAAATAGAAGGCAGGAGAATTTTACAGGCTAATTGAATTACTGGAAAGAATGGGACAGTGTTAAAAAATTAGGTAATCAGTAGAAAATGATGGGCAAATAGTTTCACCCAATTCATTAAAGATTCTTTATTATTGTGCACTCTGGTATTGTAAATGGTCCCAACAGGACTCTTACCCTCCTTCAGAAACTGAGAGTTGAGTGCACTAACTTTTCAGATAATTATACCTCAATAGATATGGATTTCAGGCTCCAGATAAAGATATCCATGTTTTATGAAGTCAAAAAGTAACTGTAAGATTCATACACAATTTGGTGAGTCTTAAAATGAATTTACAAGTTTTAGGGCTTCTCTATAGCTTTGGAGCCTGTCCTGTAACTAGCTCTTATAGACCAGCTGGCCTTAAGCTCACAGAGATCAATGTCCTCTGCCTCTCAAGTGCTGCAATTAACGGCATATGCCACCAGAGCCCAGCTAGAATTTTCAAGTTTTAAAGTAATGTGGTCTAAGGAAAGTGGAAATGCTAGAGTTAGAATAGAGTTAATAATAAGACTGCTGACTCCTAAGTCATGCTAATAATATTGAGGGAAAGAACAGAGCCAGTAACCTATATTTAAAACTCCATGATGTAAAGATAGTTTAATAGAAATTTTAAGTGTATATGTATCAGGTGTTTTAGTGGTTGGTTGTTTCCAGGTTTTCTTTTCTCTTTTTCTTTCCTATTCTCCCCCTTGCTTTTGTTTTTAAAACCTCATTATAACCAGCAAAGACTCCAACTGCTCAGGAAAATGACTGTTAGAACCAGTTATATGAGTCTAGCTACTCATTTTCAACAGTGCTATCTCCAACAGTGTTGTTCTCAGAATGTGATGGATCTGACTCAGATTTTTTTAAGGGCAAGATGGATCCTTGGCACAGATGGTCCCAATTCATTTGATAGATTTTGTTTTGCTTATTGTTACATAATGTCTACTTCTTTATCACAAAGCATTCCATACCCATTTTACAATGGTTAAACTCATAAGAATGGGTTAATTCTAACAATGGGGAATTATAAAGAATTTTTCAGAATTTTGGTATAAATTAAACTTAATACTGGTAGAATGAAATCAGAAAGGCCAGAGGTGCTGTTGTTATCTGGTTCATGCAATTGGACCCACACTGAGTTCTTCCTTAAAATAACCTTGCACAGACCAGATTTGACGAAGTAAATATTACATGAGAATGTGTATCCTGAACAAAATAAAATGGGGTTTTTATGGTGATATTTGTAGGTTAATGTAATTTTACACCAACTTTTTCAAAGTAGCACTAAATTATCAAGACACCCCATGCCCTGCCATTAATCATTACGAGTGCTTTCCATGAAAAGCAAAATCTTTGTATCTAAAAATTTATGATAAGCAAATATACCACTGTGTTTATTTTGTCTAAGGCTTATCTTAGATAAAATCTTAAATACTATAGTTTTTCTTCCAAAGTCATCAAATGTTAAAGGGAACACTTACATTTATCATCTTTTATCCTTTTATTGACAAAAATACCAATTCTCTCTATACTATGAATATGTTTTATTAAAATTGGTTAATAAAGAAGCTGCTTTGACCTATAGCAGGACAGAATGTCCCCAGACTGGAAGAGATATATAGAGAAAGTAGGTGCAATCAGAGTGACAGAACATAGCTGCTGAATGAGACAAATGCCCTGGAACCTTACTGGTAGGCCAAAGATTTGTGGTAATACAGATATAAATAAAAAATAGGTTAAGATATAAGAAAGTTGGGCAGTAGTGGCATACTCCTTTAATTACAGCACTTGGGAGTCAGAGTCAAGGTGAATTTCTGTGAATTTGAGGCCAACCTGCTCTACAAGAGCTGATTCCAGGACAGGCTCCAAAGCTACAGAGAAACCCTGTCTCAAAAAAAAAAAAATGATATGCCTAAGCTGTTGGCTAAGCAGTATTGCAATTAATATAGTTTCTATGTGATTATTTGTGTTGGAATTACTGGAAAACAAACAAACTGTCTCCACCTACAAAATGTAACCCACCATCTGAGGAATGGGACCACAAAACACAACCATCCGTAAAGAGGTCTGGCGCCCTCTTCTGGCCGTCAGGCATACACGCAGACAGAATATTGTATAGACAATAAATAAATAAATATTAAAAAAAAAAGAAGGAGAAGCTAAAGAAAAAAGGTCTACTAGACCCTCAAGAATGGGAGCTAAGAACAACTTCTTGGTAGCCTCATTTTTTCAGATAGACCCTGTTTGCTGATGTCAAGCAGAGGCATGCCTCCTTTTAGAGAAGTTCTTTTGAGTCAGTATTAGCAGCAAAATAATTGCATGGTATCTTTAGGATCCAGCTTTCTGGTTTGTGCTGGCAGAATTAATTTTGGATCTTTTGGGAGATCTTAAACCTAAGTGGGGTCTGTGAGCAATGTGTTACAAATTGCTTAATGGCATATAGATCCACAGGTGACCCTGGATCTGGGGCAATATGAGCAGAGGTGGTAAACACGCCTCTGTCATGTTGTGCTGTAGGAAGTCTTAAAGCCAGTAGTTGACCACCCACTGGGGTATGGCCTCTTATGGTGTTTATACTGATGTAGAACATGCACCAGGTCTCTTTTCTTGCTGCAGGATTCAGTTTCTGATCTCTGTTCCAGCAGAGGATTCAGATTTGTGAGTCTACCCCTAAATAAAGAACCATCGACTTCTCAATTCTGAGCTAGTGTGGGATTTCTTTTAAGTGTCCTTCTTCATCTGGTGCCCACATGGATTCAGAATCCATGCCTACCTGGTTGACAGCCTAAAGGCCAAGCCAGTCCATGGACCAGAGACTCTCCCAACTTGGCTTGATTTACCTATTCTTTTTGTAGAAACCCCACCATAAAAGAGCTTACTGTGTGTGTCAACTTTGAAATTTCCAAAGTGCACTCACAACTGTTGCATTTTCTGGCATGGTTCCCTGGAACAGTTCATTGCCCTATGGCCACTTGTGCAGCTTTCAGTTTCTGCTCCCTGCCCATGAGTTCTGGATTTCTTGCTCAATGTATGGAATTGATTAATTGCTTTTAATTTGTCAAGCAAAGCATATTTCTAAGTATTTAACCAGTGCCAAGGCAGGAAATGAAAGCAGCTTGGAAACTAAAGAGGCTCGGGACCATTCTTGTCGCCACCACAACATTGTAACAATGACATTGGCTGGACAATAAATATTACAGTTTACCTGACCACATAACAGATAACTAACAAATAAATATGGAAAGCTACATTAATATTAAAACTTTTAGTAACTGTTTGCTAATACTATGGATTGTACTACATGAGGCTTATATGGTTATGTGATACTTTGATTGGATATTGGGATTCAGTTTTTTCCTTCATATTCTATACTTAAGGAAGAATATGGCACTTTTAGGATTGATGCAGACTTTACATATTAATAATGAATATGATGACAGGACTAATACCATCAAAAATCAAAAGTTACCTGAAAAAAGTAATACTATTAAAAAGGATGGCATTAATTTGACAGACAAAATTAAATCTATATCGAAGGGTACAAAGAAGTTATCTGAAAGAATTCATACTGTTGAATTTGACAATCAAAATTTGTTAAAAAGTTATGGTATGTTAGCAAATAGAGTATCTCCCCAGGATCATAATCTGCACACTATTCAAGTAGTGTCCAAGGATGAGAACAGACCTTGGAATCACATATTCAGAATGAAGACCATTGAGGTGCCTCAATGAAATCCCTAGAAATATATAAGGATAGAAGATATAGGTTTTACAAAAGACAATAATAAAGAGATTTGAAATAATTGATGAAATTATTGGAGCTGATGAATAGGGAAAAAAGGCACAAGGGCAGGATTCAACACTGTCAGTAGCTGTCAGTGATGACTTACCCAGGGTTTTATCTTCCTACCTTGTAATCTACTCTGACAAAGCATCATGTTATAAAGGCTCAAAAGGATCCAATGAAGGTAGATTGATGATGTGGGAGTGTCATATCAATCTGTTGATTTCAATGGATAAGCAATAAATAAGCTGCTTGGTCCCGATTGGTTAGAACATAGGTGGGTGGAGTAAACAGAAGAAAATGCTGAGAGGAAGAGGAAGTGAGGCACAAGTCGAAGAGAGAGATCCAACTACTGTCGCGGGTAGTCTGCTTCTGAGCTCTGATGAAGCTAAGAACCAAGATGGTTTTATCTTCCCGGTACCTATGGTGCTAGATTTAGAAATGTTTTGAGCTAATGGGCCAAGCATGCTGTTATAAAGGTCATCATGTAATTTTAAAGCTAGATCCAATGAAGGGGCCCCCTAACAGATTGATAGCTATAGAAATAAATTATCTAAAAGATATTAAGCAAGCCATTGTAACTTAGGGCTTGCATTCTGCATTTGTTAGAGAGATGATAAAGATATGATCTTCTAGCATCAAAGCAATGCCACATGATTGGATTCAGTTAGATTCAGCAGTCCTGGATGATGGGCCTCAATTAACGCCTAACATTTATTTCAGAAAAGAATCAAACATTTTGGAACAATAGGGAAAAGCTAAAAGGCCTTGAGACTTCCCAAGATCAAATTCTTGGTAAAGGCATTTATGCTGACCCACGGGTTCAAGCTTTTTATGATGAACAAATCAGGTCCCTATGCCATAAAGTAGCCTTAAATGCTTCAGACCAGATTCTAGAGCCAGTAAAACATATTGATTCATGCACCAGGGTTAAACTGGGCCAGAGAGAATCCTTTACTGATGTTTTACAAAGATTAACTAAGGATGTACAAATAAGAGTAATAGACCTAGATGATAGATGAGCACTTACTGAATCTCTGGCTTTTGAAAATGCCAACTTAGAATGCAAAAAAAAAAATACTTGGGCCTTTAAAGGTTAGATCAGCACCTATGGATAAGTGGATCCTGCATACTATGAACATTGACAGTTTTGACTATAATACTGAACCTTGGGTAGGACAAGCAATTTCCAAAGGAATGAAGAAACATCAAATTATCAAATGTTTTAATTGTGGTAGAATAGGATATCTGAGACGGGATTGTAAACAAGGAATTTCTAGGAATAATTTCTTTCCTGGGAATGCAAAGAGGTATATGTAGAAGGTGTGGCAAAGGCCAACATTGGACCAATGAATGCAGACCAACAAAGGACAGAAAAGGCAACCCAACACCATTGGGAAACACCTTGAGGGGCCTCTCACAGGTCACCAAGCCAAAAGTGACCCAGTCATTCCCAGTAACTGTGGAGGACATGTCTCACCAGAAAAAAATAAAAAATCCAGAGCTTTCTGTAAAAGACCATAATGTTCTAGAAGATGGCATAAACATTGAGGAAAACTAAAAAAATTCAAATAGGAAATTGGAAACCTATATTCTGGCATCTTCTAAAAATGATCAAATACCAAAGATAAGAGTGCATATAAATGGCATTGTAATTTTTGGTTTGATAGACACTGGTGTGGATGTGAGTATCATTACTCCAGAATCTTGGCATCAAAACTGGCCTCTTCAAGAGGCAGATGTTAATATACTAGGAAGTGGAACCATATCTCAAGTTAAAGCACTAGATGGGTTGACTGTATTTGGCCAGAAGGTCAAAGAGGGAAGCTAAGTCCATGTGTAGCTAATATTGCAGTAAATTTATAGGGTCATGATCTGCTGTAGCAATGTAATACCCAGATTAACATTACTGCATTCCCAGGAATTCATAATTCTGAGAAGGTTATAATAAGGTACTATACACAAAGTTCACTAACAATTCAGGCTGTACAAGAACACAAAGCAAATAGCAAATATCTATAGCTCCCAAGAGTCCTCCCTTTAAAATGGTTAACTGAATGGGTTAAGCAGTACCCTATAGCTGAAGATAAGTTGCAGGCTTTAGAACAGCTAGTACAAGAAGAATTTGATGCTCACCATAATGAAGAATCAACCAGACATTGGAATTCTCCTGTATCTGTTGTAGAAATAAAATCTGGTAAATGGAGAATGGTGACCTATCTAAGATGAGGTAATTCAAACTATGGGCCCCCTAAAATCTAGAATTCCTCTGCCTTCTCTATTACCAGAAGGATGCCTCTTATAGATAATGATTTGAAAGATTGTTTCTACACTATAACTTTACAACAAAAAAAGTAGAGAGAAAAATTTGCCTTCACAGTAACTACTTATAATTCTCAGCCCACTAGGAGATATCAATGGGCTGTCCTTCACAAAGAATGATGAATATTTCCCACTCTGTGATAATACTTTGTAAGTCAGCCATTGGAAATAATATGTAAGCAATTTTCTCAGTCTATAATTTACCATTACATTAATGACATTTTGCTATCTGATTAAAGCATAGATATTTTAGAAAGAATGTTTGAAGAAGTAAAGACAGTTTTGCCAATATGGGAATTACAAACTGCTCCTGAAAAAATACAGAGATAAGATTCTGTCAATTACCTAGGTTATAAAATAGGTTTTCAGAAAATTAGAACACAAAAGGCATAAATTAGGGGTGGCCAGTCACAGAATCTTAATTACTTTTAAAGATTGTAAGCAGGTTTTCTATTCTATGATCAACTATTTGATAACACCTGTCTAATAATTTATTTAAACAGAACCTTATATGTTGATAAAGACTCAAATAGTCCCAGAGAAGTAACAGCTGAAGCAGAAAGAAATTGACAATTGTCGAGGAGAAATTGCAGAAGGCACATGTGGATAGGGTGATTCCAAATCTTAACTGTATTCTAGTAATATTGCCTTCCAGAATTTCTCCTACAGAAATTTCATTGCAGAGGGACAATATTATCTTCAAACAGATAGTTTTACCACATAAACCAAGTAAAATATTAAAAACTTAAGTGGAAAAAAATCTATAATTAATTATAAAAGGTAAATTGAGACTATGTCAATTAGCAGGTATATAACCAGCAGAGATCATAGTGCCTTTCATTACTGATGGATTTAAAAGTTATAGGAAGACAATGAGCCATAGCAAAGAGTGTGTGCTAATTTTTTGGGAGATATTAATAGCAATTATCCAAAAATTGATAGACTTGACCTTATAAAGAGAACTTCTTATATTATTCCCCAAATTGTACATGATGCTCCAATAACTGGAGCCTGTACATTTTATTTTGATGAAAATAAAACAGGGAAGGCAGGACACAAATCAGAAGAATTAAGGAAGGTGGAACAAAGCCTTTATAATTCTGTTCAGAAGGCAGAATTTTACGCTATTCACATGGTGCTAAGGGATTTTAACGAACCTCTTAATATAGTTACTGATTCATAATATGCAGAAAGAGTTTAAGTTCTCCACAATGAACAGTGCATTTTCCTGCAGTAATCTTGAAGTTTTCAGGAAGAAGATGGGGCCCCACAACAACAACTCCACCTGATTGATACGATGTCATAATACTGATAGCCCTATTATAAGACCTGTTTTGGGGTACCAGTTGTTCAAGATGTTTCCAACTTGGTTAGCTGAAATGGTGCATGTTTTTCTTACAACGTTCAGGCCATAACTCCAAATAGGAACTTCAGAAAAAATACTACCACATACTCAGAGAATATTAGGAATTATATTAGACAGACAGTAATCTTGGAACTTAACCATCATTTTACTTTCACATGATCCCATACAAAGAACATCGTCCCCATGTCAGCTGGAAGTAATTCTAGAAGACAACATCCCCTTTCTCAATAAAGTCTGCCCTCAGGGTTAGGGACATCATTTAGGGGTGATTATAACTGGTATAGAGTTAGGGGTTAGGTTGAAATTATGGAGGCTCAGGGATATCTTTGAAAAAAGGGGAAAATTGGATGGGATAATAGATTAGTGTAAACTTACTAACACTAATAATAATGGTGAGTAATGAAGTGAATAATTGTGAGTTATTATTTATAGGCAATTTACACTGGTATATATTCTTGTATATTGATACTTAAATTATATTGATAATGTCTCCATTTTAATCTGTCATATTTGTATACCTAGGCAAAGTTATTTTGTCCTATTGTATGCATGCATGCTTCTACCTTTGATTAAAACATTTTTGTATGTGATACAATTTTTGAATATGTTTATCATTTTGCAATGTACATTTCTACCTCTGAACAAGATACTTCTATATTGTTTACATTTTGAGGCTATTGTCCTCATTTGTTGCCTAATCATTTATTGTATAATATTTTAATATGAAGTTTGTCATACTTATAGTTAGACTAATCAGGTTCTTTAGATACATAGAGATTATATTCTGCATACATAGATAATATTCAAACATTTCAAAGAGCTGTACAATATAAAATTTAAGTAATTGAGGGTTCTGTTGCTCTTGGCAGCACCAGCCTATTCCCAAGAGAATGTTGAGTACTGAAGACACTTTACTTGGAGCTTATTTTCTTCTTGGCAAAATTGGTCTTTGGGCAAAGAACTGCCCATGCCTCAACCACTGACAATATACATGGTATCCAGAAATGGATAAGCAGGACTGTCAAAGATTGCCAAGACAAGACAAGATGGTTCTGAAAAAAATCCTGCCTCTGAAAATTGTCTGTCAGATATTCTAGGCCTTAGCCAAAGTTGGTTGATTCAATGTTGCAAATGACACTTTGGGTGATTGCCCAGTTAGCCAGTTGTCTCTGTCATTTGTTACACATTTTGGAAATTGCTTGATTGCACTTCCTGCATACTCACATAATATTATTTAACTTGTTGGATCTTCGATGGGTTTGAAAAGTAGATAGCTGTAGTTACTTTCCTCTCATGACTTGGCCAGGTTATTTACTATAAAACACTTAAACTAGTTAGGATAGGATAATTATTGAATATATTTTTTCTTATTGTATATTATTTTGTTTTAGGCTTAGAACATTCTAATTTAGACAAAAGGAGGAGGTGCTGTAGGAAGTTTTGCAGCCAGTACTTACCTGCCCAGTGGGACATGGACTTGTATACTATTTATGCCAATGTAGAGCATGCACCTGGTCTCTTTTCTGGCTTCGGGATTCAGTTTCTGATCTCCATTCCAGCAGAGAATTCTGATTTGTGAGTCTACCTCTAAACAAATAACCATCTATTTCTCAATTCTGAGCTGATGTGGGATTTCTTTTAAGCATCCTTCTTCAATGTGAGATGAGGTGGAAAAAAACAGGCAGGGCTGCTGAGTTGGTTCTAGCCATGCCCACTTAGCATTTTCAAAATATATTCCTGGTCAGAAAATGATTACAGATATGCAATAAAGACAGTTCAGATGAAAAGACTTCTGAATTGGTCCCAGTGTT
Source organism: Microtus agrestis (assembly GCA_902806775.1). NCBI lineage: Eukaryota > Metazoa > Chordata > Mammalia > Rodentia > Cricetidae > Microtus > Microtus agrestis. Next base: position 191,113 of record CADCXT010004799.1, read on the forward strand.
AGATCAATATAGATAGGCTTTGGAAAGAGAGGAAAAAAGAATATAGACAATTGCAATATTAAGCATACAGATAGTCATAGAAAAAAAGGAGTAAATAAAAATAAGCTGCGTAAAGATGGAATAAACATGGGAAGTATGGATTATGTATATTATTGTTTATTCCTTGAACATTTTGCCTGCAGAGAAACATTTAATTCTGGGGATTGCTAAATTATGTCAACATAAAAGTGTCTGGACTTCAAAATTTGGATCTAAGGACATGCTGCTTTGGAAAAGAGTTTCTGCCTTTATTTCCACAGCAGATGAGGACTTTGCAGGCTACGGTGGTTTGATGGAACAAGACCCCTTCCCTGAAAGGTCTCCATAAACCTTAAAAATACTTCCCTCCAAAACAGCAGGAAGCAATTTGGTAAAAAAAAATAATTCCCAAATTAGAAAAGTGATTATTTATAAATATTTGTTTTCATTTGAAGGGCGGGATATGATATAAAGATGAATACTTTGTATTGGTATAATCTTGGTCTCTTGATACAGATAGTCATAGGAACCCTGAAGGATCATCCTATCATTGGGAAAGAGAAGTTTCTTGCCCAAATATTGATACAAAATTGTTGTTGATCTTGTTACACTGTGTACATGTATTTCTACTCTTGTTTAAAGTATTATATGCTTGTGAAGTTCATCTAAAAGTGTAATGTATAATTAAGAAAAATATACAGTCATCTATGATAGTTGAATTATAGATATGTTAGTAAGGTTTTCTAGATATACAGAGATATATTTCAGTTAGATAGATAATCTTCAACACTTCAATGACCTACAGAATATGGTATTTAAAATGTTTGAAGAACTTGGACTTTTCTCAACAGTGAGACATTGCTGCTTCTGGCAACACATATTACCTCAGAGTGGATGGTTTGCATTGAAGAAATTCACTTTAGAATTTGCCTCCAATGTGGCAAAACTACCCATTTGGGCAAAAAAACTGCTCTTGTCTAGACTACTTGATGGTTTGCTATATAAACTGTACTTCCAAGACCCACAGAAAAGTGACTATTAAATATTCCCAAAGATAGGATGATCTTTCAGGGTTCCTGTTTCACAGAAGAAACTGCCAGACATTCTGCAGAACACAGAAAAAAGAAACTGATAAACTTTGCCATTACAAGGCAGGACAAATCTTCAAATTTCCTGCTTCATAAAAAAGTATGCTGGATACTATGGATTTGTAGGATAAATATGGATGACACAACATTACAGAAGAGGAACCTTCTTGGGGTGAGTGAGTTTCTGAACCGCGGCCGCAGCCTGGGTCAAGGAACTATTTCCTGAATGGCCTATACACCTGCATACCGCCTCTCTCTTCATACCTCACCCAGCGTGTACCCAGAACCCTCCCTCACTTCTCTCTCCCTGCCATCTCTGGGCAAATAACATCACCCAGCTCAGCCTGTCTGGGCGCTGGGGCAGTATCCGGAGGGCAGCCGGGCGGGCGCGAATTCCTTTGTCCTCAGTAGCCTGCCTGCACCAAGCAGGGTAGGCGCTTTGTTTACAAGCTACCCAACCAGCAAGGAGAGCTGATCTAGGCTCCAGGAGATCCATCACTGGGGCACCTAGAGAGCCATCATGGGAGAGTCCCATCACTGGGAAGTAACATCAGTGGGCAAGGAGACCTGATCCTGTAAAAGAAGATCCTTAGGGGAGCATTCAGAGGAAGAGATGGGCAGGAGCCAATGCAGAAATTCACCCAACAATCTGAAAAACAACATGAAACCACCAGAACCCAGGGACTCCACATCAGGAGGACATGAACACCTTAATCAAGAAGAAGTAGAAAAAATGGAATCTTTGAAAGTGATTGACATCCTTGAACAGAATGTAAAAAACGCCCTCATGGAAATGGATGAGAAGTATAACAGAAAGTTTGAAGAATTTAATAAATCAGTGAATGATACCCTTATAGAAATGGATGAGAGTATAACAGAAAGTTTGAAGAATTGAATAAATCAATGAATGATACCCTATGAAACCAAGGAAAAACAATCAAACAGATAATGGAAACAGTTCAAGACCTGAAAGCTGAAATGGAGACAAGGAAGAAAACACAAACAGAGGGCCGACTGGACATAGAGAATCTAGGTAAATGAATAGAAACTACAGAAACAAGTATAACCAACAGAATACAAGAGATTGAAGAAAGAATCTCAGACACTGAAGATACCATAGAGAAAATAAACGCACTGATCAAAGAAAACAGCAAATCCAACAAGCTCTCATCACAAAACATTCAGGAAATCTGGGACACAATAAAAGGATGAAACCTAAGTATAATTGGAGTTGAAGAAGGAGAAGAAGTGCAGCTCAACGGGCCAGAAAATATATTTAATAAAATTATAGAAGAAAACTTTCCCAACCTAAAGAAAGATATACCTATGAAGATTCAAGAAGCATACAGAACACCAAATAGGCTGGATCAAAAAAGAACATCCCCTCGCCATATAATAATCAAAACACAAAGCATACAGAATAAAGAAAGAATATTAAGAGCTGCAAAGGAAAAAGGCCAAGTTACTTATAAAGGCAAACCCATCAGACTTACACCTGACTTCTCTTTGGAAACCATGAAAGCCAGAAGGTCCTGGATAGATGTACTGCAGAAACTAAGAGACCATGGATGCAAGCCCAGACTACTATACCCAGCCAAACTTTTGTTCACTATAAATGGAGAAAACAAAATTTTTCAAGATAAAAACAAATTTAAACAGTATGTAGCCACAAATCCAGCCTTACAGAAAATAATAGAAGGAAAATCACAAACCAAGGAGTCCAACAAGGCCCACAATAACTCAGATATCTAGAGTCCCTTCACCAACACATCTCAAAGAAGGGAAACACACAAACTCTACTACTAGAAAAATGACCGGAATGAACAACCACTGGACATTAATATCCTTAATGTCAATGGACTCAACTCATTTATAAAAAGGCACAGTCTAAGAGATTGGATATGAAAACAGGATCCGACACTCTGCTGTCTACAAGAAACACACCTCAAACACAAAGACAGGCAACTACTCAGAGTAAAGGGCTGGGAAAAGGCTTATCAAGCAAATGGACCTAAGAAACAAGCAGGGGTGGCCATACTAATTTCTAACAAAGTTGATTTCAAACTTAAATCAATCAGAAGAGATGGTGAGGGACATTCTATACTCATAACAGGAACAATTCATCAGGAGGAAGTCTCAATCCTGAATATCTATGCCCCTAATGTAAAAGCACCCACGTATGTAAAAGAAACATTAATAAAACTCAAGGCTGCCATCAAACCACACACTCTAATAGTAGGAGACTTCAACACTCCTCTCTCACCAATGGACAGGTCAATCAGACTGAAACCTAACAGAGAAATAAGAGAACTAATGGAGGTAATGAATCAAATGGACTTAACAGACATCTATAGAACATTCCACCCAAAAAGAAAAGAATATACCTTCTTCTCTGCAGCTCATGGAACCTTCTCGAAAATTAACCACATACTCGGTAACAAAGCAAACTTCCACAGTTACAAAAAAATATGCATAACCACCTGCATCTAATCAGATCACCATGGATTAAAGTTAGAATTCAACAACAAAGCTACAAACAGAAAGCCTACAAACTCATGGAAACTGAACAGTCAACTACTGAACCACACATGGATCGAGGAAGAAATAAAGAAAGAAATTAAAGTCTTCCTTGAATTCAATGAAAATAAAGAAACAACCTCCTCAAACTTATGGGACACTATGAAAGCAGTCCTGAGAGGAAAGTTCATAGCACTAAGTGCCCACATAAAGAAAACAGAGAAAGCACACATTGGAGACTTAACTGCAACCTGAAAGCTCTAGAAAAAAAAGAAGCAGACTCTCCTAAGAGGAGTAGAAGACTGGAAATAATCAAACTGAGGGCAGAAATCAATAAAATAGAAACACAGAAAACTATCCAAAGAATCAATGAAAGAAAAAGCTGGTTCCTGGAGAAAATCAACAAGATTGATAAACCCCTATCCAAACTAATCAAACGGCAGAGAGAGAATATGCAAATTAATAAGATCAGAAATGAAAAGGGTGACATAACAACAGACACAGAGGAAATTCAGAGAATAATGAGATCTTAATACAAAAGCCTGTATGCCACAAAACTGGAAAATGTGGAAGAAATGGACACTTTTTTAGATAAATACCATATACCAAAGCTAAACCAAGACCAGGTGAACGATCTAAATAGACCTGTTAGTCGCGAAGAATTAGAAACTGTTATCAAAAACCTCCCTACCAAAAAAAGCCCAGGTCCAGATGGTTTCAATGCGGAATTCTAACAGAACTTCCAAGAAGACCTAATACCTATACTCCTTAATGTATTTCACAATATAGAAACAGAAGAGTCGTTGCCAATTCCTTTTATGAAGCTACAGTTACTCTGATACCAAAACCACAAAAAGACTCAACCAAGAAAGAGAATTACAGGCCAATCTTGCTCATGAACATCGACGCAAAAATCCTCAACAAAATACTGGCAAACCGAATCCAAGAACACATTAGAAAAATTATCCATTGTGATCAAGTAGGCTTCATCCCAGAGATGCAGGGCTGGTTCAACATACGAAAATCTATCAATGTAATCCATCATATAAATAAGCTGAAAGAAAAAACCATATGATCATTTCATTAGATGCTGAAAAAGCATTTGACAAAATTCAACATCCCTTTATGATAAAAGTCTTGGAGAGATTAGGGATAAAATGGACGTACCTAAATATAATAAAAGCTATTTACACCAAGCCGACAGCTAACATCAAATTAAATGGAGAGAAACTCAAAGCCATCCCACTGAAATCAGGAAAAGACAAGGCTGTCCACTCTCTCCATACCTCTTCAATATAGTGCTTGAAGTGTTAGCAATAGCAATAAGACAACACAAGGGGATCAAGGGAATTCAAATTGGCAAGGAAGAAGTTAAACTTTCGTTATTTGCAGATGATATGATAGTGTACATAAGCGACCCCAAAAACTCCACCAAAGAACTCCTACAGCTGATAAACACGTTTAGTAATGTGGCGGATACAAGATCAACTCAAAAATCAGTTGCCCTCCTTTACACAAAGGATATGGAAACAGAGAGGGAAATCGAGACGCATCACCTTTCACAATAGCCACAAACAGCATAAAATATCTTGGGGTAACTCTAACCAAGGAAGTGAAAGATCTATTTGACAAGAACTTTAAGGCATTGAAGAAAGAAATTGAAGAGGATACAAGAAAATGGAAGGATCTCCCTTGCTCTTGGATTGGGAGGATCAACATAGTGAAAATGGCAATCCTACCAAAGGCAATCTATAGATTCAATGCAATCCCCATCAAGATCCCATCAAAATTCTTCACTGATCTTGAGAGGACAATAATCAACTTTATATGGAAAAACAAAAAACCCAGGATAGCCAAAACAATCTTATACAATAAAGGAACTTCTGGAGGCATTACCATCCCTGACTTCAAACTTTATTACAGAGCTACAGTAATGAAAACAGTGTGGTACTGGCATAAAAACAGAGAACTCGATCAATGGAATCATACAGAAGACCTGGATTTTAACCCACAAACCTAAAACACCTCATTTTTGATAAAGGAGCTAAAAACATACAATGGAAGAAAGAAAGCATCTTCAACAAATGGTGCTGGCACAATTGGATTTCAACCTGTAGAAGAATGAAAATATACCCATATCTATCACCATGCACAAAACTCAAGTCCAAATGGATCAAAGACCTCAATATCAATCTTAACACACTGAACCTGATAGAAGAGAAAGTGGGAAGTACCCTACAACAGATGGGCACAGGCGATTGCTTCCTAGGTATATCCCCAGCAGCACAGTCATTAAGGGCAACATTGAATAAATGGGACCTACTGAAACTGAGAAGCTTCTGTAAAGCAAAGGACACTGTCACTAAGACAAAAAGGTAACCCACTGACTGGGAGAAGATCTTCATCAACCCCGCAACAGACAAAGATCTGATCTCCAAAATATATAAAGAACTCAAGAAACTAGACTATAAAATGATAATTAACCCAATTAAAAAATGGGGCACTAATCTGAAGAGAGAATTCTCAACAGAAGAAGTTCAAATGGCCAAAAGGCACTTAAGGTCATGCTCAACCTCCTTAGCAATCAGGGAAATGCAAATCAAAACAACATTGAGATATCATTTCGCTGTCAGAATGGCTAAAATCAAAAACACCAATGATAGTCTTTGCTGGAGAGGTTGTGGAGGAAGGGGTACCCTCATCCATTGTTAGTGGGAATGCAAACTTGTGCAACCACTTTGCAAATCAGTGTGGCGGTTACTCAGGAAATTCGGGATCAACCTACCCCTGGACCCAGCAATACCACTCTTGGGAATATACCCAAGAGATACCCTATCACATGACAAAAGCATTTGTACAACTATGTTCATAGCAGCATTGTTTGTTATAGCCAGAACCTGGAAACAACCTAGATGTTCTTCAGTGGAAGAATGGATGAAGAAAGTGTGGAATATTTACATATTAGAGTACTACTCAGCAGTAAAAAACAATGACTTCTCGAACTTTGCATGCAAATGGATGAAAATAGAAAACACTATCCTGAGTGAGGTATCTCAGACCCAAAAAGAGGAATATGGGATGTACTCACACATAATTGGTTTCTAGTCACAAATAATGGTCATTGAGTCTATATTCTGTTATACTAAAGAAGCTAAATAAGAAGGTGAACCCAATGAGGACTGCTGAGAAGCAAAGGACAATGGCACTGGGTTTTGATCCTACTTCATGTTCTGGCTTTGTGGGAGCCTAGCCAGTTTGGATGATCACCTTCCTAGACCAGGATTGAGGGGGAGGACTTTGAACTTTCCACAGGGCAGGGAACCCTGACTGCACTTCGGTCTGGATATGGAGGGGGAGGGGAGGAGGAGTGCAGGAGGGGGAGTGAATGGGAGGCGGGGGAGGCAGAAATTTCTTTTTTCCAATAAAAAAAAAAAAAAAAAAAAGGAGGATAGCTTACACACTATGGTTGGATGTCCAATAGTTAAAGCTCTAGTGATAATATTCTTATGGGAGACCTTGAGCTGCTAGGTAAAATTCTTACAAAAACAGTTTCCAATGAGAGCTTAAAACAGCTGCCTAACACGTACTCAAGCAGGTAAAGTATAAAGCAACAGATAAAGTATACAATAATCAACAAATACAGTATATTAATTATAATTCAGTATGGCAAGTGTGTATATTAAATGTAAAACTTTTCTCAACAGTTTTATAAAAATGCTGTTACGGTAAATCTTTCGTTTTGTAGTAGATATTAAACTCTTAATTTTTTTTTTTTTTTTTTTTTTAAATTTTTTTTATTTATTTATTTATATACGTATTCTGTACTTTGCCTGCGGCCGAGAGGGCACCGATCTCATTACAGATGGTTGTGGCCCCATGTGGTTGCTGGGAGTTGAACTCAGGACCTTTGGAAGGCAGAGTGCTCTTAACGTGAGCCATCTCTCCCCTAAACTCTTAATTTTAACCAGTAGCGTGTCTGATATAAAAGGACAGGATAGAATCTGGATAATGGTTTAACAAAATTTTGACTATGATCAAGGTTTCTTATACTAAACAGTAGACTCATTGATAATTTTTAAGATTGATTCCTGGACAATTGCCTTTGCTAAATTAAGGCCAAAAACAATGGTCTTTTCCCAGATCATTGCTACAATTTTACCTGTATTTTGCTAAGTTATAGCAAAAATCCCTTAAAGTTTTTTGCTAATTTTACAAATGGCTCTTCCAATGGAGGAACTGCATATATGGCCAATAATAATAAAATTATGGAGCATAACAAGGATCCTTCAAGCAACTCTAAAGTTGCCGCAGTTCCTGATGCAACGGATCTGGCTTGTGATACCAAGCTGACCTTTGCTAAGACAAGGTGAAAAGCCCTTGCAATGCATCATGAAAAAACCCGACCTGTATATATATTTGGGGTCGAGGATGTGTTTGTGCTTTTTTCACAGAAAGAAAATGAAATCTGGACGTGATGTCGAGGCTGCGGACACAGAGGGTTCCAGACTTCCAGAGGTGATTGAGGAGAGGTCCTTGGTCCGGTCTTCCCTACCCCCAAGGAAAGGAGTGCCTGCTGACAAAACCAGCTACACCACTCTGCAGGGTGTCATCCCCCCAGAGTCCAGGGAGACCCGGCGGACATAAGTGCCAGGATGTGCTTCATGTAGCTGAATCCAGCTCGCCTCACCCAGGTTCCCCCTGTCTGGGGCACAATGCTAAACTGCTTCTGCGCTTGACTCTGGTCTGCTTTGGGCTGAGTTGCAGACTAAACATCAGACTGCTTTAAACTTTGGGACACAGAACTCATTTTCATTAAAATATTAACCTCTCTTCACTTAAGAAGGGGGAAAATTGGGGGTTCCTGTTACTGTTGCTCAGAAGCTGGAACTGGTGGTATTTGATAACAACAATGTATGTCATTGTACTCATACTGAAATTGAGCTAATGATATTTGTAACTGCTTATAGATGTTGGGAAAAGTTTGACACATGTTGTAAAGTGTTTGGTTTTAATGCATATGTTAAAAATTTTAGATTTTGAAACAAAAAATTACAGAAGAACTTTGGATGACTATCCAGGCAGTGAAATGTCACTGTCAATTCTAAAGTTTTGCAATTTGATTGATTCACCCTTCCTGTTTACTTAGGTAATAGTATATCTTTCTGGGGTCCTTGATGGAGTTGAAGACAAATAGTTATAGTTTTTCTTATTTATGTTAAAGAATAACTTAGAAATAAATCATTAGACTAAAAGCATAGGATAAATGATAGACTATTTTCTTTAATTTTCCAATTGTAAATGGATTAAATATGTTGAGGTAGACCAGAGGACAAACCTAGTGTGATAGGCACAATAAAGTAGAAAAATAAAAATGACCAGTGGTCCCTATTGCACTGTCATTTGCTGAGTCAATGCCAGAGATAATTGGTAAAATTCATATAGTCCTAATTTTTGTATCATACTTAGTTTGAATTTGAATTATAATTGTCTGTCTATCCCTAAAAGTATAGTCAGCACAAGCTGTTTATGATGGAATATGACTTTCAGGAATGTTGGATACATGATAAAATTGTAATATGAGTTTAATAATTGAAACCTTTGAACATTCCTGTAATTAGATCTCCTATCTGTCCATGTACATTCAATTATAAAGGGAAAAATAATATTGGTAAAGCATTTTATGAGGCATTATCATAACTGACTTTTCTGTCTATATTTTATATCGTTTTTGCATTCCTCTAAATTCTAAAACTTTATGATCAATACCTTCTATACCATTACATGTATGAGTTTTCATTATATTAGATAATCTCCTAAGACATTATACTTTCCATTGTTTTATTAACAGTATTTTATGAAAAAGATCTGTTTTAAACATAATAAGCCTCTCTGATGAATTTCTTAAAAGGAATTTTTATAAATAACATTACTAAAAGAAAGGGTAGGCCTGATTTTGAGTCTATTGGTGCCAACCACAAGGTTGTACAAAGTGAGAACTATAACAAGAGATTTACATTTTACATGCTCACATATAAACAAACTTATTTAATTGAAAAATATGTATTTTTCTATATAGCATATCAACTCTTTAAATATAATTTGAACTTAAAGTATTTGTACTAGTCATTTTCACTAAACAAACAATAATCTTTTGAAAACTGAAAGTTAACAAAAGGGGTAATGAAATACTCTAAGACTCCTTGCCTTTTTCTTGTCCCTTTTCGTTCTGTGAATCTAGTTGGTGTGTAATTTGTAAGAAAACTGTCAAACAAGGTATCCTCAGGAATTTGTTTGGACTCCTCAAGCTTATCTCACACACACACACACACACACACACACACACCAATCCCCCCACACACACACTCCAAATCCTACTACAGCTATGTTCACAATTTCTAGCTGTCTTGAAATTAAAAGACCCTATGGAACCATGTCCAAGAAAGGCTGAAACAATACAACACCCAGCCTTACATCATGAGCTAGGAAACTACTGATTGGACCCACTACATTTGAGCATTGTTTATTACACAGTAATCATTACCTGGTAAAACTGTCTTTTTAAAGTTACTATGGTAGTTTCTTAAAATGGTTTTAAACTTCAAAATATATAAATTTATAGTCTCAAAGTCATTTTAAAAATCTTTAAATCCTGTAAGACAGAGAAAACTGAACCCTCTCATTTTATTAGTTGTAACCTATATTTTCTAATTATTTATCTTAAGTGTGTATTCTCTTGCTGTGATAACAAAATGATCAAAAATTATTTGGGGAGGAAAGGGTTTATTATGTATTACATCTTCTAGTCCATCATCCAGGGAAATCAGGACAGAGACTGAAGGAAAAAACCTTGAAGCAAGAACTGAAAAATAGTTCTTTGAGACTGGTGGTTTACTGACTTGTTCCTCATGACTTGTTTAACTTGATTTTTCAAACAAGTCAGAACTACCAGCTTAGGGTTAGTACTATCACTATCTCTAGAGACCTGGGCCCTCACTCATCAATAAAAACTGAAGAAAATGCCATAAAGACTTGATAGAGGCATTTTCTTAGCTAAAGTCTTTTCTTACTAAATGAAAATAGCTTGTGTTTGTTAACATAAAATGAATAAACACACATAGTAAACATAGTATACTTTTCACTCAAAGATTTTTACAAATATCAATAATGTCATCACAGTTTTTTCAATTAAGTAAAATGAAGTTCTCAAGGCAATGTAACAAAATATCTGCAAGGAATTCAAAACCATAATGTGCTCTGGGAAGATTGTTGAGTGGGTAGAGATTTTGTCGGAAAGAAGATGGGAAGTTAAAATAAACTTCCAATGTTCGTTTCTGGCCTCCAGATGTGTACTCTAGCACAAGAACACTAACATTCATATGTAAGTGCATATATAAGTAGATGTACATCAAATATATATATATGAAAAAAATTTATATACTATAATTAAAACATTTCTCTTTTACCTTTCCTCTCTGAAAACTTTCAAACATACTCCTCACGCTTTGTCATTCAATTTCATTACCTCTTATTTTACTTATTCTTATGGTATGCATATCTATTCATATAAATATATATTCCACAAAACAACATTATCAGTCCATGTATTGTTACTTGTATATATCTTTTCAGGGGATCTGACAGTTAATTGGTGTGCTCTTCCTGGCATAAAGTAATATGCAAATATGAGGAGATATCATTCCTGTATCAAGGAAATAGATATTTCCTAAATGCATGGATACATAAAGTTAAAGATTCAAGAAAAGCACAACCCATAACTAAAAAGTAAATCTTTTTTTTATTTATTGTTATGAAATCCAGACGTACTTCGTTTTGTACTCTGAAGAAATTTGGAAGAGTTCTACTGGTGCTCGCCAAGTACTTTACAATCAATCTCACATTCTTTTTATTCATGATGGACAGTTCAAAGGGTTGTAATCCCGTGTCTGGATAGTGATTAAGATGGATTCCTTTGGCCTGGAGGGCTGTTTTCTGAATAATATGATTATTTTCTGTGACATTTCTCACATTGTCAATTCCTCAAAAATACAGATATGAGAAATGGTATAACAACATTTCTCACAGTAAAGATATCATATGGAATGTAGAGCAACATACCAAAGAAAGAGATGGATATAAACATAGAAAGGGATGGAGAGCCAAGTGTACTGAACCAATAATTTTCCAAATGCACTTTTGCCTTTATTCATTTTTCTTAGATTTTTCTAACAGATGAAACTTTGATATTCACATTGGCTAGATTTTTATAAATTCCTTATTAAACTACTTACTTCAGAGAAATTTTCTATAACTATATGTAGTAGTTTTATCTGGCCTGCAGTGTTGTTATACACTGAGACAAAATGCTTACTCAACCTTTAATGAAAAGAATTCTCTAGGTATCTAGGGTAGTTTATAGTAGAATAAACAGTACATTAATCACTAAATTGCCATTAAGTATAAGGAATATGATTTCATATTCTGTCTCCCCTATTTCCTCCCTCCTGCTATTTCTTCTTTTTTCATCTTAATTGCCCCTGCTTTCTCTCCTCAACTACCTCCAAGTCTCTCCTCTCATATCACTGACATTGAAAATAATCTGATTCCTTGAATTGAGCTATATTTTATGGTAGCCAAAAGATATCACTTTAAACTAAATTGCACCCATGAATATTCAGAAAAAATATATTAATATATATTAATATATTGTAACAGGGCTTTAGTGAGGCTTGCTCAAAAAGCAGAAGGATTTTCTTTTGTATTTTGAATGACCTCAAAAACTTTATTATAGTTTATTGACTTGAGGACAGCCTTATGGAGACCTGACAGAAGGCAAGTCAAAAATTGATCCCTAGCTAATAGTCCACCTAGAGTGCTATAATCCCAATATGGTTCCTACTTGGGGACTGCCTCTGCCCCCAAGGTGGTGTGTTGCATGCGCATAGTGAACCTTGTCTGTATGTAGTCTGGCCTGTACCCAAACTTACCTGTGCTCTTCAGGAATTAGGTTATTAGATAGGATCATATAGATAGCATGGAAAGTGAGATTATAAGGCTGGAATTTATAGCTTAGATAGTAAAAGGCTTGAATATAAGGAAACTCTTTCCATTTGCCTGTGTGCTGACAGGAGTTAGAAAGCTCCCATAAAATATTGGGATCAAAGGTGCCATTAGGCGGCCACTTTAAATTGCTATCTAAATTATAACGAGGCCATTTTTTGAACAAAGATGGACAAGTGTGGGAATCTGTATGTAGGGAATTAAGGCCTGTGGTTTTAGGACCTCTAAAAGTTATCCTGGGGGGTGGAGGCTGGATTCATGGTCTTGGATGGCTTGCTAACCATAGCTGAAACCATGAAAACCCCTGAAAATGACAACACCACAAGGCTCATAGTGGGACATCTTCCCTCTATAGGTGGAGTGTGACAACAGAGAACACCGCAGGGCTTGTACATGAGCATCCTCTACCTACAGGTGGGTTGCTAAAGACTGACTGGATCCAGTCCAGGTAAATGAGAAGCCAGAGAGCCTAGAAATCAAGTGGTCTCTCACAGTGGTCTCATGGATGAGTGGTCCAAAAGAAAGAAAAGAAAAGAAAAAAAGAGAAAGAAAAATCTGAGGAACCCTGAGCACTCACTCAGTCACAAAAGGACTGACCCTGGGTTGTCCTAACACAATTTCAGTTAAGGGAAACAATCCAGAGATGAATATCAATGAAGGGCTCAATTGTAGCTATGAAGGTTTTCCCCTTCCCCTCCCCCATTTCTACCAACACTGGAAGGTTTATGGGAGCTCAAAGGTCAATTTCTCTGGTTCTGAGAAACAATTGAGTTGACCAGAATGGGGAAACTCACCAATTGAAGCTGGTGGTGTGTGTTGAGGTCACACTCAGGCAGATGGAACATGTGATTGTTGTGGAAAAAAATACCAGGTTCTGGATCTTGACCCTGGGAGAGGGGCTTGGGGCAGGAGAGCCATCCGAGTCATGGCACCAATGAAATTACCAGTCGCAAGTGAGAAGGAAACATGGAAACACAAAAAAACCTCTTAGGAGTTTATTGGGGGGTGTACAGGCCTGGCGAAGGTTGGTGTGTGGGAGAGAGAGAGAGAGAGAGAGAGAGAGAGAGAGAGAGAGAGAGAGAGGAAGATGATGTGTCCAGATTGTTTTTGAGAATATGATTATTTGTACTATGTTAATCATGTCAGTCTATGAGCAAGGGAGATCTTCCCATCTTCTTTGTTCAAAGATAAAGTTAGTACTTCATTTGCTTTGTTAGACTTATCACAGGGTTCTCTGTATTATTTGAAGCTATTATAAAAGGTCTTGCTTCCATATTTTGTTTCTCACTCTGTTCGTTGCATGTAAGAGATCTACTAATTTTTGTGAGATAATTTTGTATCCAGTTGTTTTGCTTAAAAGTATTTTTCAGCTATAGGAATTTAGTGTTAGAAATTTTAGGGTAATTTATATATACTACAATATTATCTGCAAATGAAGCTACTTTGACTTATATCTTTGCATTTTATATACATTTGAATTTCTTCAGTTTTATTATTGATCTTATTAAGACTTCAATACTAGGTTAAATAAAAATTGAGAGAGTAGTCAACCTTATCTGCTTCCTGGTTTTAGTGGAATTGCTTTTGTTTTCATTGAATTTGATATTAGCTATGTTCTGTTGGTCAACTGCCTTTATTATGCTTAGGTACATCCCTTTTATCACTGTTCTCTCTAGGACTTTCAGTATGGGGAGCACTTGATTTTTGTCAAAGACTTTCTGTACCTAAAGAAACGGTCATGTGGTTTTGCCTTTTAGTTTGTTCATATAAATTGTACATTTATTGATTTCTTATATTGAACCTTTCCTGTATGCTCTAGTATGAAGACAACGTGATGATGGTGATTTTTTTTATGTGTTGAATTTGATTTACAAGTATTTTGTGAGTGATATTGTATCTGTGTTCATAAACCTGGTGTCTACTATTCTTCCTTTGTTGGGTCTTTCTGTGGCTTGGGTATCAGGGTACATGCATCCTCATAAAATCAGTTGAGCATTTTTTTTTCTCTTTCCGTTTTGTGAAATAATTTGAGCATTATTGGCTTTAACCATTCTTTAAACGTCTAGCAGAATTCTGCATTTGAACTGACTGGCACTGCCTTTTCTTGTTTTGGGGGTTTTAATTATTTCTATTTCCCTAGAGGCTATAGGCCTTTATAAATTGCTTAAGCAGTCTTAATTTAACTTTGGTAATTGGAATCTATTGAGAAAATTACCCATTTCTTTTAAATATCTCAATTTTGTTTTTTTCATATTTTTAAATGTATGTCCTTAGGATTCTCTGCATCTCCTAGGTGTCTTCTATAAAGTTGCCCTCCTCATTTAGGGTTAATTCTCAATATTTGGTTAATTTGTATGTTCTCTCTGCAACTTTTAGTAAATTTGAATAAAAGTTTGTCAATTATATTCAAATTTTCAAAGAAACAACTCTTTGAACTTTGATACTTTGTATTATATTTTCTTTCTGTTATATTGATTTCAGCCTCAAATTTAATTTTGTTCTTGCTGTCTGTTCCACTTGGGTGTATTTCTTAGTTTGGTTATAGGTTTTCCAGCTGTGCTTGTAAGTTATTAGTATGGGCTCTCAATTATTTTCTTTCTTTATTTTTATATACAGACATTTTGCTATGAATTTGCCTTTTAGAAACAATTTTATTGTGTCCTATAAGTTTTAGTGTGCTGGGTACTCAGTTTCATTCTATTCTAGAAGATCATTGATTTTTTAATCTTCATTTTTGTCTTGACTACTTTTATTCACTAGAGAGTTATTCAGTTTGTGTGAGCTCATAGCATTCAGGGTTTTTTTTTTCTGTTGCTGATATCCAACATTAATCTATGGTTATCTGAATGGATGCGGGGAGTGATTTCATTCTTCTATTTGTTGAGAATTGTTTTGCAATCAAGCATGTGGTCAATTTAGGAGGAAATTTCATGTGGTGGAGCAAAGATATTTTGTGTTTGGTTGAAATATTCTGTAAAAGTCTGCAGGTCCATTATGTTTATAACTTCTGTTAGTTCCAGTGTTGGTCCTCTGTTTACTGTCCGTCTGGATTATCTGTTTATTTTTGTAGTTCTATATATTGTCACGCTACAGTGCAACTAGTTTTTAATGAACTTTCTCATCTGGAAAAATTGAACTCTAGGCTCCTCAGTAATGCCCAGGCTCCTGAAAGTCCTGCTTTTCTACCCATGATATTTTCCGAGTTTGCTAAAATAGAGATTAAGTCCACTAAGCTAAATCCCAATCCCACCTTGCAATTTAAACTGTAAAAGTGTTTTTACTTTTGTTTTATTTTCTTCAAATCTTGATGTACTCATATTTGGGCATATATGAATTAAAATGTCATCTTAGTCCCATTTTTCATTTGATGAGTGTGACGTGTTCTTTTCTATGTCTTCTAATTTGTTTTGGATTGAAATCTATATTGTTACATATTGAAATATCATAAACCACCTTGATTCTTAGGTACATTTGTGTGAAATATCTTTTACAAACTCTTTATCATAAGATAATGTTTACACTTGGTGCTGAGGTGTTTTCCTTGGATGGAGTACAGGGATAGATTATGTTTTTATTTGCATTCTGATAGTCTGTTTTGTTTTTAAATGGGAATTGCTGTGGGAACTTCTTCAGCCAACTGGTCATGGTCTCTTAAAGGCTATTGGCTAAAGGAGCTCCCACAACAGGGAATTAGACAATTGATATTGAGAAATGTCAATACCAATGATAGTTGTTTCCTGTTATCTTGGGGGTGGGGGTGGTAGTGGTGATGGTGAGGTTATGTGTGTGTATGTTTCCATTCATTTCTCTACTAGTCTGAGATTACTTACTTCCTATATTTTTGTGGGTGTAGTTATCCTCCTTAGGTTGGGGTTTTCCTTCTAGTTTCTTCTGTCAAACTGGATTTGTGGATAAATGTTGTTTAAATTTGGCTTTATCATAGAATATGTTGTTTTCTCCAGCTATGGTGATTGAAAGTTTGGATGGGTGTAGTAGTCCAGACGGATATCTATGGTCTCTTATGATTTGTTTCACATATGGCCAAGTCCTTTTCCCTATTAGTGTCTCCATTGAATAGTCAATATTGTTCTAAGAGATCTGAATTCATATTTTATTTGATTTGTTTACTTTTTGACTTTTTGCTTTTCTTTATTCTGTACATTTAATATTTTAATTATTATGTGATGAGGTTATTTTCTTTCCTGGTTCAATCTATTTGTTGTTCTGTATATTTCTTTTACATTTATAGTCATGTTTTTTTTTAGGTTAGGAGAGTTTTTTTTCTGTGATTTTGTTGAAAATATTTTATGGGCCCTTTAACTGTGTTTTTTCACCTTCCCTTCTTCCTATAATACAAAGTTTTATCTGCTAATAATGTTACATATTTTTTCAATGCTTAGTGCCAAGAGTTTTTTATTTTTATTTTTTTTTTTAGAGATGATTTTGCCTTTAGTGCCTGGAGTTTTCTTGTCCATCTCTTTTATTCTGTTGATAAAGCTTGCATCTGTAGTTCCTATTCACTTCTCTCAATTTTTCATCTTCAATTTTTTCCTCAATTCTTATTTTCTTTTTATTGATTCCATTTCTATTTTCAGTTTTTGTTCACTTTTATTCGTTTCCTCACACTGTTCCATTGTGTTTGCCAAAAAAATGCATAATAGAATTTTAATCTGGGTCCTTTATGTATGAAACTCTCTTTCTTCTACCTCACTTTATTGTTATTAACTATGATAGGCTAGGCATGCTATAGTGCTGCTTTCCCACTCTTTTCAGATAAGATTGCTTTTGATCCCATTTTTTAACATTCTCTCCTCTGTCTCTTTGTTTTTGCATATTTATTTTCATACTTTCCATTGAATTTGGCATATCTGATGTATGTATATTCCACAGAGATCTCATTTTTTCTCTGAATGATATTTTAATGTCTGCACCAAAACATGGTCTTACTTCATAGCTGAATATTCTCCTCTCAGATGATACTAAATTTCTCCAAGTCCATCTAATTACTCTTTGAAATTACACCTTACCATTCTTGGTGACTTTGGTCTGTCTTAAAACTAGACATGTTTCTCAATGCTCTATGCTTCTTGATTGACAGTTTATATCTAAGATTGGGGATTGAAAAGTTAACTGGAAGCTGCAAGCTGCTTCTGAGGCTAGACAACTATGGTATTTTTGAGGGGTAAAACAAAATTTATGTGAGAAAAGTATCACTGTAAATACTGTGAACACCTTTTTCTTGTGCTTATTGTTTCCACAACATAGGAATAAAAGAAAAAAATGCCTAGGACACATGATATGCTAAACAGTTTTAAGTCATTACTTGATAATTTTATGCAATTACATTCTTCATGATTAAAAAATTTTCCAAAAGATCTACCTCTCCTGAAAGCCATGTTTGTAAATGGGATAAAATCAATTCCACTGCATCTCTTAGAAAACTAAACTCCCTGAAAATGAGAAAATAATACCAGGACATCTTTAGTTTATTTACAGAATTATGTTCAAAAGATAAATCTTCATCCCTAGGAAGTATACACTATTCCTAATAACAATGAAGAGACTTATCAAACAATTCACACTAAGGAAAGAAGGCCCAATAATGAGTAAGATGGTAAGCAGGGAGAAGGACATTGCCTACGTCTTTTTAATAGGTATTCAGACTTGCTTCAAAAAAAATACAGTTAGTTATCTTTATAGCCAGGAATCATTCTGAAAAAGATTTTGCAATAGTCCTCTGTGCCTCTATTTCACCAAAAGTGTAGTGAAGAGTATATTGCTGTGAGTTGCACCAACAGAGGGGACCATGACACACCTGTTCCAGGCTGCTGATAGCAAGGCTTCCTTTCCTCTTATAGTCACATTCTTCTCAACTAAACTTCAGATTTTTCAAAGTTTCAATAGAGTTCTCTGGAGGATTAACATAGGAAAGAAAAATAAATAATGAAATAAATGGAAGCCAAGATCCACACTTGAGAAAAAGGTAGATCTATTTTATGTGACCTTGACTTTTCACACACTAGTTTTCTCTGGTATGACTACAGTGTCCTGTGTAGGGCAGCCAAGAATATCACAAATGACAGGTAAACAACAAGCATGATTCAAGAGTAAGGTATTTTATTTAACACTATAGTTCTATGTGACTAGTGATAGTTTTATCGTAAGTTTATAAATAAGGATGTAAAGTAAAACAAGTACCTTATCTAAAGAAATATGGCTTAATGGCAAAGGGTATCCTGATTCCTCCAATATCTGGTTTATCCTACATCCTCTTACACAGCTATAAACCAAAGTCTACATTGGGGAACAGGGGTTACAATTTCATCCTTCAGCAAAGAGACAGGTTTTTTCACTTCATCTCTGGTTTTCATGAAGTTTCCTGCCTTCTCAGTACTTGGTGTTTCTTTTGTTAGTTACCTTGTTCATAGATTTTAGGTTTTACCTGTTAAAGAACACGTACCTCTTAGGCTTCAGGAAAAGAACAGAGAGTTTATGTGCTGTTTAGAAAGAAAGGGCAACTTGAACTGAAAGTTTACATCAACACACAATGGTCCTTTCTAGTTGAGCTTAGGGACTTGGCTTTTAAGATCGCACACTTGTGTCTGCTCAACACACAGGCCTTCCAAGTGTAGTGTTCATCACTGTCAATTTAGTGTACAGAATTTTATACAATATTTTAAAATAGATGAAGATATTCTACATGCTCCTTTGATTTAACGTTCCTTGTTTTTTATTTCTTGGCATCTCATTTACCTACTTGGGAATTTAGGGTTTTGTTGTTTTTAGTTGTTTTTCACTATTTTTCTTTTGTTGTTATTTGTTTTGTTTTCCTTCACCATTCTAATGGGTATTAGTAGAAAGAATAAGCAAGTTTTAAATCAAATAACTTATGTCAAAATAGAACTTGTGAATGATTTCTTCATTCCAAAAACATTTCCAAGGCAAACACTGGAACTGAACTTATGTGTTTTACATTCTCATACTAGAATTAGAATAATTATTTGTTCTGAGGTCACATGTGTACCAGGAAATTTGATTCCCTTCACTGGCTGTTAATTTGTTCATTCAAAAAATATTTACATATCAAGCTATATACATAGATTCAAATTCAAATAAAGAGGTTTGCTTTCAGAGGGCACTTGACAATGCCTTAGGACCTGTTGGTCATAATAGGAAGTGAGGGGGGACTACTGTCATCTAGTTGGTGTAGGTTTGATATGCTTCTGAGCAGTCTACTATCCACAGTAGACCCTACATTAAAGGATTCCCTAGGCATAATGTCAGTAGTATCAAGGCTGGTATGCTCTACAATAAATTCTTTTGAATATGGCACTAGTCTTAAATAAGAGAATAGATTTCCTCCATTGACACTGCTTCAACTCCTGTTATCTGGTCCCTTTAATTTGTTTTGAAAGATGAGCTTAGCTTGCTTTGCTATTAGCTTGCTACTTTTTCTATAAGAGGCTTTGGCCTATGGAAAAGAAGCAGTTTTATTTTTAATTTATTACAGTGTTCAGAGTAGATTAGAACTCCATCTTTCTATATTTAGGGACCTGTAGAGCAGCTAAAATGAAAAGCCACAACCAGTAAGAAATGGCGGAGAAGTAACTGCAATGGGAACTCTTCTGTTTGCCAACAGATGAGGAAGTGGTTTGTTTCTCTAAACAAGCTCAATCATCAGAGAATATAGATGCCTATACTATTTTGTATGAATTAAAGAATTGATTTTATTGTGCCAAAACCCTAAAATATATCCTAAAACTGAAGGATACGAAAGTTGTTCTGCTTCTGGAAGAATATCTCTTATGACAAAGTTTATTTAGAAAAAAAAAAACATCACTTTCTAGAATCATAAAAGATTTATTGTGTGAAGGAATTGCTATACCAGAGACCATATTCTGAAAGAGAATTCATCGCCATAGAATTGTACATCTACTTTCAACCACAGTGATAAATTCCATATCTCAGTTTGTAAAAAAAAAAAAAAACAATTGGTATTCATTTTCAAGTAGAGTTAGAAGTCATGTTTCTGTATTGTTCTTAGTTTTAATGTTGAAAAATAAAATTATTTATTTGTTATGTATAAATTCTGATTATAACTCATTTCTGACTAGGTGTTCCTTAACTGCTTCCCTAACAACCTTTCTCTTCCCTTTTATCTGAGGTAATAAATTCTTCTGGGAACTCCTGGGTGTTTCATTTAATGGTCTTGCAGTTCTGAGGCATCCTCAGAATATTTCCTCTCTCTCTCTCTCTCTCTCTCTCTCTCTCTCTCTCTCTCTCTCTCTCTCTCTCTCTCTCTCTCTGTGTGTGTGTGTGTGTGTGTTTGTAGGAGGTACACATAAGTGCGTGCATTTGTGTGTGGGCCCTGTGGTGTGTGTATTCAAGATTATATGCATATGTGTGTCTATACTGGAACTAGTAAAGAAATGCAATCATTTTCAGGTTTAAGAAGAAGCCATATGTGGCCAATGCTTTGAAGATTTGAGATTTATGGTTATTCTGAGCTATATAATGAGGTGCAGGTCAGTCTGAACTACACAATGAGATGTTTTTTTCAAAACTGAAATGAACAATTTTACAGTATGAATAAATAAACAAATGGGGAAATAAACAAATGTGTTCAATTCAAGGAACCCAGTTTAAAACGATAAGAATAATAGAGAGTGCTTTTAGCTATAACTCTAGTAGTAGAGACAGGAACTTGAAGCTTCTTAGTAGTACATCTAGGCTACTCAGTGAATTCTAGTCAATGACTGAAAAAAAATTGAGGCTTATAACTTTTAAGGAATGAAACTTGAAGCTGTTGGGCCTTAACACCTATGAACAAACATGCAGATACACCCCCACTGCCGTGTCCAGCACGAACTCTCTCATCCTTATGGGCACACACAAAATAATAAAATGGCAAATGAAGAAAGAGAAGCTAACTGCTGAGATTCTACAATTTTGCCCATGTTTCCATATTTCTTCTGGAATTTGAAATAAATTCTTAATAGGTTGGCCAATTTTCATAATACTCTAGTAATTTTGAAAATAACATGGTCTCTTTCTTAAAAGATACCTGAGTTCAATAGTCCTCTGATGATCTCATTCAGATTTCATCCCATTTTCTAACATAATTATATAAATTATGTTTACAATCTCATGCAAATTTTTATCATTCTCTTCTGAATATATTGCTATATTCATAGACTAGCATTATGAGTCTATTGCCTTTTAGAATATAGTAAGAAGTAGTCCATTTTCTCTACACAGAGTAGATATTTAAAACAAAGCAATTAATAATGATGTGAAGGCAATTATTTTCTCCAAGATGAACTAAAGCATTTCCAGGGCAAGCAGGAAATAAGAAAGCAGATTGGTAAATATTGTCATTCAGTTAGAAAAATATTAAATACTTTAACATTTAAGGATTTAACTAACTTTGTGGAAAATAAATGGATTTCTTGGGAGACTTTTTTATATCTCAGGTAATTCCTTTTGTAAAATCTTTCAATATTTTAGTGAACATGAACAATTTTCTAATACATACTGTTCATTCCACCAAGGCTCATTAAAACTTTAGATAAAAATGTCTTTTCAAGATTCTTTTTCATTTAATTATTATTATCTCCCTTCTTCCTTGAATGGTAAGATATCTTATTTTACCTTACCTGGATAACCCTCTTTTCATGTCCTCTCTAAGGTTATAGCAACACCAATTAGCTTAAAAATCGCCTTGCCTACAGGTTGACAACTGAACCAATCTTGCATTTGACTCATTAGTCTGATAGAACACTTGTCTATTCTTGCTCTAAGTTTTGCTTAGCATTTTCATTACCGACTGCTTCATTTAAAAGAAATTCTGGAGTAAGTACTTTGTCAATTATGAGACAAGCCACTGAAAAGTTATGCAAGATTTCTCTTAAGATCCTGAACTGAAATTAATGTTTCTTGAGAGGAGTGGTTCACAGTGTATAAGAGGAAGGAGAAGTTTCCAGCATTGTTGAGTTGAGCTGATAACAAAATTTCCATACCCTGCCCAGAACCTCATAAGGAAGAAAATAGAAGAAAGAATGAATTTGCCTCACAGAAAGCAATAATGTCAAGTTCAGTGTAGAGATGCTGGAACAGACTCCTAGGTTCAGATCGTGCACCTACTTCTAGTGAAATCTATCACTGCAAGCAGATGTCTGACTCATTATTTTGTCTCTGAACTGAAAAACAAGATAATAAAGGCATCAAATTTGGAAGTTCTTTAGAGGACTAATAAAATTAATGTACATAAAGTGGACATAGTGATTATTAACAGGAGTTCTTTATTTGATCCTATTATTATGTCATTTTGAGGGGCCTAACTAAGAAAAGTTTATGGCATGAAATGGGTCAAAGTTCTGAACTGAATAGGCCTTGAAGTAACCACTCTTTAAGTGAATTCCAGTGTCATTTGCCTCTGTCCCAAGAACTGCAGCAGTTTCAGCAAACCGATAATCCATCTCCATCCATTGCAATTACAAGCACTAAATGTCTAAACAGCTTCTTATGAACACATATGCCTGCAACAACTTTCTTTTTTATAAACCCTGGCCTTGGGAAGGTATCTTTGTCAATTTCTTTTCCCAGAAAGCAAGTTTGACTAAAACAACACCAGATTTTAAAAGATCAGACTAAATTGATTGTAGCTCAAAACCTGTTATTAATTTCTAGTACTTAGGAGAGTTGCTTATCTTTCTTAACTATTCTAGAACCTTTTATAGTTTTTCTTTTGTAGGAGGGCTTAAATGGTTTTACTGAACAAATGACCTTTCACTTAAGTACTCAGTAGGTGACAATTGTTTTTACTTTATTTTGTTGTGTTTTGTTTTGCTTTTTGTTATTGTTCTTTCTTACTGTGAAGAGTAATAAGAGAAAATAATATTAATACACATCTATCAAGATACTCCCACTTCAAGAATTTACTTTAAAATGGTGAAGGATTTTTCACTAATGAGATAGATGTTTTTTAATGTCTTCTCTTATGCTATCATGAATAGAATATGCCTCTATATTCATATATATTTTACAAGCTAAACAGCATGTATACAACATACCACAAATGCCACATGATAGCATCCATTTAAGTAAGAAATATTGTGGCCATCTGCACATGAGTAGATGAAATATATTATATAGGATCACAGAAGTGGTCAGGAGCAGAAGGTCTTATAGTCCTAAAGTGTCTTCCTTTTCAAGATAGAATTCTTTTTAAGAAACAGAAAATATAAACTGTCCTTAAATTTTATAAATAGTATCATGTCCTCATTTATGTACCAGTTTTACATCACAGACAAACATTTAATTTCATATGATCCTTCCCTCAGAGTTATTGCATATACACACATATGTGAAGAATTCCACTTACTTACTCAGTCCAAATAGACACACTTTGAAAGATTTCATGAAGAGGGCAGCTATCAATGCTAATGATAGTATACCATGTCACACCTCAGTGTAAATGAGAACAACTTAAGAGGAAGAAAAGATAAGAATAAATGTATTACTTGAGATAGAATCAGGAGAGTTGAGTCATATGTCTTTTTATCTTAGGATCAAATAATGTGTGTTTGGGTGTTAATTCTGACCAAGCTTGCAAGACAAATGAGAAATACTTTGAAGTTCCTGCCCACAAAATATAAACCATATTCTCTCAAATCCATACATTTTAGCAACATATGTTTAATTTTTACCTAGAAATGTTGAAAGACTTATGATTGCCTATGCAATCAAAGCAAGTGTAGTTTTGTGTTCACATCCAAATCTGTCATTTAGCATATTTCCTCCTGGCCTGTATAAACAACATGGAAGTTTGTAGAGCTAGAGTCATCTAGAAATGAGCACACAAGTCGGTCTGTAGACAGGAGAAAAGGAACAATAATATGGTCTTTGATTTGAATAACTGAAGATAAGCAGCTGGAGAACTTGCAAAGCCAAATTGGAAAGTATATGGTCTATAAAGATTACCACAGGAGAAAGGCTCCAATGAAATAGGCTTCTACAGAACCAACCAAGAGGTCCAGAAACTGGACTTTTATAAACAGTTCCCAAGGGTAAATAGCATTATAATAGTGACTAAGTTTTTAGCAGAAAATTTCTATAGCCTTACTGTGTTTTGGTATTAATTAAGAGAAGGCATCTACAATAATTCATTTTTTGACTCAAGGGTAATAATAAAAGGAATGTAAAAGACAAAGAATATATTTTCGTGGTTTCTAAAAAGAAGAGAGAGCACATTAAAAAATTGCCATTCACTAAACTCAGGATTTTTTGGCTGTAATATGGACTATCTCTGAGAGCAGCATACCTTTAGATCACTTTCCTTGTAACTATGTGTCTAACATTCACTAAATTAATAAAGTGCTTGAGATGCTTAGGAGTCTCGTTCATTCTACCAGTATCCATACAACTATTTCTACATGACTTATTTAATTTTGATTAACATCAAATCCTGACCATTTAATTCTTGGATACATTAAAATTGCTCTTCATTTAAACTTTTCCCTTTGGAGTCCAACAGAAATAGAGATGAAAACAGTACCCAGTGAGAAGGGACTTAAGGCAGACAAAAAAAAGTATAAGAAATATACTGTGTCCATTATCAGGTTGAAAGCCTGGGTGAAGCATGCCAATATTCCAAATTGTAAGATGAACAGAATTTTGACAAGAATCAGAATTGTCATTTAATGGATCAAAATTGAAAGGTTTTTATGCTAGAGGTATTCTAAAGAAGCTGATAGATCTACTTAAGATATCCAAAGGGGGCATAAGAACAGACAAGAGGACCAATGAAACCAAATCAAAGACCCAGAGATTAATCCACATACCTTTGATACCTTTGAACACCTGATTTTTGACAGCGAAGCAAAAAATATCAAATGGGAAAAAAAGCATATTTAAAAAATGGTGCTAGTATAACTAGATATCAACATGTAGAAGAATGAAAATAGACCCATATCTATCATCACCATGCACAAAACTCAACTCCAAATGGATCAAAGACCTCAACATAAAGCCAGCCACACTAGACCTTGTAGAAGTGAAAGTGGTAAGTACACTTGACTGCATTGGCACAGGAGACCACTTCCTAAATATAACTCCAGCAGCACAGACACTGAGAGAAACAATTAATAATTGGGACCTCTTGAAACTGAAAAGCTTCTCTAAAGCAAAGGATACTGTCAACAAAATGATAGCCTAAAGAGTGGGAAAAGATCTTCACTAACCCCACATCAGACAGAGGTCTGATCTCCAAAATATACAGAGAACTCAAGAAAGTGGTTATCAAAAGAATAAATAATCCAATAAAAAATGGAGTACAGACCTAAACAGAGAACTCTCAACAGAGGAATCTAAAATGTCCGAAAGATACTTAAGGAAATGTTCAACATCCTTAGTCATCAGCAAAATGCAAATCAAAACAACTTTGAGGTTCCATCTTACACCTATAAGAATGGTCAAGATCAAAAACACTGATGACAACTTATGCTGGAGAGGTTGTGGGGAAAACAGAGCACTAATGCATTGCTGGTGGGAATGCAAGGTGGTACAGCCCCTTTGGATGTCAGTGTGGTGATTTCTCACAAAATTAGGAAACAACTTTCTTCAAGACCCAGTAATACAACTTTGGGGTATTTATTGATAGGATGTTCAATCGTTCCACAATGGCATGTGCTCACTTATATGCATAGTAGCATTGTTTGTCATAGCCAGAACCTGGAAACATCCTAAATGCCCCTCAACCAGAGAATGGATAAGGAAAATGTAGTACATTTACATAATAGAGTACTACACAGCAAAAAATTAACAATATCATAAATTTTGCAGGAAAATGGATGGAGCTAGAAAACATCATTTTGAATGAGGTTACCCAGACATAGAAAGACAATTATCACATGTACTCATTCATAGGTGGTTTTTAAACATAAAGTGAAGAAAACCAGCCACAAATCACAATCTCAGAGAACTTAGACAACAATGAGTACCCTAAGAGAGATACACATAGATATAATCTACATTGGAAGTAGAAAAAGATAAGATCTCCTGTGTAAGTTGGGAGCATAGAGACCTTGGGGGAGGGTTTAAGAGGAGGGGAGAAGCAGGTATTATGCCCAAATCCACAAAGTCCCCGAAAAGCCAACAAGGAGACTGAGTCCTGTATGTAAAAGCAAAGAGCCTTTATTTTAATCAAGGTTGCAAACTCAGTCTCTCCGCATTTCCAACATAATGGAATAAACGAAGAGCCCCAAACTCAATTAGAATAGGGTTTTAAAGTAGTAAAGGGTGAGAGTCCCTGAGGTTCAGGACTCCTGATTGGTTGACATTTGTCTAGGGGTGTCCTGGTGAGTGTGTTTTGGCAGTTGTTCCTATCTACAGTGGTTAGAATGCCAGGCATTATTTTTGAATAATCTGTTCTTAGATGGTGCTAGGTAATCTCTGTTTGTGGTACTTTCTGCAACCAGGTATTCCCTCAGGGTAAACTACTGAGACTAAGGCCTCTTATTAAATTTATCAATGGCTGAGTTCTACTCTGGCAGGTGTTAATGGTTGGAAGTAAAGAACTTCCTTTGGGTGACCTGCCCATACTTAGCCTATCATCGCTGGCCCTCACACAGGGAGCGGAGCAAAGAAAACTGTAGAACTCAATAAAAATCAATAAAAAAAATAAAGATTGGAAAACTATTACATCATAATAGCCAGAATTAAATATATCTTGGCACTAACCATGTATATATAACCATGTATATATACTTCAACACTGAATGAAGAAATTGAAGAAGACAAAAGAAGGTAAAAAGACACTACACTAATTGGAAAAAATGGTCATCCTACCAAAAGTCATCTACAGATCTAAAGCAATTACAATCCTGCAATTCACTATACAGACAAAGGAAGCCGAAACTCACAAGGAAATGTTTGCATCTGCTCTGTAATGTTGGGTTTAAACGCAGCTCATGTCACACACATGACCTTAAATGATTTTTCTAACAAGAGAATGATGGGAAAAGTCAAATGGAAAGCTTCATGTGGGTTGCAGTGCTGAAACTGAGCAATGGGGGATCTTCCCTTTCTGCCTTTCTGAGTCCCTGGCTGTGGCTTGGGCCAGGCTTGGAGAAGAATTAAGTTTGATGAAGGCTGTGGAACTTATTTGGAGAATGCTTTGCTAGCCTGCCTTCTGGAAGGTTTCTGTGTTGGGGCATTCCTGCAGAGAGAGAGCTGATTTGATTATGGACTGTTAATCTGTCTATTGTGATTGCTGCCATTCATTCCGGATACCTTCTGTAGTAATCTGGTCTAAAAGTTTTCTAAAAGGGCAAAGCCATGCAAACTCAGCTGAGGAACAACCTGGAAAACCACAGGTATTCCTTAGCTGAGAATTTGCATTTTGGGCATTGCCCCTTTGGGGAGCTCAGACACAAGGTAGTGGGATATGGTAATTAACTTGCTAAGATGTAAATTGGAGAACAATAAAGAAAAGCTTTGCTATGCAACTGAGAGTCAGTCCTGACAGACTGTTCCCCATGCAGCTGCAAAGGCTTATTTCACTGTAAAAATAAATAAATAAATAAAATAAAAGATATCCAAAAGGAAAGGAAAATAACATTTGACATGATGGTAGAAATTAGGGGCTGGAATGTAAAAATGATTATTATTATGCTTATGCCTATTATCTATCTGTCCAATTTATTCTAAGTATTAATTACATAATCACAAGTATAAACATATGCATCTGGAATTAGCAATTAAATGGTTAACATATGCCTCAGTTGCTGTTCTTACAGTAATGAAATGAACTGGGAATGAATGAGTTAGCTTTTAAAAAGCATGACATGATACCACAACAAAACCAACAGAGCCAGTGCATGAACTAACTTCATTTAAGAAAAGAAATATATAGCCAGATGAAGTAGTGTAGTGTAAATATTTATCTCCGTTTGACACAGGCTGCAGTTGCTTCCCTCAGACTAGTTTCTAGCCATCTTGTACTATTTTGTGTTGATTGATTAATAACTATTATGAGAGGACTTAAGACACTGTGAGTAGTGCCACCCCTTGGGTGATGGTCTTATATACTGTAAGCAAGCTGGGCAAGCCATGGGACACAACACAATAAATAGTGATGTTCCATGACTTTTATTTTAGTTGCTTGAGTTGCTTCCCTAATTTCCCTTAATGATGTATTTTTATCAGAAAGCATAAGATTAAATAAACCGTTTCCTTACCAAGTGCCTTGTAGTCACAGTATTTTATCAATAATAATAGAAACCCAACTAAGACACTAAATGAGCTGAAAGAATGCTTGTATCTACCATTTAACTGCAATCTTACACTAACTCTCCTGCTCAGTCAAGCTGAGCAAGTAGCACACACTCACATGCTGTCAGTTAAAGATCAGTCTGATCTAGAAGCTCATCTATGGTTATGTACCAATTTGATCTTTCATGGAGCTAAGGTTTATCTAATTCAGTCATATTCTAAAAGTGAATGCCCCAGGAACAAATACCAAAGATCAGAAAGTGATTTAGGATTTTCCTCTGTATGCTGTGAATACCATTGATTAATAAAGAACTGTCTTTGCCTATAATAATGCAAAAGAGTAGAGCTAGGCAGGGAAAACTAAACTAAATGCTGAGAGAAAGAAGGGCAGAGTCAGAGAGAAGCCATGTAGCCCCACTGTAGCCAGATGGAACTTTTTCCTGTAAGCCACAGCCACGTGGCAATACACAGATTACTAGAAATGGGTTAAATTAAAATGTAAGAACTAGCCGATAAGAAGTTAAAGCTAATATGCCAAACAATGTTTTAAATAATATAGTTCCTGTGTGTTTATTTTGGGGCTGAGTGGATGGGAACCAACAAGAAGTCTTCTTACAACAAGGAGGCAAAAGGTGTCTGTACATTTAAGAAAAGGTACTATTCAACTTCCTCCAGCACTGCGTTTTGACATTCAGAAGCATTAAGCACTTTCCCTTCAAGAACTCTTCCTTCAGGACAGGAACAAAAGCTACGGAGAAACCCTGTCTTGAAAAATCAAAAAAAAAAAAAAAAAAAGAAAGAAAGAAAGACAGAACTCTTCCTTTACAATGAATAAATAGACATAGTGCATTGGTCGGAAATATGGCAAGTCTTAATCAGTGAAGCAGGAATAGCAATAAACTCTACTTTTAGTGAGAGAATTTCAAAGTAGTATTAAGTGAAAATCATATGGATGGGTGATACTGTTACATTCATCTTTGGAAAATAAACCTTGTCAAACAAACTTTCAAGGATTATTTTTTTGATCCTTTCTATAAATCTATGTGTATACTAGTTTAACACCTATCATCCCAAAAGCACTCAAGCTTTTGGAAAAAGGTGGTTAAGTAATATTGCACTAAAATTCATGATTCATACATATATGTGTCTATGTAAATCATAGACACATGTATGAATGATATACTACAGATACAAGAAATTGCTATAACAATCTTAATTTCACAAATATAATTTCCACATTTTAAATTATTTCAAAAATAAACATTTTTCTTTATGGGGAAATGCAAAAGCACAAAACTAAGGAAATTGATGTATTAGATTATTTTGATTTCAATAGAAGGTAGAGAGAGACCTAGTGGAGTAAATATAAATCCATACAATAACATCAAATAAATAATATCCATATGATACCATCACATAACTAATAAAACCAAGAGTAATCATCAGTTTTGGTTTATTTATTTATTTATTTTTGTTATTTATTTATTTATTAAAGATTTCTGCCTCCTCCCCGCCACCGCATCCCGTTTCCCTCCTCCTCCCCTCGATCAAGTCCCCCTCCCTCCTTAGCCCAAAGAGCAGTCAGGGTTCCCTGCCCTGTGGGAAGTCCAAGGACCACCCACCTCCATCCAGGTCTAATAAGGTGAGCATCCAAACTGCCTAGGCTCCCACAAAGCCAGTACATGCAGTAGGATCAAAACCCAGTGCCATTGTTCCTGACTTCTCAGCAGTCCTCATTGTCCACTACGTTCAGCAAGTCCAGTTTTATCCCATGCTTTTTCAGACCCAGGCCAGCTGGCCTTGGTGAGTTCTCAAAAGAATATCCCCATTGTCTCAGTGTGTGGGTGTACCCCTTGCAGTCCTGAGTTCCTTTCTCGTGCTCTCTCTCCTTCTGCTCCTGATTTGGACCTTGGGGTTTCAGTCTGGTGCTCCAATGTGGGTCTCTGTCTCTGTCTCCTTTCATCGCCTGATGAAGGTTAATATCCAGGAGGATGACTATATGATTTTCTTTGGGTTCACCTTCTTATTTAGCTTCTCTAGGATCACGAATTATAGGCTCAATGTCCTTTATTTATGTCTAGAAACCAAATATGAGTGAGTACATCCCATGTTCCTCATTTTGGGTCTGGCTTACCTCACTCAGGATAGTGTTTTCTATTTCCGTCCATTTGCATATAAAATTCAAGAAGTCGTTGTTTTTTACTGCTGAGTAGTACTCTAATATGTATATATTCCATACTTTCTTCATCCATTATTTCATTAAGGACATCTAGGTTGTTTCCAGGTTCTGGCTATTACAAACAATGCTGCTATGAACATAGTTGAGCATATACTTTTGTTATTTGATAGGGCATCTCTTGGGTATATTCCCAAGAGTGGTATTGCTGGTTCCAGGGGTAGGTTGATCCCGAATTTCATGAGAAACTGCCACACTGCTTTCCAAAGTGGTTGCACAAGTTTGCATTCCCACCAGCAATGGATGAGTGTACCCCTTTCTCCGCAACCTCTCCAGCAAAGGCTATCATTGGTGTTTTTTATTTTAGCCATTCTGACAGGTGTAAGATGGTATCACAAAGTTGTCTTGATTTGCATTTCCCTAAGGCTAAGGAAGTTGAGCATGACCTTAAGTGTCTTTGGGCCAATTGATCTTCTTCTGTTGAGAATTCTCTGTTCATCTCAGTGCCCCTTTCTATAATTGGGTTGATTAGCCTTTTATGGTCTAGTTTCTTGAGTTCTTTATATATTTTGGAGATCAGACCTTTGTCAGTTGCGGGGTTGGTGAAGATCTTCTCCCAGTCAGTGGTTGCCTTTTAGTCTTAGTGACAGTGTCCTTTGCTTTACAGAACCTTCTCAGTCTCAGGAGGTCCCATTTATTCAATGATGCCCTTAATGTCTGTGCTGCTGGGGTTATATGAAGGAAGTGGTCTCCTGTGCCCATGTGTTGCAAAGTACTTCCCACTTTCTCTTCTATCAGGTTCAGTGTGTTCAGACTAATATGGAGGTCTTTAATCCCTTTGGACTTGAGTTTTGTGCATGGTGATAGATATGGATCTATTTTCATTCTTCTACAGATTGACATCCAGTTTTGCCAGCACAATTTGTTGAAGATGCTCTTTTTTTTCCATTTTATACTTTTAGCTCCTTTATAGAAAATCAGTTGCTCATAGGTTTGTGGGTTAAAGTCAGGGTCTCTTATTCGATTCCCTTGGTCGACTTCTCTGTTTTTATGCCAATACCAAGCTGTTTTCAATACTGTAGCTCTGTAATAGAGTTTGAAGTCAGGGATGGTAATGCCTCCAGATGATCCTTTATTGTATAAGATTGTTTAGGCTATCCTGGGTTTATTGTTTTTCCATATAAAGTTGATCATTGTCTTCTCCAGATCTGTGAAGAATTTTGATGGGGATTGCATCGAATCTATAGATTGCTTTTGGTAGAATTGCCATTTTTACTATGTTGATACTCTCAATCAAAGAGCCAGGGAGATCCTTCCATTTTCTGGTGTCCTCTTCAATTTCATTCTTCAAAGACTTAAAGTTCTTGTCAAATAGATCTTTCACTTCCTTGGTCAGAGTTACCCCAAGATATTTTATGCTACTTGTGGCTATCGTGAAAGGTGATGCTTCTCTGATTTCCCTCTCTGCTTCTTTATCCTTATTGTATAGGAAGGCAACTGATTTTTTGGAGTTGATCTTGTATCCTGCCACATTACTAAAGGTGTTTATCAGCTGTAGGAGTTCTTTGGTAGAGTTTTTGGGGTCGCTTATGTATACTATCATATCATCTGCAAATAACGAAAGCTTAACTTCTTCCTTTCCACTATGAATCCCCTTGATCCCCTTATGTTGTCTTATTGCTATTGCTATATTGAAAAGGTATGGAGAGAATGGTCATCCTTGTCATGTTTCTGATTTTAGTGGGATGGCTTTGAGTTCTTTTTTTCCATTTAATTTAATGTTAGCTGTCGGCTTGCTGTAAATAGCTTTTATGATATTTAGGGATGACCCTTTATGCCTAATCTCTCCAAGACCTTTATCATGAAGGGATGTTGAATTTTGTCGAATGCTTTTTCAGCATCTAATTAAATGATCATATGGTTTTTTTCTTTCAGTTTATTCGTATGGTGGATTACGTTGATAGATTTGTGTATGTTGAACCAGCCCTGCATTCCTGGGATGCTTTTATATTAGGGGCATAGATGTTCAGGATTGAGACTTCATCCTGATGAATTGTTCCTGTTAGGAGTATAAAGTGTCCATCTCGATCTCTTCTAATTGATTTTAGTTTGAAGTCAGTTTTGTTAGAAATTAGTATGGCCACACCTGCTTTTTTCTTAGGACCATTTGCTTGAAAAACCTTTTCCCAGCCCTTTACTCTGAGTAGATACCTGTCTTTGTGGTTGAGATATGTTTCTTGCACACAGCAGAATGTTGGATCCTGTTTTCGGATCCAATCTCTTAGCCTGTGCCTATTTATAGGTGAATTGAGACCATTAATATTAAGTGATATTAATGACCAGTGCTTGTTTACTCTGGTTATTCTTATTGTTTTTGGTAGTAGAGTGTGTGTGTCTCCATTATTTGAGTTGTGCTGGTGAAGGGTCACTAGATGCCTGAGTTTTTGTAGGCAATGTTGGCAATGTTGGATTCCTTGGGTTGCAATTTTCCTTCTATTAATTTCTATAGGGCTGGATTTGTGGCTATGTATTGTTTAAATTTGTTCTTATCCTGGAATGTCTTGTTTTCTCCATTGATAATGAACAATAGCTTGGCTGGGTATAGAAGTTTGGGTTTGCATCCATGGTCTCTTAGTTTCTGCAGTACCTCTATGCAGGACCTTCTGGCTTTCATGGTTTCCATAGAGAAGTCAGGTGTAAGTCTGATCAGTTTACCTTTATAAGTTACTTGACCTTTTTCCTTTGCAGCTCTTAAGATTCTTTCTTTAACCTGTATATTTTGTGTTTTGGTTATTATATGGCGAGGGATTTTTTTTTGATCCAGTCTGTTTGGTGTTCTGTATGCTTCTTAAATATTCAGAGTAATATCTTTCTTTATGTTGGGAAAGTTTTCTTCCATAATTTTGTTAAATATACTTTCTGGGCCTTTGAGCTGTGACTCATCTCCTTCTTCTATCCCTATTATTCTTAGGTTTGGTCTTTTTATTGTGTCCCATATTTCCTGCATGTTTTGTGATGAGAATTTGTTGGCTTTGCTGTTTTCTTTGATCAGTGCATTTATTTTCTCTATGGTGTCTTCAGAATCTAAGATTCTTTCTTCTATCTCTTGTATTCTACTGATTATGCTTGTTTCTGTAGTCTCTGCTCATTGACCTAGATTTTCCATATCCAGCTGGTCCTCAGTTTGTGTTTTCTTCCTTGCTTCCATTTCAGTTTTCAATTCTTGAACTGTTTCCATTACCTGTTTGATCGTTTTTTTCTTGGTTTCCCAGGGTATCATGTACGTATTTACTCATTTTTTTCAAGCTTTTTGTTATACTTCTCATCCATTTCTATAAGGGTGTTTTTTACATGTTGTTTAAGGGACTCTATTGCTTTCATAAAGTCAATTTTTGCCACTTCTTCTGTGTCAGGGTGTTCAAGTCCTTCTGTTGTAAGATCATTGGGTTCTGGTGTTTTCATGTTGTTTTTCAGAAACTCCTGCTGCCCTCTTCCCCGAGCTCCCGACCCAGCGCCCAAAGAGGCTAAATTGGGTGATCCTGCGGCCCCACGGAATGCAGAGAGCTTGAAGGAGGCCCCTGGGTGCAAGCTGGGATGGGCCAGGGAGAGAGAGGTCTCAGTAGAGGAGGAGAAGCCCCAGCAGAGGGGACCAGCACTTGCAGAGTAATGGGGAGGTCAAGGGGGTCGGGGAATGCCCCTGCTCCATTTCCTGTGTCCCGCTGTGGGCCAAGAACACTCTCCCCACTCAGGAGGTCTTCAGGGACAGGACCAGGCTCCCCGTTCGCCAGTGGACCTCGCCAGTAAAAGGCCTACCCCTCTGCAGGCCAGGCCCCAGAAAATCTACTTGATTTAATTGTAGTGGGGCGATCTGCTCTCAGTGTGGGCTTCACTGTTTCATGCTTGTACTAACCTGCATCCACCGCCTCTGCACCGCGCAGGTCTCTGCAGGTCTCCGCAGCTTGCTTCTGCACCTTGGAGGTCTCTGCCGCTTGCATCTGCGCAGCGCTGCTGAATTTGGACGGAAAGTGGGGTGCCAGGTATTTGGGAGAGGCTCAAAGGGGCACGTTCATTTCAGATGGCTTCTGGGGCACTGATTGCTTCCCTCTGGGCCGCTGGCTGCTGAGTTTGGCACAGTTGGCTCTAGCCTTGCTGGCAGCACTCTCAGCCAGGAAGGCGGTGGCCACTGTGCCCACTGCGTGCTCGAGCCAGCCGGGAGCTCTATTCCCTTTGTTAGGGTCAGGCAGTGCCAGGGCAGCTGCCTAGCCCGGCTTGGTCCTGGACTCCACACCTCCAGGTGCCTCTGAACCTCCCCAGGCTGGGGAAGAAGAGTCCGGCACTCAAGCTCTGAGTGAGTCCACTGAGAAGGGGG
This sequence comes from Microtus agrestis, assembly GCA_902806775.1. Lineage (NCBI taxonomy): Eukaryota > Metazoa > Chordata > Mammalia > Rodentia > Cricetidae > Microtus > Microtus agrestis. The sequence goes on from CADCXT010004799.1 coordinate 226,610, forward strand.
CCTTGGGAGAGCAGTGAGGGACTGGGGGATGTAGAAGCAGGGGATCGGAGAAGGAGGGCTGGAGTATATTTTTAAATGATGAGTAATAGGTAGTGGACACATAAAATAAAAAACCCAGCAATATATAGGGTAATTTTAATGAATTTAATAACTTCACAAAGCTCATATTGAAGCATTAAGTGTTCCCAGATTAATGAAAAACAGACGCCAATGTTAGTGTATTTTTAACTGGAAAGGACATTCCCTTATGAATTGAGGGCAGAAACAACCTCAATAAATACCATGACAATATATAAATTTACCCTGATACCTAGCTGCCTGGGGACAAGATGAGTAAGATGTTCTCTAAAGACTCCCACAGTGCATTGTGCATAATAGAAACAATATATGAAACTGGGGTTTTTAATAACTGAAAATCAGGGCCCAGAATTCTAGTTAGAAAGGAGAGGCTTTACCCTGGAACTCACTATGTAAGCCATGCTGGCCTCAACTCAACTCACAATGTTTGGCTTTTATCTACCTCCCAAGTGTTGGAACTAAAATCCTCCACCACCACACCACACTTTCTTCATTCCTTCCTTTTTTTTTTTTTTTGGAGGAGGAGGTAGATTTGGAAACTTAAGTTTCCTTTGATTTTTGTCATTCTGATGCATCTTTAATGTGTGATAGTTTTAGAAGCCTAAACTGGAGCTGTTAAGATGACACCACAGTTAAAAAAATGATGTTAAGAAAAAGAAAGGAGAGGCTTTGTATGTCCTGTCCTCATGACTTCCACGTTGTAGAGAAAAGGACTCAAATATAGAGAGAAGTGATGGTATTTGGGTAGAGTATGGAGAAGTGACAGGGATGAAGATGTTTTGTAAGTCCTAAAAGTGTGGAAAATGGACATACACTGCATGTGGTAATTGTCCTACATGTAGGTTTTAAGGCCAGACAGTAATACCTAAGAGGGATTAGACCAGAGAAGAGTACAGGAAATTGAACAGATGGAGCCTGCATCAGTCACTGAGGTCATAGCATCCCTAAAGGCAAAATGAACATAAATTAGGTGCCAAACTATAAGTGTGAATATGTGATTGGTTAGCAAATTAGAAACATTGTGAATAAAGGATGGGTTGAAGGTCATTCATTAAAGTTGACACAGTTATCACATGTCATTTAATCATATAAATATTTCAAAGGATGGAACAAACTGTGATTGGCATTCAGGATACCATTGGTCCAGAAAATCACAAATTACTGAGAGGACAGACAAATTATTTCTTCATTCCCTCATTTGTAATTGAAAATGTTATAGCACCAAATTTATCACAAAGGAGTAGTTACAAGATTTATCTAAACGTGGTGTAGTATTTAAGCAATTATGAAAATGGAATTACTTTAAAAATAATAATTCTGCTTGTTAGTGCAAAAGTCAAAAATGTCTATGAAAGTTGCATCAGTGTGAATCTCTGCAGAGAAGGCGGATGTTATGGAGATGGGATTTGATTTCTGAAAGACTTGACTAAACTTTGTTTGTATTCCCAAGTCACATCATCTTGACATATACATAAATTAAAAAAAATAGTTTTCTTATCTGTCAAATGAAAATGATCTCTAGTTCAACAGATTTTGTCATTATTAAGTTAAGTATATACCCAGAGTATATAATATACATTAGTAACATAAATTTAATTCAGTAAGTATATGAGAGGGAAGGTTAGCAAAAAAAAATTATTTCTAATTTGAAGCAAATAAAATTGTGTATTGACATTAAAATATCATGGTCAGTATATATATATGCTTAAACGTGCTGACCAGCTCTAAGAGCATTTACTTAAAAGCAAAATTGAAAGGATTAAAATGATATGTCCTAGTGTAACCATAAAAATAAAGAAGATAATTGCATTAGTTTGGAAGGAAGTTGTGAGGAGGAGTTTCTGGAAAATGTTGAGGTACAGTATCCATGAATGAAAAATAAAGGTAACTAAATACAAAAAAGATAAACTACCATTTTTTCTTTCAAACATTTTACTTATAGTTCCCATTTCAGTGAGTACTAATGTACATTAATGAACAAACAGGAAAAACTGATCATTTATAAGCTATTAATGTACCTAATTATTTAATACAGCATCATTCAAGAAGTTTAAACTTGAAAATCAGCTCTATTTCTCTTGAATCTGACACAGTCTAGTTTAATAATCTCCAAGAGAGACCATTCCTCCTAGAACTTAAGATATGCTGTATATACTACAGGAAAAAGTAGTTAACCAAAGCTTCTATATTAAATATTTAAACATATTTCCTTCTGTCAAAATTTTCTCACATGATAACCATAATTATGCTTTTAGAATACAAGAAAAAATTAATAAAGAAAACGAATATTTAAAGACTGTTTCTATTAAACTTTTGCTTTGACCCTTTTGAAAGTAAAAACTGTAAAAACCAGGAAGGAACACTAAAATGCTTGTGTACTGCATGTCAGAAATCAGTTCTGAATAAAATTTTTCAATTTGAAGGATCATGACCTAAAAGAAAGTCATATGAACTTATTTTGAGGTAAAAAAAAAACAATTATTCTATCCATAAATATTCATGCCAATGTGTTCCCTTATTCTGAGAGGCTCAGACTATATCAATGTTCAAAACAAACATTCATGCCCAAATATCATTTACAATGTATTGGGGAAGACAAATTAACTTAATAAATAATAAATTTTACTGTGTTTGAAGCCTTGCAGTAGAAAATTTAGAAAAGTCTGATTTTCTTCCTTTTTTAAAAAAATGTGAATACTGTAAGTACTGTCACCTATATGTCTCTTGGTTTTAACTGTTATTAGCATGATGTTGATAATAAAGCCATCTGGAACTATTAATTGGGCCCACTGTTGTATTAGGCTGCTTGTTCATCCTGGCCACCCAGAACCAAAATAATCACTCAGAAACTATACTATGTAAAACACTGCCTTGCCCATTAGCTCTAGTTTCTTATTGACTAACAGTTACATATTAGTTTAACTCATTTCTATTAATCTGTGTATTGCCATGTGGCTGTGGCTTAAAGGCCAAAGTTCTGTGCAGCTCCAGAGGGGCTACATGCCTTATCCCGGACTCCACCTCTTTTCTCCCAGAATTCACTTTAGTCTTCCCCACCTAGCTCTGCTCCCCTACAGCTCTACTATAGACCCAAAGCAGTTCCATTTTTAACCAATGGTATTCACGGCATACATATGGAAATACCACATCATCCTACTATGTAGAAATCATGACAGAAATACTTGTGTCTATCTTGGAAGAACTATGTACCAAAAGCCTATTTGTTAATTTATCCAAAATCTCTGAAAAGAAAGTTAGTCTATAAAAATCTATATACTATTTTATGATATTTACCTAAATAATTTTTGATGACAGTAGGTATCAAACTTTGGAATTTGGACATGTTTTGCAAGTATTCCAATATTGAGCTACATTTATAACCATGGGTATTTGTATGAACTAAGTTTTTATCACAAACTTAAACTAGGTTTGCATTCACTATGTAGCCTAGCTTGGGATGTTCATGATGTTCTTCATTCTACTTTCCTATCTCTAGTATACAATATGTGCCAGAATACCCAGTTAGTAATATACTATTTCATGGTGAAGGGATGTGTTCTTTTAAATTTTTGATTTATTTATTTATTTAATGTTTTGGTGCATATGTCCTCTAGCACATTCCTAGACATATGCTGAGGAGTCATTTCTTTTCTTCTACCATGTGGGTCACAGGGGTAGAACTCAAGCTTGTGGGGAAATATCATTACCTGCTGAGTCAATTTGCTATCCCAAGAAATGTCTTCTTATTGTTAAAATAAGAGATCAAATGACTCTTATTAGATTATCAATAACAGATACATTTCACTTACTTTTCATGATAGTATGTACTTTCTCTTCAAGTATCCTGGATGCACAGTAATGGTTTTATAAATGAACTTATAATTCAGGTTTTTACCAAAAACAAAGCACATGCTTTAGAATTAAAATGACAAATGCTTTGTCAGATGAATTTAAATATTTTGCAGAATGCCTCAGTGTGGTTTTTTTTTGATAACACAAGGTGTGAAACTGTAACAATGTCTATCATACACCACACTACCTGAGTGGGGACAAATTACTGTTTCCTCCAAATAGAAGTATTGTTGAAGTCATGACCTGGAGGAGAATATTTCTGTGCCTGCTGTAGCAGCACAGAAGCAGTAAGGCTCTCACTGCCAGAAGGATGCCACAGTCACATTCCATTCACTTTTGTCTTCCATGCCCCCTATAAGTGCATCTGCTTGATGGACATGACATTTAATATCTGTAAGGGTTGAAAGTAACAATTTAGGGATTCTACTTAGATGGGCTAAAATTATCAAAGACCAGGAAGCTTATGCAAAGGTCTTCCATAAATGTTTTATGCTTCCTGAGAACTTAATGAACATATTCATCCAGTAAGTATTTCCAATAATCTTGTAATTATTTTTATTCCATTAGTGCCTGTTTTCCCAATGCTCAAATGTCCTTGTGAGGGAACCTAACTGTGTATTTAAAATGAAAGAATTTTTGCTTTTCTTAAGAGAACTGACATAAGAAGAAGTATATATATTTTTTCATTTATTTTTAAACTTTGTAAACCAGTATATGATGATTTTATATATATATATATATATATATATATATATATATATATATATATATATACAACTACAAATATTACAAGAAGGATTTCATTAGAGTTTTTGGGTGTTTATTGACTTGTGACTTGTTTTATTTCATTTTTGACATTTGTTTATTTATTATGTGTACAGTATTCTCAGTATTCTGTCTGCATGTGTGCCTGCAGGCCAGAAGAGGGTACCAGATCTCATTACAAGTGATGACATTATTTGCACTCTGGAATCTTTTTCTGTAAGTTTGTAATTACAGCATAGTAAGCCCATAGTTAGAAAAGTTGAAAATTATTTACTTAGTTTCAGCAATCAAAATGTGGTACCTTTCAGACTCTCTGGTAACTGGATAGCATTAAATTAAGAGCCACTACAGATTTTTCTTACTTAAAGGGTAAAAATCAATATGACCAATTCTGTTTGCAGTACTTTTCTCAGAAGTATAATCTAGGGTTTTAAAGCTGGGGACTAAAAATACCTCTGATGGAACGTTCTGAAATTCAGATGTGAAGTCAAATTTTTCAGATCTTGCTTTCAATTTTAAAACATCTAAATAAAAAAGTTACTTAATAACTGTTCTTCTGTTGCCAGAGAGAACCCTCTTCAAAGAAGCAGAGAATATATTAATTTGCTGTTGCTTTTGATTTGAGATAGTGTAAGCATCATTCAGAGAGATATGAAGACAGTAAATCATTCACAATTTCCTTGAGATCATTTCTAAATGAAACTATGTGATAACCATACTTGTATTTACCCCTCTTATCATAGCAGGTAAGAGGAATCATGCAACTGACATGTATTGGTCTCCTTGCATGTATTTCCTCTAAGTGACCTCCAAGTCATCATGAGTCGAACATAAATATAATTTATTTTAGGATTATTACTGTGATATGTTATCATTTGAGAATTGGTGTGGGAGGCAGAAGCAAAGCATAGCGGATAAGTATGGTGAGAAATAATTAATGCTAAAGCACTTTTGAAAAAGCAAATGGAAAGTGAATACTGTAGAATCTTCTTAAAATATATACATGTGTAAAAAACTGATTTAATTGAGTAGCCCTACACTCGGGATTTAGTTACCCTTCTTTGAGCTATTAACCAATGGGGTTACAGGCCCTCAAGCATAACAAGGTATTGGGAATACACTTAGTTATCCACTAGAACTTACAGAGAAGAGCATGTTGAAGATACTATATTTGAATCATAGAACATAGAGAAATGAAGCTGAGAATTATCTAGAGATTCATTTCCACTGACTAGTTTTCAAAGTGTTCAAAGGTATTATGCATGCTAAAATAGAAACAGAGACAAAATAAGCATCAATTATATTCAAATATGAAATCAATAGACTACAGCAATAACTAAAATATTATCACCTTTACAATAACAGCTTAAATGTAATAAAAGTAACCAACAATTCTCTGGATTGGCCTAAGGCTTGCTCCATAAGCTGAAATTTGTATGTAGAACTGCTAAAAGGATAGAAAGTCTGTAGCTTTGTATGACAGAGGCACTGAAAAACTGTCAAATTCAGTCATGTTGCTAAATAGACATAACATAATAATAGCTTTGAATGATTTATATACTATATCCCAACATCACTAAATGGGGATAACATGGAGACACTCAAGTAATCAGTATGCTTATCATAAGACATTGTAGAGTATTCAACTTTAAACGACATGTACATATTACATTCAGAACTCGAAGCTTCAGGAATCCTAAAAGAACTTCATGGAGGGAGGCAGAGAGATTGTAAGAGCTAGAGACGGTGGCACTTCACTCAAAGAAACTGTAATACGGTTTAGTTAAAAAAGTGGAAAAGGAGTTGGGGAGATGGGTCAGTGGTTAAGAGCATTACCTGCTCTTCAAACATCCTGAGTTCAATTCCAGGCAACCACATAATGGCCCTCTGGCCCTCTGGTCCCAGCAGCCCCTGTGTTGTGGGAACTCCTCCAGACAATAGCCTTTAGGATACTGGCCCACTCTGGGCGTGATCTCATGTACTTTAACTGCCTGAAAGCTGAGCAAGGTTTGGGTTGGCTGATCCACAGTAGGGACTTAGTAATTTCTAGCCCTCCTACCCCTGTGTGGCTCAGTCCTGCCAGCTAAGTGGCTGAGTAACTGATGCCTGCAGATTCCTGTGGCAACTCCTCTGTGGCTTCTCTGACCCATGTGGCTCACTGCTGCTATCCAAGCAAGGGTCTGCTTCTGAGGTCCAGCTGCTGTCTGGCCTGTTCTGACCAGCCTGAGCTCTATGCCTGCACCTAGAACACAGGCTTGCATTCCCAGATTGGACCCATAAGAACCACTGACCCAAAATCCACCAGCAACTTCACAGCTCACAATTGCCTGTACAAACAGGGGTAACAGATCCAGAACCTAGACAAGTACTTACTGAATCTCTGGATTTCGAAAATGCCAACTTAGAATGCAAAATGATACTTGGACCATTAAAGGTCAGATCAGCACCAATGGATGAATGGATCCTGCACCCAGTCAATGTTGAGTCATTTGACTATAAGGCTGAGGCTTGACTGAGGTTTGGGTAAGAGAAGAAATTTCCAAAGGTATGAAAAGTCATCAAAATATCAAATGTTTTTATTGTGGTAGAATGGACCATCTGAGAAAGGATTGTAGACAGGGCATTCATACAAATAATGTTTCTTCTGGAAATAACAAAAACAAAAAGTCTCAATCTTCTGGATTATATAGAAGATGAGGCAAAGGCCAACATTGCACCAATAAATGCAGATAAATAAGAGACAAACAAGATAAGCTGCCATCACTGGCAAACTCCTTAGGGGGTTTCTCATAGACACCAGTTCAAACATGGTCCAGTCATTTTCAGTCACTGTGGGGCACATGCCTCCCCAGGACAATGAAAAACTCCAGTGCCTGCTGTAAAAAAACATATTACTATTGACAATAGAAAAATCCTGGAGGATGAATCAAAAGTTACAGTAGAACATTGGCAATGTATATTTTGGCAGACTTCTATAAATGATATCAAAGACCAAAGCTGAGAGTATGCATAAATATCACTATAATTGAAGGATTATTGAAACTGCTTGTTCTACAGCAAGAAAACCAGAACATCCCAACTCAGATGAAGTAGAAGAAAATAACACTAAAAATAACCTTATGGACATACTGAGGCAATAAAAGAGAAAATTAAAAAAAAATCCCTTACAAAAATGAAGAAAAGAAGAAATCAATAACTCCCATAAAGCAAACCAAAAAAAAAAAAACAGTCAAACAGGTGAAAGCTGTTCAAGACTTAAAAATTGAAAAGGGGGCAATAAAGACAGTTCAAGCCAAGAGAACTTTGGAAATGGAAAATGTGGGCAAATGAAAGGGAACTACAGATGCAAGCATAAACAACAGGATACAAGAGATGGAAGAGAGAATCTTAGGAGTTGAAGATATCATAGAGCAAATAGATTCAAAGAAAATGTAAGATCCAACTAATTCTTAACACAAACTATTCAGGAAATCTGTGACACCTTGAAAATACCAAACCTAAGAATAATAGGGATAGAGGAAGGAGAAGTCCAGTTCAAAAATACAGAAAATCAATTCAACAAAATCATAGAAGAAATCTTTCCAAAGCTAAAAGTACTTACCTATATAAAATACAAGAAGCTTATAGAACACTAAATAGACTGGATTCAAAAGCAATTCCCTCAAAACATAACAATTAAAACATTAAACATACAGAATAAAGAAAGAATATTAAGAGTTGCAAAGGAAAAGGTCAAGTAACATATAAAAGCAGACCTATTCAAATTTAGCCCAACTTCTCAGTGGAAACAGTGAAAAACAGAAAGTAATGGTCAGGTGTTATGCAGACACTAAGGGACCACAGATGCCAGCAAAGACTAACACATCCAGCAATGTTTCAATCACAATAGACAGAGAAAACAAGATATCCCATGACTAAACCACATTTAAGCAATATCTATTCTCATGTTCAGCCCTACAGAAAGTACTAGGAGAAAAACTCCAACCCAAGGAAGTTAGATACATCAACAAAAACACAGGCAATAGATAACCCCACACAAGCATATTCCTAAGAAAACATGTGAACACAATATCACCACCAACAACAAAAACAAAAATAACAGGAGCTAGCAATCACAGGTCATTATCATCCCTTAATATCAATAGACTCAATTTGCCTACAGAAAGACACAGGCTAAAAGATTGGATACAAAAACAGAATCCATTCTTCTGCTGCATACAAGAAGCAAACCACAACTTCAAAGACAGATATTACCTCAAAGTAACAGGTTGGGGAAAGATTTTCCAATCAAATGGTCTGAGAAAAAAAGCTGGTGCAGTTATTTTAATATCAAAATAGACTTCAAACTAAAATTAAGAGATGAAGAAGGTCATTTCATTTTCAAAGGAAAAATCCATCAAGATGAAGTCTCAATTCTGAACATCTATGCCCTAAATACAAGGGTACACTCATTTGTAAAAAGAACCATTGCCAAAGGTTAAATCACACCTCATGCCCCACACACTAATAGTGGGAGACTTCAATATCCCCACTCTCACCACTGGACAGGTCTGCCAGACATAAAGTTAATAGAGAAATAAAAGAACTAACATATTATGTATGAGTCAAATGGGCCAAACACACATCTCTAGAACATTCAACCCAAATACAAAAGCACATACCTACTTCTCAACACCCGATGGAACCTTCTGTTGACAGTGATTTCTGTCCCACCTGGTCCCACAGCCATTCAGTCCTAAATAAACACACAGAAGGTCCATACATTTGTTGACAGAGGTTTCCGTCCTGCCGATCCCACAGCCAGTCAGTTCCTCCAAAACACAGAGGTCTACATTAATTATAAACTGGTTGGTCTAGTAGCTCAGGATTCTTAGTAACTAGTTCTTACATCATACAGTAACCCATAATTCTTGTCTATGTTAGCCACGTGGCTTGGTACCATTATAAGTGAGGCATTCTCATTTGGCTTCCTCTATGTCTGATTTCCTCTGTGACAGTGCAGACCGTTTTTCCACTTCCTACAATTCTCATATTCTTGTTGCCCTGCTTCTATTTCCTGTCTGATTGCCCCACTAACAGAGGTAATGAATCAAATGGACTTAAAAGGAATCTATAGAACATTCCACCCAAATAGGAAAGAATATACCTCCTTGGCATCTCATGGAACCTTCTCGAAAATTGATCACATACTCGGTAAGAAAGCAAACATCCACAGATACAAAAAAAGTTTAGTAACCACCTGAGTCTTATCGGATCACCATGGAATAAAGTTAGAATTTAGCAACAATTTTACCCCCAGAAAACCTAAAAACTCATGGAAACTGAACAGTCAATTACTGGGTCAGGGAAGAAATAAAGAAATTAAAGTCTTCCTTAAATTCAATGAAAATAAAGATACAAAATACCCAATCCTATAGGACACTATAAAAGCAGTGCTAAGAGAAAAATTCATAGCACTAAATGCCCACATTAAAATAAAATGGTGAAAGCTCACATTAAAGACTTAACAGCACAGATAAAAGCTCTAGAAAAAAAAAAGAAGCAGACTCACAGGAGGAGTAGAAGACTGGAAATAATCAAACGGAGGGTTGAAATCAACAAAATAGAAACACAGAAAACAACCCAATAAATGAATGAAACTATGCTGGTTCTTTGAGTAAAATCAACAAGATTGATAAACCCCTATCCAAACTACTAAAAAGGCAGAGAGAGAACACGCAAATTAAAAAGATCAGAAATGAAAAGGGGGCCATAACAACAGACACTGAGGAAATTCAGAGAATCATTGGGTCTTACTACAAAAGCCTATATGCGACAGAGTTAGAAAATGTAAAAGAAATGGACTTGTTTTTAGATAAATACCATATACCCAAATTAAATCAAGACCAGGTGCGGAGCGCACAATGCCTGTCTGCACTCTATGTGCTACCATAGAGTTCGTGAGCTTCAGGCAAGTGGCTGGAGGTTGAAATACACAAACACACAGACAGAGACACAGACCTCTAGTCACTGGTAAGAAGCCCTTTATTCAATAGCACCCTGGAGGCTTATATACCCAACAGTCAAGTGGGCCTTATCCTCTAATCCTCAAGGCCAAGGCAACCCGTGCTTGTGAAGCAGTGCTGGTAAACAATTTTGACACAGCCTTTAGTAACTCAAATCAGAAGGAAAGTAAAGATCTCTAGGCAAGGAAGAGCAGCTGGAGGCCAGGACTTCAAATGGTTCCAACATCTCCCCCCGTAAATTTTTTATAAGACAGAAGACACTCCTGTCTTAGTTCATCTCAGCAGACAGCCCTTGTTACCAGTTATTTGCCCTAAGCACTCAGAGCACTAGGTAGGGCTTCTCCCTGCAATAACCCCATCAGTGCTTAGCATGACTATAACCAAAGAGCTTGGTAATTCATAAGATGACTCTTAACTTGTATTTCTTAACAGTCTACCATGTGTTAGCAGCTTTCATAACTAGAACTTTATATTACATTCCTGCGGGATTTAGTCTTAAAATAATGATTTTAATTGAAGCTCTTTTAGTATCAAAATATAATCCTTTAATAGTAGATGATGAGTTCAATAAAGAAACTAAGGTAGCCATTCTATTGGTAATAGTAGAATAGGTTTGTACCAAACTAAGACTGTCTCATGAGAAGGAAGATGCCCTAAGAGTCTGTCTTTCCCCAGTCAAAAATGGCTGCTATTATTTTTATTATGTATACAGGATTCTTCCTTCATTTATCCTGCAGTACAGAACAGGACGGCCTCTGATCATGAAGCATCTGCTCCCTGACAGCGAACATACAGACGCCCAGGCTGCTCTGGCCGTCCCTCCCGGCCTAACCTCCCCAGACCAGAGATCTCAGTTTTGAGTCCACTGCTCTGATCAAACACCATGACTGATAAGAACTTGGGAAGGACGGGGTTTCTTTGGCTTAGGCATCCCAATCACAGCGCATTATGAAGGGAAGCCACTGCAAAGAATCCAGGCAGGAACTGAAGCAGAGGCCATGGAGAAATGCTGCTTCTTGGCTTGTTCCCCATGGCTTTGCTCCTTTCTTATACAGCCCAGAACCACCCATCTATGGGTGGCACCACCCTTCCTGGACTGAACCCCCCCCCACACACACACATACCAATCATAATTTTTAAAATACTCCCACCGACTTGCCCACAGGTTGGTCTAATGGAGGCAATCTCTTTTCAGTTGCGGTTCCCTCTCCCAGATGATCCTACTGTATTTCCAATTAACAAAGCAACCCTACCCAGCATGCCACAGTTCCTTCCACACACCACCTGCTTCCTGTGGGGCCAGCTGCATTGATTTCACCTCCCAAAGTCTGCGCCCCTTGACGGGTAATTCCATTTTCACAGAGCTTCCCTCTGATGTTAGGTGATGAGAAGCCCAGCCTCACCCACAGAATGGTAAAGCATTAAGGAGAGCAAGGCCATGGCTCCTTCCTCACCCCTGCACAAAGCCAAATGGCAGTTCCTCTTCTGTGAGTTTTTTAAACAGTGATCCCCATTGGCTTTCGTGGATCTTTGGACTCAGGCTCATGGGCTCCTGTACAGCCTGGGTCTGGCCTGCCAGGTGCTCTAGCGACCGATGTCTTCAAAGCCAGTCTGCTCACACCTGTGCTGCACCAAATATGAGGCTGGCCTATGCTGAGGGTGGCTGAGGAGTCCCCAGCCTGTAAGTCTGGGCCTTTCCTTTACATTCTATTTGCAGATCGATGATCCTTCTAGCTTTGTGGTATGGTTGTGTTCTCTCCTAGGTGGGGCAAGGCTTTGTTCCCCAGAGGTGACCGTAAGAGTTTCACTCTGCTCCAGTGGGGAAGTTCAGTCAAGAAGGGTTTTAGAAGGGGAAGTTCAGTCAAGAAGGGTTTTAGCCGGGCGGTGGTGGCACACGCCTTTAATCCCAGCACTCGGGAGGCAGAGGCAGGTGGATCTCTGGGAGTTCGAGGCCAGCCTGGAATACAAGAGCTAGTTCCGGGACAGGCACCAAAGCTACAGAGAAACCCTGTCGCGAAAAAACAAAACAAAAAAAAAAAAAAAAAAGAAGGGTTTTAGACCAGAAAATGTAACTTTGACACTTGGGGGGGTAGAGATTTTACCAAAGTTCTCACCTGAGAAATCGATTTGATTTGGTTCGGGCTTGCGGGACCCAAAGCAAACTCCAATGTTTATGATCAATTGAATCTCAACAAAACGCTGCAAGATCATTTTTAAGAACAATATTTTTGTCTGTGGTGGTGCACGCCTTTAATCCCAGCACTCAGAGGCGGGCAGAACTCAGTGAGTTTGAGGCTAGCCTGGTCTATAAGAGCTAGTTTCAGGACAATTTTTTTCCAACAAGAAATGATTCTGGGGCAATTTGGTATCCACACGTGAAAAAAACATGTGCTGGTGACTATAAAACACCACCAATAAAATTCACTCAGAATGCAGCATTAAAAGTATGAAATGAGATGCGTAAATTCTAAGAAAAAAAACATGGGCACACGTCATTGGGACTGGATCAGGCAAAACTTTGTGTTAGGACATTAAAGCCTAACAGCTCCATCACCATGCGCCAGCATGCTTCAGAGACACCGCCAAGGAGAGCAAGGCAAGATGGCTAGAAGAAGAAAATACTGGCACGTTCATGTGCCTGATGAAGAACTCACGTCCAAGACATACAAAGGACTACAAACATCAGCAAAAGGTTAACCCAGTTTGAAGCGGGAGAAACAATCTATCTAGACCTCCTCTATGAGGTACACGAACGGCCAATAGGTCCATGGACACCCCTGTGCGCCACATGTTAGGGGAATGCAGATGTGATCCACACACCACATAGAGTAAACCTGGTTTAGTTAAAAAGTGGAAAAAGGGGCTGGAGAGATGGCTCAGTGGTTAAGAGCATTGCCTGCTCTTGAAAGGTCCTGAGCTCAATGAGGTCAAGTGCAGACATACACACAGATAGGGCCATAAATAGACTGGGAAAGATATCAGAGATATATCACCCTTCACCATAGGCTGGGAAAGATATCAGAGATATATCACACTTCACTATAGGGCCATCGGGCCATCGGGCCATCGGGCCATGGTAGGGCCATAGAGCCATAGGGTCATGGTAGGACCATAGGGCCATGGTAGGGCCATAGGGTCATGGTAGGGCCATAGGGCCATAGTAGGGCCATAGGGTCATGGTAGGGCCATAGGGCCATGGTAGGGCCATAGGGCCATGGTAGGGCCATAGGGCCATAATTCTGTTCTCTTTATTCCACTTATGTAAATCCTGCCCTATTCAAAAGGCAAGCAGTTTCTTTATTAACCTATGAGGGTAACACATTAACAGATGATCCTCTTCCACTAGTTTTACCCATGGACTGTCCACAATATGACTGTGTAAGCAAGTCCTGAACAATACCAACAACAGTTTACATACCAATATCAATGCAGGAAATATTATAAGTCTTCAATGGTTTACACAGAGCTACAGACTATTTGTAAGTTCTGTGAGTAACAGAGTAAATCTCCAAGAATGACACCCTTCACTATTTATCCAATAATCTCTGGTCAATCCTAAAAAATATATGCTCATTAGAAAAATTAAATAATTAGTATAATATATTTGCGTATTTATATGTATGTATACATGTAACATGATAATCAAAGACTAGGATATATAAATTTGATAGGGTACAAGGGAAGATTCAGAGAAAGAAAAAATTGAACTAAATAAGAAATACAATATTCATATATAAAATTCTTAAAAATTTATTTAATACCTTTATTAAATATGCTAATAAAGTATACTTAAGACCAAAGTGGTTACCATCTTTTGAAAAATCAGAGAGAAAATTAGGATAAGTTATGACTTGGAAGATTGAATTTTCCAAGGGGGAACTGCAAGTCTAGCTTCCAATGGAGTGAAAAGTAAAACAGAGATGAGTTTCAGCTGGTACTTGAAGAGACCTTTAAGTATGACTTTAAAATGAAACTTTGTTTTTCCTTTTAAAATAATTTTGGCAACACGTGGCAGTACCAACTTCTCCATCATTCCTTGTTTTGTTTGTCAACAAAATACCAGAAATGTTTTCTAAGAAATCTTAATAAATAAATAAATAAAATACCAGAAATGTCATCTTACCGTAGAATTTCCTGACAATGCTACCATCCACAGTCTAGTCAACCAAGTTTGCTTAAAAGGACAAGAAATTATATTCCACAAGAGTAATTATAAATGGAAATGTTACATTGTGTTTCAATTTAAATGAAGGAAAAGACCTTGAAGTTGCTTTCTAAATGTTTGTCTGGCTACTAATGGGTATAAAAGTTTAAATACTGTTTCTTTTTTTAAAAAATATTTATTTATTTATTTATTATGTATACAATATTCTGTCTGTATGCCTGAAGGCCAGAAGAGGGCGCCATACCTCTTTACAGATGGTTGTGAGCCACCATGTGGTTGCTGGGAATTGAACTCAGGACCTTTGGAAGAACAGGCAATGCTCTTAACCACTGAGCCATCTCTCCAGACCCTAAATACTGTTTCTTACTAACTGCTAATTTGTGTTTTTTTTTTCATGTTGTAGCTAATTCTACTTTTACCTAGAATTAAGATTCATTGAGAAAAGCTCTTTTTTTACTAATCAAGAGAAAGATTTCACAGGTCACCTTCTCTATTATGAAATCCCTCAAAGTGAAAGTGATAAAAAGGTTCCAACATAATTGATCAGAAAAGAAACTGATTTCTGCTAGAGTAAATGGAAGAATATGAAAGTCTTTGTGCTTGTTTTAGCAGATGAACACGTGGTATTAGAAACTAATTAGGAGACTCATCTATAGGGAAGACTAATTCTTCTTCTATCATTTATTAATTTCTTGTATGTAGTTTCTGAGAGGGGAAAGCCTCTCAGAAATCTCCCCTATCTACTTGTCTTGTCCACCAGTGTTTCTATTGCTTAGGACATGGAATCATATTTTTGAGATTTCATGAGTGTAGCTTCCCTATTATATCTAGAAAATATGAGGGGTTAGAGGGAAAAATAAGTTATAAAATTTATATTTAAATTTTAATTAAAATAAATATACTTTTAAAAGAAAGAAAATACAACCAATATAATATTCAGAGTAAGCAATGAGTGAGACAGTTCAGCTCTTAAGTCCTGAAGATCAGTGGCTCTCAGAAGTGTAAAATACTATGAAACACTGGGGTGAGACTAGCATAACACTGAGAATAGGACTTGCTACTCAAAGTGAATCTATCACTTGGAATTAATTCAGCTTCATTTAAATTGCTCAAAATGCTAGAAATAATTTCTCACAGCTGTCTTTTCTGAGGCAAAACAGCAACTCCAAAAATAGAATAAGCAGAATTGAACTGGCCTAGAGAAAAAGGAAGGGCCCATTGTCAACAACTGCAGGAATCTACAATGTGATGGGGCATTTGTTGTCCACACGCTCTGAGACAACAGCATCAAACATACTAGACCTGCAAATGTAAACAAGCCCACAGTCAGCTTTTTTTTCCTGTTCCTTTTCTTGAATTTAAACAGACAAATAAATGTCTTTAGATACTTAAGGAAAGATTTAAAAATTAAAAAAAAAACAAAGAGAAGAATGTACCTTCTTCCAAAAAAAAAAAAAATCAGGCAAAATATATAAAACATAAAAACAAGGCAGTGCAGAGTAGAGTGATTCTGGGAGATAATATAACCACAAATTAATATCCCACTGAAATATAAAACATGAGAAAATCAAGACCTGCTTCTGAAGAGGTAAAACTAGTAAACAAAGGATAGGACAAAATAGCTCAGCAGGCAAACCCAGTAATTGTGCAAGACTGGTGACCTGAGTTCAATTGCTAGGACCCTTAAAATGGTGGTAGGAGAGAATCAGCTCTACAAAGTAGCTCTCAGACCTCTGCATTTTTAATATAAATGTGCATGCACAAACTCACAAAGACATTATGTACAACTAATTATAATAATAGTTAATAGTAATAAAATATCAGAATACCAAACTCATCATCAGGGAAAGATTAAAATTAAAAATCCAAAAATTAAAACAAGGAATATATAAATGTGTGTATGCTGTGTATGTATGTATATATATTAAACTTAGGGAAACCTTCTAAGATTTACAATTTCTATAAGGAAATTGAAAAAGAGCAGAGGAGAGAGAAAATCATGCCACTGAATAATGACAGAGAGTCATTCTAGAGTTGAAAGGTTAGAAAATGAGACAGAAAGAATGAATATAATTGTAAAAATGATGCCAAAATCTTTAGCATATGTACAGCAATGAAGGTCTCCTAACTAAGAGGTAGCAGAGATTGAAGAGAGGGGATCCATTTCTTTAAAATAACATCACTAATTCTACCTGCTAGAAAACAATAAGACATACAGTCATCCTATAATTTTTATGTAGCCAGTAAATGTTCTGTTATAATTCTGCATTTCGGGATCAAAGTGATTTGATAAAGATTAGGACAGGAAACCCCAGAGAGAAAGCACTGGAATACAGATATTCAGGATAAGAAATAAAGAAATAGAGGTATAATTTAAATTAAATAGAGTTATGGTTAAACACTCATAGGATGGAATACTAAAAATACCAAAAGTACAGTCTACCCAAAATATATTAAATTGTATAAACTTATACAACATATGCAAAATTGAAAAATGTAGCTATATCAAAAATGTATTCTAATTGTTTTTCATTTATTTAACTAATCAGGATATAATTTTACTGTCACTTAAACAGAAGACATGTATTATAGTTTACAAAGCTAAAACCAGGGCTGGGGAGATGACTCAAAATCCAAGAGCATGCAGTGCTCTTAAGGAGAACATGTGTTTGGTTTGTAGCACCCATGATAGGTGGCTGCCAACTACCTATGACTCTAGTTCTAGGAAAGTTGATGGTCTCTGTAGGTACCTACACTCATCTGCACCTATCCACAGACAGACAAACATGCATACCCATATTAAAAAGTAACAGCAAATCTCATTTTAAAAGTGAAAACTAATCAACCTGTAATAACAAAAAGCCACGAAGACTATTATAATCCATGTAAGAGGCACAAATAACATTAGAGATTGGAGGAAAATCATTTGGTTTGGGAGATGGCTCCATAATAGGAAGAAATTCTAAGTTTAAATTTCCTGTATGTGTTGGGCATGGACTTTCACTCTTATACCTCCAGCACTGATGAAAAGGGAAACATGCAGCTTCCAGAAGCTCACTGGCCATCTGAGACAAAAAATAGTGAGTTTGTCATTTAGTGACAGACTTTATCACAAATGGTATGATAGAGAATAGTCACACTTTATCTCTGGCCTCTGGAAGTGCATACTTATGCATATGTGCACAAAAATGCACATAAAAACACATGTATTCAGGCAAACACACACACGTGGAGATATTTGATGTTAATATTACAGGAGTTAAATTCTTATTTTTTCATTTTGTTGTTGTTCTGAAACAAAGTCTCATACAGGTGCTGGGAAACAGGTATGTACCACCACACCTGCCTAAAATGTTGGCATTTGGAAACAGAACCTAGAGAATGGCTGAATTTTGGAAGAGATTACTGCTGATTAAAAAGAGAGTATTTTAGTGTTTTATCTCTATGCATTTTGATTACAGTTTAAAATTATGTTTCAAAACTATAACATGTCTGTAAAAGCTCAATAAGAGCAAAATTGTACAAATATATTAGTGAAAATCAAATAGTGTTTGTAGGTTAAAATAGTTTAATTTTTACCTTTTTATGATGATATTGTGGTTGTATAATATGTTACTATTAACACAAACTTCATGAAGAATATCTTAGAACTCTATTTTTTAGCATTCTGCTTTGCTTGTAAATCTTAAACTATTTTCAGGGAAGATTGAAAAGAAAGAATTAAATACATTCCATGGCTATACTAACAAGATATGTGCCACATCACATATCTCTAAAACATTTTCTTTGAAATATTTTATGAATGCTATTTAAATTCTGATGAGTCTTAATGCATGAGCCTCTGGAAGCTTTTGTGCAATTTTCACTAATGTATTTTTCACTCAGTTTCAGGTACTATCCAAGTTCCCAACCACAGTCATGAGTCTTCTTGTTAATTAATACTGTCTCAGTCCTTGGTACTTTATGATCTTGAAGGATTTGAGAAGCCAGCTATTGTAAAGAATAACTTTAATTTTGGCTTGTATGATATTTCAAATGATTAAGTCATGGTTATGCATTTTCACAAGACTATCCCAAAATTATGCTGTCTAATTCTCCATGTTCAGATTGAGAAAAATATATTTGAGTATCCTGTCTTAAGGCTTTACTTAATTGTACTGGCATTTGTTAGACTTTTTCACAGTAAAAATATTTATTCCCTTCAGAATTATTAAATGCTTTTATATGAGTAAAGGTCTTTGAAGGTTTTTTCTTTTTTTATTAATTTTTATTAAGATCTACATTTTTCTCTGTTCTCCTCCCTACCTCTACCCTCCCCTTCAAGCCCCCTCCAAGGTCCCATGATCCCAATTTAATCAAAAGATCTTGTCTTTTTCTACTTCCCATGTAGACTACATCTATGTATAACTCTCTTAGGGTCCTCATTGTTGTCTAAGTTCATTGGGATTGTAATTTGTGCATTGGTTTTCTTTGCTTTATGTTTGAAAACCACTTATGAGTGAGTACATGTGATAATTGTCTTTTTGGGTCTGAGATACCTCACTCAAAATGATGTTTTCTAGCTCCATCTGTTTTCCTGCAAAATTCAAGTCATCGTTATTTTTCTTTGCTGTGTAGTAATCCATTGTGTAAATGTTTTTCTTATCCATTCTCCAGTCAAGGGGCATTTAGGATGTTTCTAGGTTCTGGCTATGACAAACAATGCTGCTATGAACATAGTTGAGCATATGTCCTTGTGGCACGATTGAGCATCCTTTGGATATATACTCAAAAGTGGTATTACTGGGTCTTGAGGAACGTTGTTTCCTAATTTTCTGAGAAATCGCCACACTGACAACCAAAGGGGCTTTACCACCTTGCATTCCCACCAGCAATGCAGAAGTGTTCCCTTTTCCCCACAACCTCTCCAGCATAATTTGTCATCAGTGTTTTTGATCTTGGCCATTCTCATAGTTGTAAGATGGAATCTCAGAGTTGTTTTGATTTGCATTTCTCTGATGACCAAGGATGTTGAACATTTCTTTAAGTGTCTTTCAGCCATTTTAGATTTTTTTTGATTATTTGTTACCAATTTCTTGAGTTCTTTGTATATTTTGGAGATCAGACCTCTGTCTGATGTGGGGTTAGTGAAGATCTTTTCCCATTCTGTAGCCTGTCATTTTGTCTTGTTGACCATATCCTTTGCTTTAGAGAAGCTTTTCAATTTCAGGAGGTCCCAGTTATTAATTGTTTCTCTCAGTGTTTGTGCTGCTGGGGTTATATTTAGGAAGTGGTCTCCTGTGCCAATGCAGTCAAGTGTACTTTCCACTTTCACTTCTATAAGGTTCAGTGTGGCTGACTTTATGTTTAGTTCTTTGGTCCATTTGGACTTGAGTTTTCTGCATGGTGATAGATATGAGTCTATTTCCATTCTTCTACATGTTGATATTTTGTAATGCCAGCACCATTTGTTAAATATGCTTTCTTTTTTCTATTTGCTATTTTTTGCTTCATTGTCAAAAATCAGGTGTTTGAAAGTTTGTAGATTAATATCTGGGTCTTCGATTTGGTTCCATTGGCCCTCCTATAGGTTCTTATGTCAATGCCAGGCTGTTTTTAGTACTGTGGCTCTGTATTAGATTTTGAGGCCAGGCATTGTGATTCTTCCATAAGTTCTTTTATTGTACAGAATTGTTATGGATATACTGGCTTTTTTGTTGTTTTTTGTTTTTCCATGTGAAGTTGAGTACCATTCTTTCGAGGTTTGTGAAGAATTTTGTGGGGATTTTGATGCACATTGCATTGAATCTATAGATTGCTTTTTTTTTTTTTTTTTTTTGGTTTTGCGAGACAGGGTTTCTCTGTCGTTTTGGAGCCTGTCCTGGAACTAGCTCTTGTAGACCAGGCTGGTCTCGAACTCACAGAGATCCACCTGCCTCTGCCTCCCGAGTGCTGGGATTAAAGGCATGTGCCACCACAGCCCGGCCAAGATTGCTTTTTTTAGGATTGCCATTTTTACTATGCTAATTCTACCTACCCAAGAACATGGGATATCTTTCCACTTTCTGATGTCTTCTTCAATTTCTTTCTTCAATGAATTAAAGTTCATGTCATACAAGTTTTCCATTTGTTTAGTTACAGTTACTCTGAGATATTTTATGGTGCTTGTGACTATTGTGAAGGGTTATGTTTCTCTGATTTCTTTCTTGGTCCACTTATCATCTGTGTACAGGAGGGCTACTAATTTTTTGACTTAATCTTGTATCCTGCTACATTACTGAAAGTATTTATGAGTTATAGAAGTTCCTTGGTAGAATTTTTGAGGTTGCTTATGTAAACTATCATAAAATCAGCAAATAAAGGGAGTTTGTCTTTTTCTTTTCTGATTTGTGTCTCTTTTATCTCATTTTGTTTTCTTATTGCCCTGGCTAGGACTTCAAAAGCTATATTGAATAGATATGGAGAGAGGATGGACAACCTATATCACCTAAAAATTTCTCACAGCTTTATTATTTATTATTTTCATCAGTCTATTTGTGAATTTGAGCCTTACCTTGTAATACCACTCTTGTTTCGATTCTTAAAGGATACTTTCTCTGTCACTCCTTCCATCTCTTGACCTTTTCAGAATAGTCACATGCTGCAGAAAGCCCCATAACTCCAGCTGTGATCATCTAGTTCTAAGAGTTTTCTTCAATACTTTGAATCACACATAAAGGGAGAATATAAGAATCTTTAAGAAAACCCATTGAGCACCATATTTTTCATTCAACTGTATTCTGAATGGCAACAGATTATGGCTGGAAACAAGATGACATTATGTCAGTAAGAAAAGTAAAGTACAGATAGTCAGTCCTTTAACTTTTACGAATTCTGGCAAATGAATTCATTAAATGCTAACATCTTCAGCTCTGAAAAAAATTGCTAAATATTAAGAAAAACTGAAACAGGCATTGAGGGCTGAAGAGATCTAGTTTCTGAAATGTTAGTGAATGATTTTCAGAGAAGATTTGAAACATTGAAAGACATGAGATAATCCCATGGTGAAAGAAAAAAAAACACAGAAATTTCTCATATCAAAATGATGAAGAACCCACATATGATGAAATGAGTCAGATTGTCTGATTTCAATTTGTAGAACCTGGATATTAGTGAGGCTCAGTTGTAATCAGCTTGCCTTTGCCATATTTGTTCTAGGAAAACAAAAAGGAAAGAACTGTGTCAGTGGTATTCAACATCCATGTTATTTGAATTAACTAGCCACGAGTTGTCTTTTTCTAGAAAACTAAAGAATGAGACTGAATTCAGGATCTCATGAAAGGCAGGCAGACATGAGTAGAGATGAGGAGTTTGATTAGTTGAGTCATGCCCCAGAGTGCCCTGGCTATACCCCTGGAGAACAACTGGAAGATTATATTCTCACAGTAGTACAAGTAAATTAAACACCAATATCAGCTAGAGAAGAACTCTCTGGGCAGGAGCAGGGGTGCTTTCCTGATATAAGAGGTTGAGAAATGAGCCAGTCAGTGGTGAAGTATCCAATC
This sequence comes from Microtus agrestis, assembly GCA_902806775.1. Lineage (NCBI taxonomy): Eukaryota > Metazoa > Chordata > Mammalia > Rodentia > Cricetidae > Microtus > Microtus agrestis. The sequence goes on from CADCXT010004799.1 coordinate 248,998, forward strand.
TCAGCAATTGGGAGGCAGTGACAGGTGGTTCTCTGTGAGTTCAAGGCCAGCCTGGGCTACAATAGCTAGTTCCAAGACAGGTTCCAAAGCTACAGAGAAACCCTATCTCAAAAAAGAAGTTGAGAAATGAGAACTTTGCAGTAACCTATTGATATATGTTTATAAATAAATCTCAGGAGGCAATGCTTCCGCATATTTTGCAACTAGCTTGGCCACAATGGTAACTTTTTATACTAATTTACAATGTATTAAGTACATAATGTTCCTAAGCATTGCACTTAAAACATCTTCTGGAAAATGATAAGACTTTTGTGTAATTGGACTATCCTCTTTTCACAATTAAACATGCAAGCCTATTTAACACTGCTGCAACAGAGAACTTCTGAGAATTAGAAATTTGTTTCATGAGTCCTATTGAGAAGCCCAAGTTGGAATTATTATATGATCCCATCACTGAACAACAAGGTAGTAAAAGATGATGAACAAAGAACTTATGGCCTCTGTCCTTTATAAAATTCACTTGATTACATTCTCAAAATTGGAGAACTAAGAACCTAAACCCCACCCCCACCCTGCAAAAAACTGGCATTTCTGCATTGTTGAATTGGGTTTAAATTTTCAACATATAATTTGGATTAAGTAGTTTTCTGTTTTTGTGGTTTTTCAAGACAGGGTTTCTCTGTAGCTTTGGTGCCTGTCCCAGAACTAGCTCTTGTAGACCAGGCTGGCCTCGAACTCCCAGAGATCCGTCTGCCTCTGCCTCCCGAGTGCTGGGATTAAAGGCATGCGCCAACACTGCCCGGCTCTAAGTAGTTTTCTTAAAAACAAAAAGATGCCAAAAGTGGGGTTGAGATGTCCACTTATATACCCTAAACATATAAACAACCTTTTGATTTATAATTTTATATTTTGTCAACAAGTATTAACACTTGAACTGAGAGAGAAAATAGAACTATCATCAATGCATAGACTCTATTAAAACATCTTGCTCCAAGTACAGAATAAAGCAGAGATAATATTAATGCTGTGATAGTACCAAATCTAGACAGATTTAAAGTTATAAATTAACAAAGATATTAAGAATCTGAACATTTGTGAAACAGTCTCTCATACAAGTGGAAAATAAAGTAATCTGACATCGATCCAGAATACAGAGTCAGACTGTGCTTTCAACTAGGTGATCTGGTATAGCTTATAATCTAAATGGATATTACTTTTATACTTAAACTGCTTTTTTCATAATTACATTAAATAATACATGAAAATGAGAACATTCAAGATGAATTCACTTTATCCCCCATCTTCATTCTGTGCTGCTCCATGTCTAGTATATTGTCAAGTATATGTATAGGTATAAGTATATACTTGGTTGTATATGTATGTATAAATATACACATATATATGACATGTATGTCTATATAGTAATAAAATATAAAGAAATCATAACATCATTTTGTCATATATAAAAGCAATACATAATCTTCAAATACTTCTGTCATTAAAGATCTCATTTTTCATTTTCTATACAAGGCAGACTATGAGCATCCAATAAGTGTTTCAGATTAAGTAAATATTTCCAAATGTCTCTTAATTTATTTGTCAGAATAATTTAGTTGTATCATGCTTTGCTTACATGGAAGAGATTTACTGTCCTTAAAATTAAGTCCAACTTCATGAATTCCTGTAGCATAATTTCCATTACAATACAAAGCTCATGCTGACAAATCAAAACAAATTATAAGTGTGAGCTTTGTTATGCTTCTGCACTAATGGCATTGTTTTCTGAATACAGATCAGGCTAAATGATTTGCAGGGTAACATTACAATGCATTCTTCTGATGAAAATACATTTAAATTTTGCTGTAGCTTGTTGAATGTAGTTACATGCTATAATGTGGGTAGAGCTGTTTCTGAGGACAATGAGGATTTAGCAGAGAAAATCTCATTTACAGTAAATAACTGGTACCAACAGATTTCAGCTACTCAGAATTACAGTATTTCTCACTTATAAAAAAAATTGTTTTAAGGAAACATGAATCCTGCATAAGTAATATGTAGGGTCATTACATGTGAAAACTGTCTTTTATAACAAGTGGATTCAATGTGTCTGAGCTTTAAATAAGGCAATTGCAATAAATGAGCACATGGAATAGACTGAAAACTAATCAGAGTGTAAGTTCTAAGTTAATTAACAACAGTAAACCCATAAAATCCCTGCATGCCCAATCATCCTGACTTTTAGTTCAGGTATCAAAGTCTACCAGATGCCCTACATGACTACAAGAAATAGTTCAGCAACCTTCCTTTTTGTTTGTTTATTCATATATTTTAATGGTAGTTTTGTTTATACATTGAGAGTAGCATGGGTACATGAAGAATATGCTTTAACCCTTTCCACCCTCTATTTTCCCGTCTTACCTATTCCTCATAATCACCACAATATATCTTTTGCTAAATTTTATGTGTGTGTATGTGTATATATTTATGTGTGCTTGTGTGTACATGTGTGTGTATGTGTGTTGTTCTGTGTGCATGAGTGTGTGTTCATACTACACAATGAGCAATTCACCAGTTTTCACATCCTCAGAGAAAAAGGACTGTACCAACCCTCAAAGCCATTCTAGTTACTTTACAACTCATGGTGAGGAGAGAGCTCTGACATCCACCTAGGAAATTGTGTGGCATATCATCTTTTTTGTGAATAAATAAAATACTGAATACTATATGATACAAGCAATAAAGTAGGGAAAAATATTAAAGTACAGTCATTCATAAAATGAGAACACTAGCCACAACTGTTAAAATTCTTGTGAAGTGAGATATGACAAAGGAACTTCAAAAGTCTCAGTGCATTCTTGGATATCTAGAAAGCTATGAGCATCAAAAGGCTTTCTTATACAAACTTACAAAATAGGCCCTGAACAGTCAACTTATGACTTATAACATTTAGGACCACACAGCAGGAAACAAAGTCTAAGCCAAGAATAGTGTATATCAGAGTATTGAAGGCATTTTCAACAGTAATGGCTCCCACTAAATCTATTCCCTTCCTCATGTACACTACTATTATAAAAAATATGACATATGAAGCATGTTCCTGTTGTAAGAAAGCCACTTGTTGGTTCCCAGCTGCTCAGCCCTGATACGATCACACAGAAATGGTAGTAACTAAAACACTGTTTGGCCCATTAGCTCTAGCTTCTTATTGGCTAACACCTATATCTTGATTTAACCCATTTCTAGTAATCTGTGTATCACCAAATGGCTGTAGCTTATTGGGAAAAGTTCAGGTGTCATGTCAGGCAGGGCTAAATGGCTTCCCTTGACTCTGCCTTCCTTCTCCCAGTATTCATTTTGGTTTTCCCTGACTTCCTAAGTTATTCCGTATCAATATGCCATTGGCAATTTCTTTATTCACAAATGGTATTCAAACATACAGAGGGAATACCACATCACCTCCCCTTTTCTGTTTAAATGAAAAGGAAGGTTTTAACATTAACATAGTAAAATTACATATAACAAGATAGGTAGCAGTCAAGAATTATATCTACAATATTTATATTTACTTTATTTTTATCATAACTAATGAAAATTATATTATTACCATCTATTCTTCAACTCCATCAAAGACTCCTAAAGGATACGATATTACCTAAGTTAACAGGAAGTACATTGTAAGCAACTTCCAAAACTCTAGAATGGACAGAGACATCTCGTTGCCTGGACAGTCATCCAAAATTCTTCTGTTCCATTGGGGCATCCATCATCAGCCTATAGGCCCATAGTATGCAACAGACTTTTCCATGAAGCAGAAAATTTCAAAAATAGCTACACCTAGATGAGAAGTTTGTCAGGCACTATATTCTGTGTGCTGAAGAATGTCTGGTGGACTCTTTAATGAAGCAGGAACCCTTAAGGATAGTCTTACCTTTAGGCAAGTTAAGCAGTCATTTTGCTGTGGGTCCTGCATGTCTAGTTCATCAAGCAGTTGAGACGAGAGCAGTTTCTTGCCCAAATGGCTAACCAACTTCACAAGGAGCCTCTTAAATGCCAATATTCTTCTTGAAGTAATTGGTGCTGCCAGGAGCACATGTGTCTCACTGTCATAAAAAATTCCTAAGTTCTTAAAAACATTTTAAATGCCATAGTCTGTAGGATTTGAAAGATTTTAAAAATCGCTATCCATTTGTAAAATATCTCTGTACATCTAGAAAATCTAACTAACATAATTACAAGCTTGAATATTATAAATGACTCTGTATTTACCAATATTTCCTAGTTATACATTACATTTTTAAATGAGCTGCACAATCACAATACCTTAATCAAGAGTAGAAATACATACAATATATACATAAATATACAGTATAACAAAATTGACCTTAAATTTGTATCAATAAACCAAGATCCCTACCAATGCAAATCTCTGTAGCATATACCCCTTTAAATGTAAAGAAACCTTTAAAAACAATATTTAAGAATATGGGTGTAACTCTTCTCCAAACTTCTTTCTACTGTTCATTGGGCAAAGTAATTTTTTGAGGGGTGTTCAAGGTAGCCTTTCAGTGGATCTTAGTCCATCAAAGCACATTAGCCTGGAATGAATCCCCAGGTTTTCATTCTCTGTGGAAACAAAATAAGACTCCCTTTTCCCAAACAACATATCCTTAGACCAAAATTTGGAAGTCATGATACTTTTAGAACATACATGCTGGTTTCACTTAGCAGCTCATACAATGAAATATCTCTCTGTACTTAGCTCTTTCACAGTTAAAAAAAACTCAAAGAAAACAATAATATACATAATTCAGACTCTCTGTGTATTCTCTATCTTTATGTGGCTTGTTTATTTTTTTTTACTCATTTTCATCTATGACTGTCTGAACTCTTTAAAGACTTTACCTTTAAAAAAATCCCTCCTTTTTATAACTGTCTATATTATTTTTCTTCTCTCTCCCAAACCTATGTTCATTTATATAGTACTGTGAAACATTTAGATGGCTTTTCCATCTGAATTTGTCTTTATTGTGTATTTAAAATTATTTTCTGATCAGGACTGTTTCTTAGAATGTTAAGCCCTTCTTATGAACTTAAGTTGTGTCATTGCTAGGGGAAATACAGAACTGTCTGCTTGGCCTGCCCAGGCCAGCATGGGGAAGCAGTTCATCGCCTCTAAGCAATTCCCAATCTCTATACACACAGCTGGTCAATGTTGCCACCAAGCAAGCCTTAGCATGTTTCTTATAAACCCCATTCAAATACTTTGTTTCCTAAAAGAGCCAGAGGTCATATTGGCAGCATGGCCAAGAAAACAGGCATTTTAAAACTGCATAGCTTTTTTTCTGCTATTGCTGACTCAGTAAGACCTCTATTAAAGGATCTGTTGAAATAGAGGGCGGGCTGGCCACACGCGCTTGCGGCTAGCTTTACCTGAAATAATTACATGGACACTGTTTTTTTAAGACTGTTGGCCTTTCCTAGCCTTCTAGGCTAAATCTGCCTGACTAACCCATTTAATAATGTGAGTAAGCACCCAGGTGTCTTACGGGAGATTCTGCCTACATCCATCTTGGGTGGCTTTCCCGCCTCGGAGCGTTCCGTCTGCCACTGACGGGCTGGTGTCCCTGAGGCTTCTGGCTCTGGTGGAGCTGTGTTTCTGACCTACTTCCTCTCCTTCGATTTTTTCTGTTTCCACCCACCTTGTTCTACCCCGGACCAGCAGTGTTTTATTGTTGCCAATAATCCTTGATATATGACACCCCATCAAGGATCTGTGACATGCTGCCAGCAAGCAGCAAGAAGCTGTGTTAAACTCTGTATTTTTGTGTCTAGAATTACTTTTCAAGCTCTCTCAGGTTTTTAAGTGGGTTTTAGTTTGCCGTGTTTGAAGAAGACCACTTGTTGGTTCCTGGCTTCTTAGCCCTGAAATAATCACATAGAAACTGTATTAATTAAAAGATTTTTGGGCCCATTAGCTCTAGTTTCTTATTGGCTGGCACTTATATCTTAATTTAAGCCATTTCTAGTAATCTGTGTATTACCACGTGACTGTGGCTTACTGGGTAAACTTCTGGTGCCTGTGTCTGGTGGGGCTACATGGCTTCCCTCAACTCTGTCATTCTTCTCCCAGCATTCAGTCTAGTTTTCCTTGTCTACATAAGTTATGCCCTATCAATAGACCAAGGCAATTTCTTTATTCACCAATGGTATTTACAGCATACAATTGGAAATCCCACATCATGTTTCTGTAACATAGACTTCTAATTTTAGACTAATGTAGCTTACTTTATTCTATTTATTTTATTTTTGATAGTAAAATTACACAAATTTTCTTACCTTTTCTCTTTCCTAATACCTTCTTGTAACCTTCACTCTTTGAAAATGCATGACTTCTTTCTCATTAATTGTTTTCTCACACACACATACACACCACTCACAGAATCACAAAAGAATCACATATTTTTCAACACTGTGCCATTGTAATTTTTGTTCAAGCTACATTAAACCTTGATCACAGTACTTTGGGTAGCTGATAAGGAAAAAAGTTTTTAAATATAGGAAATGAAAAGTAATAAACTTAAAACGGTATACTAAAAGTTATGTATTTCATATAAATAAGGATAATAATAGAAGATTACAGAGGCATTGTGAGATATATAGAAAAACATTAGTAATTTAAAAAAATACTTTGCTCAAAAGACAAGGTATAGTTGGACAGATAACAATATGATAAGCTATGAAAGAATAGAATCCCCATACTCCTGAAAGAGTATACAAAGAGATTATTTGCTAGCTATATTACCAGTAAAAATTGAACATAAGAAAGAAAATGCTGTTAGAGAGAGGTGAAACATCCAATTAATAAGTTATGAAACATCAAAGAGACATAATATTTAAACATATATGAACCAAACAAGAAAGTAGCCAAATACATGCAGCACTATCTGACAAAATCTTAAAAAGAAAGTGATTTGGAGTCCAGGATGATGAATGGTACATGCACATATGCGTGCACACCCATACTCACATACACAGATGCATGCACACACACACACACACACACACACACACCACACGAGTAGCTATACTCTTCAGTGGAAATACCTGGGTAAATTTAGATAATACCTATTAGAAGACGTGGCTGTCACCCATAAACTTGTATTAAAATCTCAAAGAAAGTGGTAATCTTTAAAAAACAAAACCTGACAAAAATATGGATTCTGTACAAGAGGAATTATAATGTCCTGGAGTAACCTCCTCATATACTAAAATGCAACACTAAAAATAGACTAAAAGCCACAAGAGAAAAATACCTAGTCACTTATATAGATAGGTGCAAAATAATAATTTATTTTCAGCAGAAACGTTACAATTCAGAAAATGATTAGAAAAATTTCTGTCAAGCTATAGAACACAAATGACAATCCAAACTAGGATAACCAGGAAAACCATTTGTTATCATTGAAAGAGAAAGAAAAACTTCCTGTGATAAACACAAGTTTAATTAATTTATTACTGTCAATACAGATCTGCCGAATTTAGTGGAAGAATCCCTTTAAGCTAAAAGGAAAAAATTTGTGTAAGCATCAAACATCAGAAAATCATCAAAATTATAAGAATTAGTATATATCTTTAAATATATAATATTTAATATATATTATATATATTTTAAATATAACTCTGACTGTTAGTAGTATCAATTTTTCATCAAAAGCACCATTTACCAGATTAGATTAAGAAAAAGAATCTAGCGATCGTTTCTCCATGAAGCATATTTTAGTATCAAAGACAAGCTAACATGTTAAGATAAACAGATGAAAAAAAAAGAATTCTAAGCAAATGAAGAATCAAATGACACTATTTTATTATAATATTGAACAAAACAAATTCAGATTAAAATTAGATTAAAAAAGAAAGATATTTCACAATGGATTAAGGGAAAATCATCAAAAGAATATTATGGTTTTAAAATAGTAAACACTGAACTTGATTGCATCCAATTTAAAGAAAAATACTGAATATAAGATATATATTAACAGAACACAATAATAGTGGATAACCCAGAAATATCTTTCATAGCTATGCTAATATTAATTTTAACAAAGATGGAAAGCCATACATGAAGAAAAGGTAGCTTCTTCAGCTAGTGGCACTGGCAAATTGGGTGAACACATAAACTAACTGCAAATGAACCAAGGCTATTGATCTTGGTGTGAATCTCTGAAGCTGTTATAGACATAGGCATGGACTTTGAGAATAAGATTCTAATCTCTCCAGAAGTAGTGCCTGGACTGTTGTTAAGAGCACTGACTACTCTTGCAGTGGCCCTGAGTTCTGTTTCCAGTTTCCGCATGTTGATTTACAAGCTCCAGGAAAACTGAGCTCTTGTATATACAAGGTACACATAATCTAATACAGTCACCACAACATAGACAAAAATGAAAAATAAAAAGATAGTTAATTATAACAATTCAAAGATGGGATTGTGAAGATTTATAAATTTTATGCCCAAATAGTTGTACAAATGGTTAATCAAGTAAAAAGACAGCATATAAGGTGGGAGATAAATTTTGCTAGTTACACATCTGAACAAATTTTAATATTACAACACAGGAATAATTATTAAACATAAGCAAAATAGCCATTTCATATGTAGACATAAGTTCAACAAACGTGCTAATAAAATAGACAGTTTTCAAAAGGTCAGAGAGAAGTGGCTAAAATTAGAAAAAGACAAAGTTACTAGATTCCAGAGAAAGGCAAATAAAATCTCAACTGGGAGTCTATTGCACTCTAGCCTGAAATGCCATCAAGAAAGAAAGAAATAGATATGTTACTGGTGAGAAAGTAAACTTATATTAGTACTATGAAAATCCTTGTGACCTTTCTCAAAAACTTATGAAGATATATATTTTATGGTCCAGCTGCTAACACTTCTGGATACTAGCAACAACGATTTCAGATGAACATACCACATAGAAACTTGTACACCAATATTTGTTGCAGGGTTATTTATGTTAACTATGTTATGGAACCAAGCTAGGTTTTCAACAACAGTAGAATGGAAAAGGAAAAGTAGTACATGCATACATTTGAACATTTCAGCCATAAAAAAAATAGTATTATGTTGTCTGCAAATAAATGGATTCAACTGAGAATACTGGTTTAAGTTAAACCAATCTCAGAAAGAAAATATCTTTAGTTTTTTTTCATATATGGTTTATAGATTTTATAGAAATACAAGGACCATATATGTGAAAAAAAGTGTAAACATAGTCCAGGGAAACAAAAAACTAATATTTTGGGGTAGAGAGAAAAGAGAAGAGTCTGTACTATATACAGGGATGTTCAAGAACATCAATTAATATTAGTAAAATGTCTTGATGCAACACAGTACCATGCACACTGCATACTCATGATGAAAATCAAAAGAAATTCAGGGTAAAATCTCTAAGTTACACCATTTTTTAATGTTAATATACTATATTCACTGATGTATAAAACAAGTCAGATTAGGAATTTGAACAGCAGTTCAAATCAACTTCATTTAGCTAACACCTGTAAAATATATCATAGAACCAAATATAATTAGGCTTTTACAAATATTTTAAAGTTGTAAAAATTAAACAATGCAATTAAATTGATCAAAGATAAAATATTTGGGAAAGTCAAATTATATTTTTAGATGAATGAAAATAAGATAAAACTCAGAAACTATGAAATGTAGCTAAAAATATCTGTCCATTTAGAGCCTTTGAGTATATCAAAAGTAAGAAAATTAAATATAATAAACATGTTTTAAATATTAGCTACTTATAGTTCACAAGGTTTGATATATATATAATTTATGTAGATATAAAAACGGACACATATAGATACATGTGTATATGTGCACATGTGTGCTGTAATCTTTCTTTCATCATGGTTCAGGACAATTTCCTACACAGTCACATAATATCATTTGAGAAACAGAGTTAAGAAATAGTAACACAAGGCTATCATCAAAGCACTGAAATGTTAGGTCCTCCTGCTCTGAGGGAAACCAAACAGAGTAAGCTGACCCACAAGTCATATAAGATGTATCATGTTCCAGGCTGAGTATTTTCTTTCTGAGAGTGATCTTTTTTTCCTGGATAAGAGGTGAAAAATAACTGACTGTGCTTGTACGGAGAAGATTTTGAAGCAAGGCAGTCTGGTTTTAGGTCACCTGTTCTGAGTTACAGCTTGAGAATATCGAACCTTTACCTAGGATTATAATTCTGACCCCCGGTTTTTTTTAGACAATTGAGAAGTGTAATTGGTGTCCCCACTCTTTTCTTTCCTATCTGAAAGTAAAAGCCATTTAAAGCCATTTGGATCTGGCATACGAGCAGTCTGGGACTGTTCCCAAAAGCAGTTCATTATTCTGATAACAGAATAGTTATAAATCTTTATCCCTGTTAAAACTCATGTAATTTTGATTATTAAGAACATTAATGTCCACAGCTTCATTTATATTTTCATTGTTATTCTTGTGTAACAAATGCCCTGAGGATAATACATTTTCAAACGAGGAAAGAGTGTGATTGAATGGGCCATGGGACCAAGAAATCCCCACTGCAGTTCCTGTCTTGAGATGAAGGACTCATCTGTGATATGACCATTCACTGACAGGCTAAATCAATTCCAGCTTCATATTCTCACCCTCTGGAAATGCTATTTTTATGCTACATTTAGCAAATACTTTATGATAATTGAACTTCTATGGGACTACATATTATGTAAATAAATTAATTATCATTTGCAATATTAAAATGGAATAGTAAATCAGTTCTTAATTATATGACACTTAAAATAAATAGAATGACACTCCAAATTTCCCAGCTGAAGTACTAATGCACAATCTGCTCACGGTAGCCCAGCAGTAAAACAGGAAAATGCAAGGCAACACTGTATGGTGAATCACAAACACTGAGCATAAAACGAAGCCACTGTGATTCTTTGTTTTGTTTTCTTTCCCCTTTACAAGTTTTTTGAACATTGCAAACACCCTGAAAGACAGTCTATACATATGTGTACTATGTTTTTATTTTAATCATCAGTAATTAGAAGAGGCTATTTGTTGCAGAGAAAATGCCTTCCTGAGATTTATCTTGTTCTGATTTATAATACTGATTCTTAGAAATCTCCTTCATTTAGGATGTTGTTTCATCAATCAATAATAAGTGGTAAGAACAAAGCTAAAAACAATAACTGGAAGTGCTTACCATAATGTTTTCCCAGGTAGCAAACAGTTCAGCTATTGACATCCGCCTAAGCATTCTAATAGAAAAAAAGAAATGCCAGCACTGAAGACAGTATATTTCTGAAGGCACACAGCAGTGTTAATCTAGGGCCATGAATTAGCATAAAGCATTAATAAGAAAACATTCCTTATGTATGTCATGTTTATTTGACCAATGAGAAGTAACTTTTGTAATTTCTTTATCACTTCAAAACTCCTGAAGAAGAAGAGATTTTAGAAGAGAAGAAGAAGCTAGAGGAAGACGCTAGGAGAATTTAGAATAAGGCAGGAGAATTAGAATAAAAGCAAAAGAATAAAGAGACTTGCTTGGAAAAACTTGTGTGAAAGTTTATTCATTCACCTTCAGATTGTTCTAAGTCTCCCTCCTTGATATAGCATCCTCTCTGAACCCTGAGGGGACATTGAGACTGGCACCCCATAACCCCTGATAAAATATCTCCCCTCTGAATTCAGGGGATCCTTCAGAAAAGAAGGTGGAATGAGTATAAGAAGCAGAGGGAGAAGAGGACGTCAGGAAAACAAGGCCCTGTAAATCAGTTGAATAAAACTCATATGAAAACATAAACATTGAAGAACCAAGCACAGGGCCAAAATGGGTCCGTACCATCTGTGGTATGATTCCCTGCACATATATTATAGGTTTTACTTCAGTACTTTTATAGGACCCCCAAATGTTTGAATGAGTTGGTCTCTGATTCTTTTCACTTGTCTTGGGGCTTTTTTCCCCATTGGTTTGCTTTGGTCAGCTTCATTTTCATATTTCATTGTTTCATTTTATTATATTGTTATTAGCTTTATATGCTTGTTATCTCTTAGAAGCCTGTTCTCTTCTAGTAAAACACCTAATGGAACTAGATCTGGATAAGAGGTGAGGTAGGGAGAAAATGGGAGGAATAGGGAGAGTTGAAACAATAATCAGGATATATTTAAAAAAAATAAAAACAATAACAAAAAAGATGGGTTGTATGCATATAAAGCACATAATTCTAGGAGTAGCATAGAAAAGACAATTGTCATCACTCTAATACAATTTTAATTGTATAAGCTTTCAAAGTCAGACATATTTGCCTTTAATAAGCAATGCAACTAAAGCTTATTTGCATTTCTAACTTTCTTTAAGAATATTCCTTGGAAGGATTTATGGTAGAGAAAAGGAATTTGGCAGACCTATGAGATCTCTTGATGTGTTAATGCAAATCATTTGTAGTTAAGCTAATGAAAGGCATAAAATTACTTATGAAAAAAGTACATTATGATTCTAATATCATTACCATACGTAACACACACACACATATATCACCTCTCTTCCTTTTGTTTTTACAGTTTATCATTCACTTTTTTCATTATGTATTCATAATGTGTTTTTCAGCTTACAACAATAGGAGAGATTTGCTTATATTAGCATCTAAAAGGGAAAATGGTATTACAAATCTAATATTTTGTTGAAACTAAATTTAATCACTTTATTCATCAAAATAGCTGTTTACTACATAATGAAATTCCACAAATGCCATAGTAACTGAATTATGAGGAAAATAATAAATCAATAAAATAACTTCAAATCTATGCAGATAAAATAATTCTTGAGAACATTTTAAAATGCTTTAAATATAGCGAAGCATAATGATGTTTCTCTCACAGATGTTATTTTATCAGACAGATGTCTAGAGGTCAACTTAGTCAACTTTTTGTCTCTGGCTATAATTCTAGAAAACACATTTTTTATGATTAAAATTCAAGAAACATACTTAGAATCTTGTTGAGAAGATGGAAAAGAACTTTGTTATCTTACTTATTAACACACTAGAATAGTGAAGCCTCAGCATTCTAACTTTAGTGCTCATCACAGGAGATTTCTCAGGCTACTAGTGTCATTTGGAAACTTCTAATTACTAGCATTGTATCCAACTGCAAACTAGATATGGATGAGAGATCTGAAACTTTAAATGTAAAATTAGAAATATGGACAGGGGACTGAACTATAAGCATTTTTTATAAAATCAAGCTACTACATCATTTTTGCAAAGGAAAAAATGAAGATAGTAAAGTATTAAATTAATTAATCTACACAGAAATGGTAAATGCAGTATAGATGCCTTCTGTGTATTTAGTTAGCACCCAATAGCTTGTGTTAAACTTTCTGTAATATTCTGCAGAATTATGTCAACATGGATAAATATGCTCAGTCACAGGCTCTCATTTAAATCATGTTTTGCAAGAGAACTAAAAAAGTAAAGTTAGTCATTGTCTCAAAATCAATAATAGTCACGCACACAAATACACACACATACACACACACACATATGTATGTATGTATGTATATTTATACTAAATGAGAAATGTGGCAAGTAATTTTACTTTAATTTGCATTAATTTTAATTTGTAGACCATCTTACAGCATCAATATCTTTGGTATAACAAAGGAAAGACAGAAAGGAATTAATGAACCATTCATGTTTTATGTTCCAGTTCTAGGATGTAGAAAGCCCAAATGATAATCAGGAACATTATTACTGAGATTATTCAGAAAACTAACCTCCTGGCATTTAAACTAGACCCTGTTTTTTATTGTTACATAGTACAGATATCCTTCAATAATGCATTTTTATCTGTTATAATGTCTTTAGTTGGATCAAGAGAAAATCTCAGTGTCATCCTGTAGTGCCATCATCAAGTGAAAGTTGGGGTGGGTGGAGTGCATGCAGAGGTAGTAATTTTAATCACTGTACTAACTTGAGAATGTTTTTTTCTCCCATGCACACATGCTCACTTGTTCTCTTTTTTGCTCTTTCTCTTAATATCACTCTATCTCTCTCTGACAGTACACAGATACTCTCATGCATAAATAAATTAATATTCAAAAAAACAAAACTAAAACAACAACAATTAGGCTATAAGGCTTCACATCAATATTAGAATACCACTCTGAACCTGGTCTTCAGAAAAATCAAATGGCATTGTGTTTTACCACATTTCTCTACAAGAACATGATAGACAAGTGGCAATTCTTATCTCATCAGAAAGATGCATGATATTATGACCACATAACTTATACAATGTCCCACATATTCTTCCTAATTATTATAGTAGTAGAAGATGGAAAATACATGTTTCATGAGATAGGTCATGAAAAAAAATGCATAATGATCACAATGCTCACTTTTCAAAATTAATAAGTCAGTAGCCAGAAATCACATGTAACAAAATTAAAGCCACTGCTAGTAAATATCTGCTATAAATTGGTTATCGAAATGAGATGGAAAGAAATCTCTGCATTGGGAAGATTCTCTGTAAGCATATGTGATATTGTGGATTCAAGTATATTTTTCAATTGCTAAAACACCATCACTCAGTTTCAGCATAAAAAGTTTATGGGAAAATATAATCTAATGGTAGCTGACAGAATAGAAGAACAAGTCAATTAGACTTCAGAAATAAAAGCCAAGAGACTTAAAGTCAAGATTACTTATTGCTGCTAAGTCACATGTATAGTCTCACATCTCAGTAATGGATTCCAAATAGTTACCTCCTCTGGGAGCTCCTTTCCTTCAGTTCTTCACTTTATTACCAACAGACTAGTTTCACATAGTCTGGTGTGAAGATCTTTTACTTACTAACCCAGATTTTTATTTCTTTACCACTTTATCGTTTGCCTTATTCTCCTTCTGAGAGAAATATTCTTTACTCTTATTCCTATAGTTCAGTATAGACAAAAAGGTTTCTGTGTAATGCATATTGCTTTAAAAAGTCATCAGAATAAAATGAAAGGAAATTAGTGTCCATTCCTCTGGATAACTACAGAGTCAGTATCTTAGCACCTGACTCAAAATAATAGTACCCAGGTATCACAATTTGTTCCTATGGATACTTATTAAAAGTTAATGATAAAATCATCATGTTCACACCAAAAGTCTATGATATTCTTTCCCTATGGGATATCAATTTAATCCAGACTTACTGTGGCATCTTCATATTTCTTGCTAAAATGTAAAATTCTATAAAAGGGAAAGGAACATTCCCCTTATCTCTTTGTGGTACTTTTTGATGAATTTCAACATCACTTGATCTTTGAGCCAATTAGTCTTGTGCATATACTAACACAATCCATCTCTTCCTTATTATCATTATTTCCTTTTGACTTGAATTAAAACCTAATTGATGGAAGATAATTTATGTATACCCCCCATGACACCTTTCAGTATAAGGAAAAAAGACATTAATATTGCTTATTAATATGCATTTTTATTCATTATTTTGTATCATTAAACTCTATTGTCTTACTCTTCATAATTTTACATATGCATCTTATATTAAAATAATTTTACCTGTCCATGTTGGTATTTCTGCTTGTATTGTCATTATTCAGTCAACGTTGTCTTGTTTTGCCAAATATATTGTTGAGATTTCATAGACACATATTTTATGTAGAAAAAAAATGCTGATTGGCCAGTAGCCAGGCAGGAAGTATAGGCAGGGCAATGAGAACAGGAGAATTCTGGGAAGAGGAAAAAGTCAATCTGCAATCATAAGCCAGACACAGAGCAAACAAGATGTGACTGCCTTGCCAAAAAAAGGTACCAAGCCATGTTGCTAGCAGACACAAAAATTATGGGCTAATAAAAGTTACAATAGTTAAGAAGAAACCTGAGCAAATAGAACAACCAGTTTATCATGTATACCTCTGTGTATTTCTTTGGGACTGAGTGATTGTGGGACTTGGTGGGACAGAAACCTCTGTCAACACGTGCAGATATTTTCCAAGAGAATAGAATACTACATGAACCTGATTCATGATTTATAAGGACTAAAGGTATAGAAAGTTCTATAACATCCACTGAAAAGGCATAATGAAGATAAGAAACAGATTCTTAACTTTGTCACAGAAGACAGTACTCAAAAATACAACAAATTTATAGTTTTCATAATATTCACAATGATCTGATTCTTTTCTTTAACTTCTTTATTGAATCTTTGGGGGTTTCACATCATGCACGTAATTCTGTTCTCCTCCTGGTCAACTGATATTCCCACTCATCCATGTTGCATTCCCACAACGACAGAAAACAAAACTAAGTTGATGGGGAACTTTCTCTCCACTCTCATACCTAGATGATTGATTCTATTCCTGTTCCCCATTCATGCCTAGGACTGTGATCTATGAGGTCCCCAAAATAAAGAACCCCTTTGTTATACTCAATTCTGAGCTAGTATGGAATTACTTTTTCAATTTTGCCTTCATCTGGTCACCCAATTTAGGGATTGTAAGGACATGGAAAGCTTTAAAAAGCTTTGTTTGATCAGGACCTAGTTAAGACACTGGATTTGAGCTCTTTGCAGCATCCTAGGAGTTAGCTTGAAAACCCAACTGTTCCTGACAGCTAGCTGCCTACCTTTGTGGTCTAGACAGGAGCAAAAATAACTGCTTGTGGGGGAGGGTGGAGGACATGCACAGAAGCATAAGTAGCCATTTAAAGGAGAAAGAGGGTATTCAGAAGAGTCCATACCCTGTACTCAGCCAAACTAACTCCCTAGACCCTAAATAAAGCTGGCTTGCAATTTTTGTCTATATATGTCAACACCAAATGAGGAGTTGGCGCTCTCCCCACTGCATTGTGAGTGGTGGCTTTGAGCTCCCAGCTAGCTCAACTATATGAGTGAAAAATAAACCTTGCTTTTGCAAAGTCTGGACTTGACTGGATTCTAGTGGTGCTGTCTCTCTGGGGGTCTCAACTGGGGCACAACATAAGTCCACAGTTGCCGCAACTGACCTAAAAGTTCCACCCATGCCTTTTGCCAGCCCAGGCACATTTCTTGCCCATGTCTGTCAATTCTAGAGTTTTGAAAGTTGCTTACAATGCACTTCCTGCAAACTCAGGTAATATTATGTCCTTCTGGAGCCTTTGATGGAATTAAAAAATAGATAGTTATAGTTTTCCTTAGTTATAATAAAAAAAATCATGTAGATATAAATATTATAACTATAATTATTGCTTGATATTTTTTGTATGTAATCTTGCTGTATTGACCTTAAAACCTTCCTTTTATTTAGGCAGAAAATGGGAGGTGATATGGGATTCCCCTCTGTATGCTGTGAATACCATTGGTTAATAAAGAAGTTGCTTTGGGCCTATTGCAGTTCAGAATAGGACAAGATGGGAATTCCAAGCAGATATAGGAGGACAGAATAGGTAGAGTAGGTAGAGTCAAAGAGACAGACACCAGATGCTGAACAATTTTAGAACTCAGCAGCCAGGAACCAACAAACAGTCTCTGTATACACTAAGTAAGCAAGCAAACAAAAGTGATAGCAAAAAAAAAAAGAGGAAAGAAATTATTAAACCAAAACAGAACAACAACAACAAAAAAACCCACATCTGAAACAGCAAAATCTTTCTTTTTCTTTCTTTCCTGCCTCTCCATCACCTCTGCAAATATCCTGATAGCACTGAAGCCATCATGTGTCTCTGTGTAATATAGCATACCCTTTTGCCATGTCAATTGGCTCAAAGCCTATGATTTTTGTTATACCATCCTCAATGGATGATCACTGGAGTCTTAGGGGGTATCTGTGTCCGGGACATCTTGAGGGTATTGTTCTGCAGGACCAATCCCTTTACAAGTTCCAGCAGTACCTAGATGGGGTAGATGCTGGGGTGGTTCAACCTAAGGTTCATTTGTGGGACTGGGTGTTAGCCAGTCAGATCAGTCAGGTCAGATTGAGCCGCTGGAGCCATGAAATGACAGAACCAGTTCCCTTACATGCATGTGTTCAAGGTAGGTTCATCCTCACCTGCGGAGAGGGGTAGGTATCCTCTCTCCTGAGTGCAGGGACCATCTCTCTTGCTGTAGTGGGCTGCAAGAGGTAAGGCCAACTCCCGCCAGGATAGTGAAGGGCAGGACTGGCTCAATATAGCCCTTTGATTTCGTCTCACATAGTTCCTAAAGCTTCTTGAAGTACCACTGGTCACAGACACCAACACAGACCAAAGCTGTGGTTGGACCATGGCACCATTCATGGCCCTTGGCCACTGCTTAGGCCTGGATGACATCCTGGCTCTGGATGAAGGGAATGGCCACTCAAGTGACAATGAATACAGCAATGATTTGATCCACAGACACCACCAAGGCCTCTGTTTGTGGTCCTAAACCTAGGCCTCTATATAACCATTAGTGGCAGTGCAGGGCCTGGACTTCACGTCAAACTCCCAGCTGAGGTAGAACCATGGACCACACCATGGCCCTTAGTAGCAGTTGCATCTGGATATCACTAGTGTCCCCAGTGGCAATATGGTCCTGAGACTCTAACTTGGCCTAGATCTTGGGTGTCTCCATGGCCTTCGATGGTAACAGAAGCATCGGACATCAGCACCCACTCTGGCTGCAGTTGTACCACACATTTTAACATGGCACTCAGTTGCAATTCCAGCTCAGACGTCAACATATCATTGAGTAGCAGCACAGTCCACTCAGATATGGATGCATCCTGGTCCTCGGTCACCAACCCAGACTCAGGGTGCTGGTTTGGCCCAAGGCTTCTTCATGGCACTTGTTGCCAAATGGAGCCACATATGTCAATCTATAACCTAGCGGCTACAGGGCCATGAACCCAGACATGGCCTTTCGGGGGGAAGCCTGGGCCTGAATGACAGCCTGGTACTGGGTGGTAACACAGGCTACCCTGTCTCTATCGCCCTCTTGTGTCGTCACCCCCTAACTACACACAAGCCTCAGGCTCTGGTCCAGATACTGGGCCTCTGTATGGGCCTTAGTTGTAATCTATGCCACAGATTTCAATGCAGACCCCAAATGCAGGTGATCTCAGCAGCTTGGCCTAGTTGATGTTCTTGTTCTGAGTGATAGCTTTGGGTACTCACATCAGGATGAGTTCACCAAGTCCCCTGGACACCAACAAGGCCAAAGGATGCAGCTTCATGTGGCCTTTGGTAGCACCATAGGGTCATAGGTGTCGATATAGAACTCAGCTGTGGTAGGACAAAGGGCACAGATTTGGTCCTCAGCAACAGCCTAGGCCTGGATGTTACCATGGCCCCAGGTGACAGCAAAAGTTACCCAGATCAATACAGCCACAGTGGCAATATGGTTCATGAACCTAATCTTAGCCACAGGAAGCAACCCAGCCCACTGGAGTAAGCATAGGTCACAAAGGCAACAGGAGTCATGGGTATTTAACATAGACCCTGGGTGTTGTAGGACCAAAGAGACATACATATGGCTTTTGGTAGCTACCTGATCCAGATATCGCCATGGTCCTGGATGGCGAGCAGATCTTTTTCCTTTGTTTACTTCTCACCTCTGTCACCATGGAACCAGGTAGCCTAGTCCACTACATCTATGTTTCTTCTTTTATGTGTCTTTCCATGGCATATGAACCACTCTATTTCTCTAACACTCCCAGTACTCCTCCCAAAGGGTGCCAGGTAGGTCCCTGGTTGTCTTCCCACCAGTCTGGGCCCAGGAACCTGACTTGGCTTTCTTCTTGCCTGTTGGTAAGATGCCTGTGTAGGAGGAGGGGGCCATCTTGTTCTTTCCAGCCACCCGGCTAGCTTATATCCAAAATAACCATACAAAAACTGTATTCTTTAAATCACTACTTGGCTCATTAGCTTTAGCCTCTTATTGGCTAACTCTTACATCTTAATTTAACCCATTTCTAGTAATTTGTGTATCACCACATGGTAGTGGTTTACCGACAAAGATTTGGTATGTCTGACTCTGGCGGCTCTATGGTGTCTCTCTGGCCCCACTGTTCTTTCTCCCAGCAATTAGTTCTGTCTTCCCTGCCTTCCTAAGTTCTGCCTTATCAACAGGCCAAGGCAGTTTTCTTTGTTCATTAATGGTAATGACAACACACAGAGAGGACTCCCACATCACCTCCCCTTTTCTGTTTAAATAAAAAAGGAAGGCTTTAACTTTAACATAGTAAAATTACATATAGAAAAATAGGTATTGAATAAACATTACAGTTACAATTTTTATATCTATTTTACCTTTTATCATAACTAAGGAAAACTATAACTATTGATTCTTTAATTCCAACAAAGACTCCAGAAGGATATAATATTACCTAAGTAAACAGGAAGTGCATTGTAAACAACTTCCAAAACTCTAGAAATGACTGAGACATCTCACTACCTGGACAGTCACTCAAAGTTCTTTTGTACCATTGGGGTATTCATCTTCAGAATAAAGGCCAGCAGACTTTTCTGCAAAGCAAGAAACTTCAAAGACAGTTTCACCTATACTGGCAGTTTGTCATTCACATTTTTCTGTGTCCTACAGAATGTTTAGCAGACTCTTTCATAAAGCAGGAAACCCGAAGGATCGCCTCACCTTTTGGCAAGATTAGCAGTAATTTCTTTGTAGGTCCTGCATGTCCAGTGAAGCAAATGGCTTGCCCAAATGGCTAATCAACTCCATAAGGTGCCTCTTTAATGCCCTTTATCCTTTAGAAATAGCATGGTGCTGCCAGGAGCAGATGTTTTTCACTGTCATGAAAAGTCCAAAATTTTTAAAATATTTAAATTCCATATTCTGAAGGCCTCTGAAAGATTTGAAGGATACCTAACTAACAAATATATCTCTATATATCTAGAAAACTTAACATGACTACAATCTTGACGATTATAGATGACTATCTATGAACCTATATTTCTTAATTATACATTACATTTTTAAATGAGCTACATAAACACACTATCTTAATCAATATCAGAAATACATATAATGAAATTGACCCAAAATTTGTATCTGTAAACCAAGATCCTGGCCAATGCAAATTATTTATATCTATAACATATCCCCCTGTAACTATAAAGAAACATTTGAAAATAGTATTTGTGAATATGGGTGTAGTTATTTTTCTCATCTGCCTAATCTTCTACATCTACATTTCTTCCTATGTGTCTTTCTATAGTGTATGAACCATTCGACTTCTCTAACTCTCTCAATACTGTTCCCAAAGGGTGTCAGGTGGGTCCCTGGTTGTCTTCCAACCAGTCTGGGACCAGCAACCTGAGTTGGCTTTCTTCTTGCCTGTTGGTAAGATGGCTGCTCTAATTCATTAAGAAAGAAAACTGATGGGATCTATGAGATAAAATGATATTACAAGAGTATTAAAAAATGTGAAGATATGTTAAAGGGCAATATCATGTTCTCAAAATTCAAAATATCAGTATTACTCTGTTTCTCAAAGGAGGAAACTTCAATTAACTTGTGTTTGTTAAAAAAATTCTCCCTTTTCTGTCCTGCTTATAGATGTTCTAAGAGAATGCACTGTACACAAGGAAATACCAGACCCATTTTATTTAATCACCTGTTGGAATATTCCTTATTTGTGTAAAACCTGCAAGCTAAATAAATAGCCATTTCTTAATTTTTCTCTTAAAAAAGGATAAATTCTCCATTGAAAGAGATATTATTATTGAATTTTTTTTCAATTTAAAGACAGAGAATTAAAATTGGCACCACACAGTAAAAATGTCCAACAGTTTTTATTGAAATATAACAATATGTGTTTTAGTCTTAAGGTAATATGTATGACATAAGCCTGTTGAAGAATACTATTTTGTTACAATTAGTTTTAATAGTTGATTTACAAAGTATTTTTAAGGGTTACTTGGGATTGTAAAAATCTCAGGTATTTAAGATTTAATACCATTTGAACCCTATGACCCAGATAAAGTCATTGTGACTAAGTGGATACAGTTTAGAAACTGGCATGCCCTGAAGAGACAATCACAGGAATGGCCTTATGGAATTTCTTGCAAAGTCAAACCTTCTTCAAATAATTTACTGGCATTCACGAAAGAGCTTTTGGTTCAGCACCAAAAAAGAGTACTGCAGAATGGATTTAAGAGAGCAGTTTGTGAAATCAGAATGTCTGAGTTCAAATCTTATATTTTTCATCAGATGTGTGACCACAGATGTCATATTAAAACTACCAGTGCTATATTTTTCTATGAAAATTAAAATGAATAGCAGTACAGATTGCATTGAGATAATGAAGTGTCATTGAGAGCATGAGAAGTCTTAATATGTATAATGTCTAACATGCAGAAAGCACTACATTCACATTTTACTACTATCATGCCATCTAAATCTTGGTAGAAATGAATCACTGATAATAGAAAATCACATTTTCATACAGCCTGAATAATATTACATACACTAGAAACTGTCTTACCCAACAAGTGTGAATTCTTTTCAAGGACACTCCCTCATCAAGTGTCTTTAGTGAATGTGAAATCACTCTTGGGAACTAAATATAAATATAACACAGCCAAGAGTTTCAGACAAGTGGTGTACACCAATGCACCTGTTCTGCTCCATATTCTATGACTCTTTATATGTACTCAACTGCAATCCATTAATGAAGAACATACTCAAGTCTTGTTTAGAGGTAGATCCTGTAACATTCTGTCCAGAGCTCCAAGTAGAAGAATGAAATCTTTTTAACCAAAGGAAAGTAAGAGAAGTAGAAACAGTGAAAATGAAGATTTGATAAGGTCTGAAAAAAGCCCAGTATAAAACTGGTCTCGCTGAACATAGTGGACAAGGAGGACTACTGAGAACTCAAGAACAATAGCAATGGATTTTGATCCTACTGCACGGATTGGCTTTGTGGGAGCCTAGGCAGTTTGGAGGCTCACCTTACTAGTCCTGGATGGAGGCGGGTGGTCCTTAGACTTCCCACAGGGCAGGGAACACTGATTGCTCTTTTGGCTGACGAAGGAGGGGGACTTGATTAGGGGAGGGGGAGGGAAATGGGAGGCGGCGGTGGGGAAGAGACAGAAATCTTTAATAAATAAATAAATTTTAAAAAAAGAGAATATTAATGAGGGAATTGTGGGTGACTCTCAAAGAACCAGAACACGGCATAAGACTATTTCCTTCTGATGTGGATGTTCATCAGAGAATATTATTGTCAGATTTTTGGCAATTGCTAGAGTAGAAGACCAATTGTATGCATGTATATCTCTTATATGGATACTGTTGTTATTATTAAAGGCTTGTACACAAGAATCCGTGGTGTTGAAAATAGAGGTTATATAAGGTCTCAATAAAATACAATTATTTCAACATTTGTTGATCTGGCCTTTACTTGTGTGGCTCAGCTAGACCTCAACAATGGCATCAATGGTGAAGGCAGACTTGGCATTATGTCTTAAGAGAATCTATTCATCATCCTTTGCCTTTGATTTCAACTATTCTGATCTCTTCTCACTGTGTAACATAAGGGCCTGCTTTTGGGGTTTCTTTCCTGTCCAGTTCCCAGAGCTGTTTAGCCCCAAAGAATCACACAGAAGTCTACAATAGATGTTAACTGATTGGCCCATTAGCTCAGGCTTCTTATTAGCTTCTATCACTTATATTAACCCATTTTTATTATCTATGTCAGCCACATGGCTCAATACCTTTTTCAGCAGGGCAGATCACATCCTGCTTCTTCAGTGGTCTGGGCAGGACTCCCGAGGGAGCTCTCTTTTTCCCGGAATACTCCTGTTCTTATTACTCCACCTCTATTTTTTTGTCTGGGTGACCCGCCTAAACTTCTTGTCTGGCCAATCAGCATTTATTTAAAACACAATTGACAGAATACAGACAATTCTCCCATACCTTCACTGGACTGCATGCTTATTGCCAGCATTTGTAAGACTTCCCTGCCTAGCACAATTCCGTCAAGCAGTGCTTCTAAAAACTTTGGTTATCTCAGTATTACTTCTAACCACAGAGCTTAATAGCAAAGGAGGTAAAGAGTTTATATCCATGGCATTAATAGACTTTACCCCAGTCTCAACCATTTCTTATAAAAAAAAAAACAGAAAAAAGCATCTCTAACATTTGTTTTAAAAAAAAGGATTCACTTACAGAAACTCATCACAGAACATGCTATAGAAAAGTTCATGTTGTTAAGCTTAGGTCTTTTAGAGCTAGGATATTTGCTGTAGGAATCAATGCACTTTTTTACTGATGTATTTTTGCCAAGAGCAAACACAACACTGAAAAATTACTAGAATTTATAGTATGGAGTGGCAGGGCTGCGTCCTGCTACCTGGCTAGCTTTACTGAAATAATTACACAGAAACTGTATTCTTTTAAACATTGCCTAGCCCATTAATTTCAGCCTCTTATTGGCTAACTCTCACATCTCGATTAACCCATTTCTAATAATCTGTGTAGCACCACAAGGTGGTAGCTTACCAGAAAAGATCTTAACCTGAATCCATGTTGGAGAGGATACATGGTGACTGCCTGACTTGGCTTCTTTCTCCCAGAATTCTGTTCAGTCTGCTCTGCCTACCTAATTTTTTGTCCTATTGAAGGGCCAAGGCAGTCTCTTTATTTAACCAATGAAATTAACACAAAACAGAAGACTTTCCCCCATCAAGAATTTTTGATTATGGAAAGTTATTGAGTCTGGGCATAAATATAACTCTGTTTTGTGTAATATAAAACAGTATTTTCCAAGCTATAAGTTTAAGATTTAAATGAGCAGCATTGGGGTTATCACCATTATGAGGGTCAGTATAGGCTGGATAAAAAAATTGTGATGCCTTAGTTGGGAGAAAATCTCTTGCATATCATTGATTTGCTATGGCACACTAAAAGCTCAGGAAGCAAAAGTACTGCTCACTTTTCCATGAATGTTTACTTTATTACTTCATATTTCCCTATTATTCATTTAATTATTAAGTGTTTATGGGATAATGGCATCTATTCATTTGAAATCCTTTAATAATGATAGAATGTAGGCCACCCCTATATAGCTTCACCAAAACTTCAAATTATGCATATGAAGATGTAATCTTAGCAGCATAAAGGTGCTATTATAGTGATGAATATGTCATTATTGTAAAATTTTAAGTGACTATTTTAGAAGAGATTGAACAAAAAATTTCCTTATTTTACTATTCAGCTTTATTTTTCATGGAAAATATACTAAAAAGAGAAGTAAAGTAGACTTGCACTAGGCAACCTTGTAGATATGCTCATCTGGTTTGAACAGAAATTGTTTTGGTATGGAATCAATGGAAACACTGTGGTGGAGACAAAAACGCACTTGACCTTTTATAGGCAGCTTGCTAGAGGAAAAAAAAACAACTACTTGTTTTCTTCTGAAATCTCTTTTATTAGATTATAAAATATGATACTGCTGATTTATCCAATCACTTCTGTGTTTAGAGATCAGTACTGTCATGGATATCCTGGGATTCCTTCAGGTAAAATATCTAATCAGGAAAACTTTTGTACCACTAATACATCAACATTAATGAAAATCATTTTCATCCACTTTATTCAATTTTAAGTCTATCTGTTTGTTTGTGTTTATATGTGGAAGAGGGAAAATCACTTTTGGTTTTCTTCTACAATGACAGAAAATATAGTTAGAAGAAACAGGGAAAGCATATTACAGATCAGATAAAAATAATTAGGATTGTTAATACTTATATTGCATGAGCTGTTTTTGATGAACTCTCCCTGACCAACAAGCCTCCATTGTCTCAAAGAATTTTGATTCTATATTTTTGTATCTTTTTGCTCTTCCTGGGAGAAACTGAGGAATCAAATGGATATTTTATGATCAAAGAATGAACATTTATCCCATTTCATATGTATTATGATTTATCTGGCTGAAGGATAATGGTGCGGGAGAATTGTCTGTAATCTGTCAATCATGTTTTAAATAAACACTAATTGACCGGGCAGAAATATAGGCAGGAAAATCAAACAGGAAGTAGAAATGATGTAATGAGAACAGGAGAATTCTGTGAAGGAGGAAGTTGATTCCTCCCATTCCTGCCCAGACCACAGAAGCAGCAGGATGTGATCTACCCCACTGAAAAAAGGTACTGAGCCACATGGCTAACATAGATCAGAAAAATGGGTTAATCAAGATGTGAGAGTTAGCCAGTGAGAGGCTAGAGCTAATGGGCCAATCAGCTTATAATTTATAGACACCTATGTGTGATTTTCTTTGGAGCTAAACAGTTGCGGGTTACCGGGCGGGACAAAAACCCCAACAACAAGCAGGCTCCCATTCATGTTACAGATAATCTCTTTCCTTTTAATTGACTCACAGTGGAAAATGGAAACTACAACAGGAATACCAGATAACCAATATATCAAATCATCTTCCCTGAAGTGAGAAAACAAGTTCAATTCTATTAAATAGCCTTTATATTATTTCTCAACCAGATGTTATTAAAGAGTTCTCACGTAAATAAAAAAAGCAGTGAAAATAAATCACCTGTTAGGATTTTATGGTGTACACCTTTAGCCTGAGCACTACTGAAGAAGAGGCAGAGGATCTCTGTGAGCTTGTGGCCAGCATAGTCTACACAGGTTGATATAGGACAGCCAGGTATGTATAGACAGATCCTGTCTCAAAACAGCAACAACAATAACATATATGAATCTACTAAACCAATAAATGCCTACTAAAAATGAAAAAGTGGTGTCACTATAATTTTTACATTCGAGGAACAGAAATTAATTCAAGGTATGAATTCTAAAACTGGGTTGTCTCTAATCCTCACCTGTATGAGAACCTAATAAGAAAACAGTTTCGCACTCATATTTTTCTCCTTCTTACAATAGTAAGTTCATAGGCAATATCAAAATGTGTGAGTTAGTGAAGTCACTCAACAACAGTGAGCACAACAAACCAAGATGTATAAACCTGAACAGAAAGAAAAAGGAATGTTACTGGTCCCTTACAGATATGCAATAGAAATGGCGATGGTGATAAAAATATTGTTGTTTCATAAAATCATTATATGTGTCTTGCTGAAGACCAAGAACTATTTAAAACAGATTTAAAAGACAAATAAAAAACTTAATTTTACAAACACAGAAAGCAACTTGCCCAGAGACATGGATGCCATACTCCAAACCTGTATTATTAAAGGCTATTTTCTACTGGTTTACTTGTGCACATCAATCTATGCTTTACAGAGACAACTAAAAATCCTTAAATTCCTAAGCTACATTGTATCAGTTGCCTTGTATAGGCAAAGTTCACCCTCATTACCCCTGAATTTCATTTTCAGTAAAGCAGAATCAAGTTTGTTATACCAGTGCATTTCCTAGAGGTTGCCAAATATTACACCAACTCTTCTTTCAAATATTTAATTTTATTATTCTTAATTGTGTGTGTTAGTATGTGTCTTTGCCTGGGAACATGCACATGTGCTTTATGAGTTTGTGCACAAATGAGAAATGTATCTTGATACTTGAGGACTCTGAAAGAGAGTACCATATTCTCAGAAGCTGAAGTTCCAGGTGGCTGTAGGCTGTGGGCTGTCAGCATGGGAGGTGGAAACTGAATTTGAGTGTTGTGGAAGAGCCGCATTAATCAGCAGGAAGTTGTAACTTCTAAGCCATTTCTACAGCTACTAAATCCGCTCTTGTTAAAATGCATGATTAACTTCTGTGGAAGAATTTGGTATATTTCGTTTCTTGAATGTATCCAGGACTATAAGTACAATATAAGTGATCATATGTGAATTCTGCAAATAAATGATAAGGAAATAATTACCTTCTATGATTTCTATGGAGGTGCTGGTTAACCTTGTAACCTAGTTGCCATACTTTGAAAAAACAAAGTATTCTTGTGTAAAGAACAATGTGTATGCGGTCTAGTTTGTGAAATCAGTTGTCCTCACTAATCCCAGTTTAAATTTCACATCATCTATTATGGTATTTATAAGTGGGTTGCATACTACACAGCAATATCTGGCCACAGTATGAATCTTAACTTTCAGTGTTATGTGTTCCAAATAATGAAATAAGTAAAAATATATACTACAAAGTGATAAATAAGTGAAGTGACTGTTTTTACTTTTGTTATCATTAGTTGTAATTATAGGCTGAACTTACTCTAAGCCATCATTGTCCCAATATTCTCAAGTTGCACTATTGAAATAAACTGTTGTCCACAAACAAGGAGTTTCTGCAGCACTTGGATATTTTAGGAAAAGAAGAATCTGAAGTCTCATCCCAGACCTATTAAATTGAACCCTTATTTCAATAATACTAAGTACTTATTCCTATGTACACTAAAGTTTGAGAAGCAGTAGTATAGGCCACTAAAGAAATCTGCCATCACCATGCAGTAGAGGGACACCTTTAATTATATATGATACACAGCCTATAAAAACCATTAGCTTCTATGTCATAGATAGAAACTACCTGGTTTTCCAGAGATGGAACTATCGATTCAGGAGTTTACTACTTGCATTTTCAAGGGGAAAGTCATAAAAAATACTAACTTTCCAAACCTCTGTGTCTCTTTCAAGAAGATTGGAAAGCTGACAGAGGTTACCCAGCATGATCTGACATATCGTATATGTCAGGTGGATGAGTGGCAAAGAACAAAAAGAACTTTTGAAAGTACCTGATTGTAGTTTTAGCAAAGAGCTGCCTTTAGATCAATTTTGCAGAGTCCAATTCCTTCCACATGTTTTTGAATCAAGGGTTCAGCATTCCACAATTTTGTGGGTAACTGGCTAGCTGGATCACCACCTGCGTGGATAAAAAAAATGAGCACCATTGTCCATATTTGTCCCTAATTAAAATTGTTGATATGAAAAATAAATATAAGTCAGTGCTCAGTGTCTCTGTTAAGAAAATCAGCGCAAATTCAATTGAGTTGGGCCTGTCTATGCTGAATTTCTAAACATATTTTAATTTTTAACAGTTTGGTTCTAAACTTCAATCCAAATATTGATTTATATAATATATAGCAAAAGCTTCTTTCTGATCTACTATTTCATTAAAAACTTCAGAATGATAACTAGCCTTGCCAAAACTGTATGTTTATCTCCAAAATGAATTAAAATATGCTGAGCCCATATTTTATATAATTATTGTGCATTTGTCAATTGTATCAGTTTTTTTCTCTTGGGTCACCAACCAGCTCCCAAATCATGACACAAAGGCTTGCTCCAGTTTAGACTCATTTCTGGCTATGTCTTTTAATTCAATTTAACCATCTATTTCTCTTCGTGTACCTTTGGCCTAGGACTTTTTTTTTTTTTGGTTGCTGATGTTTAAGACTGGGTTTCTTTGTAGCTTGGAAGCCTATTGTGGTGCTAGCTCTTAAAGACCAGGCTGGATCTGAACTTACTAAGATCTGCCTGTCTCAACCTCCCAAGTGCTGGGATTTAAAGCATGCACAACCACTGCCTGGCTAACCTAAGGCTTGTTAACTTTATTTCTATGTTGCCTGCCTTCTGGCACCAGGAGTGACCTCCTCTTTCTCCTAAATTCTCTTCTCCTTCATATTCTTCTCAAGCCTAGATTCTATTTTTTTTCTTTCTGCCATCTATCCTAGCCTATCCCTCTCCTGCCTAGCTATTGGCTGTTCAGCTTTTTATTAGACCAATCAGGTGCCTTGGGCAGGCAAGGTGAAACAAAAATACCTTCACATAAAGTAATATTCTGCAGCACAAACAAATGTAACACATCTTTGCCTAGTTAAAAAAATAATATACAACAGTCTATCTGTGTGACTGCATGCCTATACCCATGTGTAAAAGCCAGAGGAGAGTCAGATTTTCTTACCTGTAACTCTCCTCATATTCCTTTGAGGTCTCTCCGAGAACCTGTGCTTTCCTGTCTAAGTAGAAGTCTGAAAGGCCCACTCATCCTCCTGTTCCCACCCTTATCTTGAACTAGATTGTTAGGTTTTAGGAGATATTTCCTTCTTGTCACTGAGGGATAAAATCTAATCTGAAGGGACCAGTATTCAGCACAAGAAACCCTGAGACCAAGGATTGAGCAAAAAGGATATTTATTTTCCCCAAAGTGGAAAAAGAATAAGGAATAAGAGACAAGGACAGAAGATATAGGCTGAGAGAGAGGGGAAGGAAACAAGGGAGAGAGATAAGGGATATTTGGTATGGTGGGACAAATGACTGCTGTGGATAGAAAAGAGACAGACAAATGTCCACAGACAAATGGCAGTTTATAAAGAAAAAGAGGATACTCTCCAAGGTGTTTAATTTTGATTAGACAGATTAATTATGGCAGCTGAAAGGGAGTTTTTGGCTGCTTAATTTCAATACTTTCATAAATGGACCTTGATAATTAGCCTTAGAAGAAGGAAGTAGTCAAATAAGGGAATAAATCTTGTTGACTAATTTCAGAAATGCAATCTAATGGTTTTTAACAAGAAAGAGGGAATTGGGGAAGGACAATGCCTGCCAGGGCCATGTTTGTTATACTCTGGTTGGCAAGAGAACCTTCACAAACTTTGCTTTACATGATGATGCATCAAGGGCTTTGAACCATGATACTATCTTTCCAATCCCTCATGTTATCATAAAATAATTTTCAATTTTAGGACGACCCATTTATTAATTGTTCCTCTAAGTGTCTATGCTACTGGAGTTATCATTAGGAAGTGGTTTCCTGTGCCAATATGTTCAAGTGTACTTCTCAATTTCTCTTTTATGAAGCTCACTGTGGTTGGCTCTATGTTGTAGTATTTGATCCATTTGGACATAAGTTTTGTGCATGGTGATAGATATGAATCTATTTTCATTCTTCTACATGAGGATATCCAGTTATGCCAGTACCATTTTTTAAATATGCTTTCTTTTTTCATTTGATATTTTTTGCTTCTTTGTCAAAAATCAGGTGTTCATAGGTGTGTGGATTAATATCTGGGTCTTCAATTCAGTTTCATTAGCCCTCCTGAATGTCTTTATGCCAATACTAGGCTGTTTTCAGTATTGTAGCTCTGTAGTAGAGTTTGATCAGGGATTGTAATGCCTTCCAAAGTTCTTTTATTGTATAGGATTGTTTTGGCTATACTGTTTTTTTTTTTGCTTTTCCATATGAAGTTGATTACCTTTCTTTCAAGGTCTGTGAGGAATTTTGCTGGGATTTTGAGGGGCATTGCATTGAATGTAGATTGCTTTGGGTAAGAGTGCCATTTTTACTATGTTAATTCTACCTACCTAAAAAGTATGGAAGATCTTTACATTTTCTGGTGTCTTCTTCAATTTCTTTTTTCAAAGAAACGGCAGCCTACAGAATGGGAAAAGATCTTCACTAACCCCATATCAGGCACAGGACTGATCTCTAAAATATAAAAAAAAACTCAAAAAACTGGTCGTCAAAAGAACAAATAATCCAGTAAAAAATTAGGGTACAGACCTAAACAGAGAACTCTCAACAGAGGAATCTAAAATGGCTGCAAAACACTTAAGGAAATGCTTAGCATCCTTGGCCATCAGAGAAATGCAAATCAAACCAATTCTGAGATTCCATCTTACACTTGTATGAATGGCCAAGTTCAAAAACACTGATGACAACTAATGCTGGAGAGGATGTTGGGTAATGAGAACACTTCTGCATTGCTGGTGGGAATGAAAATTGGTACAGCTCCTTTAATATCAGTATGGTGGTTTCTCAGAAAATTAGGAAACAACCTTCCTCAAGATCCAGCAATAAAACTTTTGGGTATATACCCACAGGATGCCCAATCATACCACAGGGATTTGTGCTCAGCTATATTCATAGCAGCATTGTTTGTCATAGCAGAACCTGTAGGCCACCTAAATGCCCCTTGACCAAAGACTGAACAAAGGAAAGTGTGGTACATTTACACAATGGAGAACTACACAGCAGAAAAAAAAATGACATCCTGAAATTTGTAGGCAAATGGATGGATCTAGAAAACATCATATTGAGTGAGGTAACCCAGACCCAGAAAGACAAATATCATATTTACTCACTCATAAGTGGCTTTTAGACATAAATAAAAGAAAGCCAGCCTATAATTTACAATCCCAGAACACCGAGACAACAAAGAGAACCCTAAGAAAGATAATCATGAATCTAATCTATATGGGAAGTAGAAAAAGACAAGATCTCCTGAGTAAATTGGGAGCATGAGGAACATGGGGGAGGATTGAAGAGGAGGGGAAAGAAAGGAGAGGGAAAAAGAGAAAAATGTATAGCTCAATAAAATCAATTAAAAAATTCAAAATGCTGCATCTTAATAATGATGAGGATGGTAACCACCCTAATGTTGCAGTAGATAAACAGTATGGTCACCTCTTCATATAGTCTTTTTTTTTGTTTTTGTTTTTCAAGACAGAGTTTCTTTTATTTATTTATTTATTAAAGATATCTGTCTCTTCCCCACCGCCGCCTCCCATTCCCCTCCCCCTCTCCCAATCAAGTCCCCCTCCCTCATCAGCCCAAAGAGCAATTAGGGTTCCCTGCCCTGTAGGAAGTCCAAGGACCACCCACCTCCATCCAGGTCTAGTAGGTGAGCATCCAAACTGCCTAGGCTCCCACAAAGCCAATAGGTGCAGTAGGATCAAAAACCCATTGCCATTGTTCTTGAGGTCTCAGTAGTCGTCATTGTCCGCTATGATCAGCGAGACTGGTTTTAACCCAGGCTTTTTCAGACCCAGGCCAGCTGGCCTTAGTGAGTTCCTGATAGAACATCCCCATTGTCTCAGTGTGTGGGTGCAACCCTTGCGGTCCTGAGTTCCTTGCTCGTGCTCTCTCTCCTTCTGTTCCTGATTTGGACCTTAAGATTTCAGTCCGGTGCTCCAATGTGGGTCTCTGTCTCTGTCTCCTTTCATCGCCTGATGAAGGTTAATATTCAGGAGGATGCCTATATGTTTTTCTTTGGGTTCTCCTTCTTATTTAGCTTCTCTAAGAACCCGAATTATAGGCTCAATGTCCTTTATTTATGGCTAGAAACCAATTACGAGTGAGTACATCCCATGTTCTTCTTTTTGGGTCTGGCTTACCTCACTCAGGATAGTGTTTTCAATTTCCATCCATTTGCCTGCAAACTTCAAGAAGTCCTTGTTTTTTTACTGCTGAGTAGTACTCTAATATGTATATATTCCATACTTTCTTCATCCATTCTTCAATTGAAGGGCATCTAGGTTGTTTCCAGGTTCTGGCTATTACAAACAATGCTGCTATGAACATAGTAGAGCATATACTTTTGTTGTATGATAAGGCCTCTCTTGGGTATATTCCCAAGGAGTGGTATTGCTGGGTCCATGGGTAGGTTGATCCCGAATTTCCTGAGAAACCTCCACACTCCAGAGTGGTTGCACGAGTTTGCATTCCCACCAGCAATGGATGAGTGTACCCCTTTCTCCACAACCTCTCCAGCAAAGGCTATCATTGGTGTTTTTTATTTTCGCCATTCTGACAGGTGTAAGATGGTATCTTAAAGTTGTCTTGATTTGCATTTCCCTGATCGCTAAGGAAGTTGAGCATGGCCTTAAGTGTCTTTTGGCCATTTGAACTTCTTCTGTTGAGAGATCTCTGTTCAGCTCAGTGCCCCATTTTATAATTGGGTTGATTAGCCTTTTACGGTTTTTACGGTCTAGTTTCTTGAGTTCTTTATATATTTTGGAGATCAGACCTTTGTCAGTTGCAGGGTTGGTGAAGATTTTCTCCCAGTCAGTGGGCTGCCTTTCTGTCTTAGCGACAGTGTCCTTTGCTTTACAGAAGCTTCTCAGTCTCAGGAGGTCCCATTTATTCAATGAGGCCCTTACTATCTGTGCTGCTGGGGTTATACGTAGGAAGTGGTCTCCTGTGCCCACGTGTTGTAGAGTACTTGCCACTTTCTCTTCTATCAGGTTCAGTCTGTTCGGACTGATATTGAGGTCAAGACAGGGTTTCTCTGTAGCTTTGGGGTTTAGAGTCTGTCCTGGAACTAGCTCTTGTAGACCAGGCTGTCCTCAAACTCACAGTGATTCACCTGCCTCTGCCTCCAGAGTGTGTGGATTTAAGATGTGTCACCACCATCCAGCTGAAACGGTCATTTTTAGCTGTAACCTAATTCTCCATTTTTTTCTATTTTTTAAAAATTGTATAAAAGTTTCATAAATTACTTTACACTTTTGAGATTATAATATAATTATTTTTCTCTCCTCCCTTCCATCCCTCTAAACCCTCTGATATGTCATTTCCAAGTTCTCTTTCAAATTCATAGCCCCTTTTTTCTCCAATTGTTTTTGCATGCATATATATTTACACATATATGTATATTTATGTATATATGTAAATACATTGTGCATATGTATGTGTATGCATATATGTACAATGTAAATGTATGAGATATATGCTCATAAATTTAACCTATACAGTCATATATGTGTATATATGTTTTCAGTGTTGAAAATTTGGCTCAGGACAACCAGTATTGCCTCTTGCACTGTCATTTGGCTGTAGTTCGTTCTACAGGACTGAGTCCTCATGGGCTTTTTAATGAGGAACTGAACTAATGGTGTATTTGTTTTTATTGAAAATAAATATAACTTTCTTTCCAAGATTAGAAATGTAAAGGGCTGAAAACCAGGCCTTAAAAATCCACTTACCAACAGTGATTTGCAAGTATCTCCTTACACAGGGCACGTTATTCTACTTTTAGAAACCTGGTTTTAAAAAAAGAAGTGATAGACTAGCACCAACAAGCTAGGATTCTGAGCAGGATGTTACTGTCTCAGACTTTGGTCTCTCATCTGAAAAATAAAGAAATTAAAGTTAAGTTCTAGAGCACTTTCCAATTATAAAATTAGGTGGTTTATAGCAAGTTCTCAATCTGCTTCTCATTGCCACTTTTCTATTGACTATTTCTTTTCCTTTTGCTTTTTTCTTAACATCATCTTGACGTTCCTTATCCCCCACCAAGTTCAAAAACAGAATTTCCAGTCCACAATTTCATTTTCCTTCTCAGAAGACAATTTAGGGCAATTTCCTTGAGGTATTATTTTCCACTTTAAATGAGCCGGGTAGCATACTTATCCAGCTGCTGAGACATGGTAGAGCAATTAATTCAAAGCCTGACTTTCATCTTGCCATTCGCTTGTCCTTTCTGTCATAAATCACAGTTACACTTGCTTCGCCTTAGGATGGTCCAATCTTTTCTTTTACAATGGTCTCCTCCACAACTATGCCAAATTGTGTGCTCTTTACCCGAGGCAGCTCATCTTTTCCTTACTTCACATTAAATGCAAATGGGAAGTAATGATATAAATCTTCCATTTCTGAACATGCCAACTGCTCAACATTTCTGTATTGAAATTTAACCCCAAAAGACATATTTTTAAAAGGCAAGCTTTGGGGGGGAATATTATGTCATGAAGGATCTACCTCAACCCGTGGAGACTGGTTCCTGGAACTCTGATTATAGTTAGCAAGGGAATGAATAATGAATAGACACACATATGCAGAAAAGCCAGAATCAGGTGTGAGTATGGTCTGTCACTTTGATGGAAAGTGCCTAACACTGCCTGCAACCCAATGTCTCAGTGATTCTTCTTAGGATTGGTTAATCTCTTTGGGAGGTCTAACAGTCTCAGGCTGTAAATATCCTAGAGAAGGAAACTATAGTTGTTAGTTTTTGTATGCACTGATCAAATACCCATAAACATTCAGACTCAGACCCTAGAGTAATGATCTACCACCCCTCTGAGCCTCTACAGGGCAGAAGTACTGTAGTCTCTTCACGGTCAATGTCAGCAATGCACATTCACTGAGAACTTAACTCACCATACACTTTCTC
This sequence comes from Microtus agrestis, assembly GCA_902806775.1. Taxonomy (NCBI): domain Eukaryota; kingdom Metazoa; phylum Chordata; class Mammalia; order Rodentia; family Cricetidae; genus Microtus; species Microtus agrestis. The sequence goes on from CADCXT010004799.1 coordinate 284,856, forward strand.
TATTCTCCCCAGGACTACTTCCTCATAAAAGTTATTAGTGTGCCTCTGAAAGTGGCCTGAGGGAGCTAGTTTGCCATGAAGAGCCTAGTCTGATTCTCACGCGACATCAATTATGACAATCATGCCTCTGTGTTATACTTCCTAGCCTATAATACTGTAGAAAATGTCTTTACTGTTTATGATCTACATAGTCAATGTTATTCTGTTGCAGCATTTCAAAAGATTAAGAAATCCACAGAGTTTTTCAAAGGTCAGAATTGCCCTGATTACAGTTACAATCTAGAGGAAATATAAGTTCACTTCTAGATAAAGCAACCCTCAAAAGGCCTCTTCAAGAAACACACACACACACACATCCATATTTAGTCCCAACCCTAAAAGCCTAGAGCTAAGGAAAACATTCCTGTACTCAAACTGGTTCTCAAGAGAAGTAGGGCAGCATTGACCCAATCCTCCAAATTTTCAATAATCCTCAGATTATTTTCCCACTCTTTCTTGATGAGTTCAGTCTTAAGTGCTAAAAAATTGAGAGTCTCTCTGCTTGCTGTGCTAAAATTGTGTAATTCATAGTCATGCATGTATTATCCTCTCTAGAACCCTAATGAGAATTCTTGGTACATCAGATATTTTATTAATCTTATTGTCCAAGTTATTTCTCTTCTTCCCCCAACACCTACCAGTTATGGGGCCCTCATTATCACTAAGCAATTAGAAGAACAGGTAACATTTTCACATTCAAGTTTATTCACAACACTACATGCTGTCAGGAAGCTAATGGGAGCAGCTGTTTTAATTTTTTAATTTAATATATGCCTACTTTATCATCCAAAAATTATAGTGTCCTTTTCACTCTTCCCACTTAACATTCATTTCACAAACATTATTTCTTCATAAGATGGTCATAGACTGAATGTGGGATGACATTTCCTGCTGTGTCTTGAGTAAACTCCTTTATCACCTCACTGTATTCAACACAAGACTGCAGATTTCAGGGCAGGCAGGACAGTCCATCCCTTAAAATATCTTTGAGCTTTTGTCCCAGTCTCACTGTGTTGACTTTTTACTTCTATTGCAAATATCTGCAATAGTTTATGAGCTTGCAAAATCTTAATTACATACTAGTTTTAAGAACATCAGTCTGGCTTGCTCACCCTACTGCTTGTGAGACTAGTGAGAAGCAGAATATCATGAGGACAATTCCCGGAAAAAACTGTTCATTTCAGGAGTGGGCCGTGAAAAGGAAGAAGAGACCTAAGGTCAATTACTCCTTCATCTGGGTACAAAGGAAACTCCAATTCCCTAAATCCAAAAAGAAAGTCCACATATCAAGAAGCAAGCTCAACCAGGACTGTAGGACGGTTTCTGGAAGTTAGATTAAAAACTAGCGTTCCTTAGAAACTTGTTAAACAAGCTGACCTCTGCCAAAATGAGTCATTCCTTTTACCTCTGACAGAGGGACCAATGACTACCTATGGCTGCATATGAAATTACATGCTGGCGTCCAGTACAAGGACCTGTTATATATTTCAAAATCCATGCTAGAAACCTCGTCACTTCCCTGGGCTTTCATGTTCTCAGTTACTCCTTTGTTCTATTTATAACAACAAGGATTCTCTCCTACCCCTGATATTCTCATATACTCACTGTTTTCTCTCTCTATATTCTTTGCTATTACCACCACCCTGCAAGTGTTCTATTCTCTATCTCTTTCTATCTCCGCTATTTTCTTCACTAATCCATGGCCATGTCTAATCAGCTGGCCATGTCCATTCTACTTTTATCTCTTTCTTCTCTGAACACCTCCAGATTATCTGGCTGTTCTCAGACTCATATTTACAATAAAAGTCTTAATGAACCAAATCATGGAGTGATCATGTCAGCAGTTTCTATACCAAAATCTAGTTGCATATGCTTCTAAGAACTTCATTCCCAACTAAATATTTTAAAATACTGATCAGATTAACTGTATATCCATCATACACACAATTTCCAAACTTTACCTTAAAAGAAATAACTTCATTTCTGTAGGTTTGGTTTTCATTTTATTTTGTCTTTCTGTCTCAGGCCATCACATGAAAAGAATCACACTGCATATACTATTTTCAGTTTCTTTAATTTGGGATATGAAATTATATTAGGCTGATATCAGTACTTTATTCAACTTTATTGCTGAGTAGCATTCCAATTTATGAATAAATCTTTAATTTCTTTGTGCAGTTTTATGTCAATAACTCATTGGATTTTGATAATGTGTTAGCCTGGGCTTTCCAAAGAAAGAAAACTAATGTGATATACCTCTCCCTCTCTTCTTCCCTCACTCTATTTGTCTATCTCCACCTCTCCCCTCTTTATATTATAAGAAAATACACATAATTTGATAGCATATCATAATGTTATGAGACTGAAAAGCCCTCTGAGTTGTAAGTTTGAGACTAGGGATAATAATTGGTATAGTTGTGATGGTCTTTAGCTGCCCAGGGCTGCACAGTCCACATACTGAGATTCGAGAGATGGAGGGTGTCTTCTAAAAAAAAAATGATCAGATTATGAAGGAGTAATTAGAGTCCCCGAAGAAGTTTTAGCCTTTCCATTACTCAGCCAAACTTCTACATTAAGCTTGAACAGTTGTAAATAAAACACAACTTACAGCAACTTCTGTGTATGAAAGTGTGAATCTTTACCAAACGCCATGTGGGCAAAGCCTGGAACTTAGATTTCACTGTCTCTAGAGAGTAATAATAACAATAAATTGTTGTGTATGAGTTGGTTTGTTGTATTTTGTCATAAAAATTAAAATAAATAAAGTGAGCAATAGAATTATTGATCTTGATTCCAAAGAATTAAGCCCCCAAAAAGCAGATGATCTGATCTCACAGCCAAACCCAGAGGGAAGAGAATGGTAGTTTTCTGCCTTGAAGTCATTTGAAAAGAGAGAGAGAATAATCCCTTATGGAGATTTTTATTTTATTCAGGCTTCTAATTGATGGGATAATGGTTTTAACTCAGATCAATTCACTAATTTAGTATATTCAAAAGTTAATAGTAGGAGACACACTGAGTTTCTGCATAATCAGTTATTTGAATACTCCACATTCCAACCCAGAAGACACAATAAAATGATCCATGAAAACCTAGTTGAAGACTCCCATGGATAAAGCTGCACAAAATCATGGATAGGTGTATTTGTGAGCAAAAACTTCCATTTTACTGTCATTCATATGCTATACTGTCCCTTTCCAATATCATTCTAATGGATACAGACTGCAACTTAATTGAAGTTTTTATTTTCAGTTAATTAAATTTTATTTTACTAAGAAATAACAAACACAGGACTTTTTCAAATGTAAACTGGTAGTTCAAATATGTAATTATGTAAGGTATTCTTCCTCTTTTCATTTTATTTGATGTTTCTTTTAATCATTGAGAATGAATTCCTTTATAGTTAAATATAATATAATAGATGTGTTTCATAAATACTCACATGATATGCTGAGCCAGCAGGAAGTTTCCTGTGGGTAGGCTCCCTCCACAGTGGGACAAAATCCTAGGCCCCTCTGCCAACTTCTTCAGTTTCTCTAGCCAGCCAGCAGGGAGATTCCTGCTGGTAGGCGCCCCCAAAACCCAAACCCATCCACTAGTCTCTCCAAATTAGTAGCCCTATCTCACCTCCAAACCCTCCTATCCTTCTGCAACTTCGGTGGAACTCTGAAACACAGTTTGCTCAAATACTGAGAAGACTTAAGATGTGAGCAAACAACCATATGTAGGACACCCCACTCACTAGGACCTCCAATCAGACAAATCCCCAGGTCCCTCTACCAACTCCCTCAGTTTTTATAGCCAGCCAGAAGGGAGTTTCCTGCAGGTGGGCTCTGCAAAACCCAACTCCATCCATCGGACCCTCCAAATTACTAGCCCCATCCTGCCTAGGTGTTGAGAGCTTGCTACAATACTGAAGGAATAATGAGCTTGCTACAATACTGAAGGAACCAGAGGACCAAGAGAGCAGGCTTATAGATTAACTATTAACAGTGGATTAATTTACAAATGATTGTTCTGTTTACAAGACTGAAGCATCACTCTGCAAACTGAGGTTCAGCTCTGTAAACTGATTAACCACTTGATCACCCGTAAACAACAATAGATATTAGTTAAGTTACCCTTTAGAGGGTGGGATGTACTTTAGGTTGTGCATTTTCCCATGCCCTGCTATATGAAGCTGGCAGTACCAGTGGGATGTGCAGAACTTTGGTAAACGCTGTCAGGAAACACCTGAGAAAAACAAAGCTCTGTTAATAAAAAATGTAAACAAACAAAAAGAAGAAAGAAAGAAAGAAAGAAAGAGAATTGGTATTTGAGTTTTACCTTGAAACTGTAAAAGGAATTTGAAAATTGTCCTTTGCCAGAGTCTCAGAGGCCTGAACTCTAGCTGACAAGCTTTAGTTCCCCACAGTGTTTTATTTTTTATTTTTTTTTTTCATTTTTCTTTTTCCTGGAATAAAGTTTGCTTCTAGTTTACTAGACTTTGGTGGTCTATCCCCAACTTTGCATGACCCCCATGGACTCAACAGGAATATCATGATATGTTTGACAGAGAAAATGTAAGTGCCAGATAAGTATCATTTAAGTATATGTTAGACTGATACCAATTATTAGTTGTGGTAATAAATTAACAATACATTCATGTACTGTTAGACATGTAATTTTCAATAGGCATATGTATGGTGAGTAGAAGCTAACAGGAATCTAGTCTTGTAGTTCTTACTGGAGCAGTAGTTCAGAATTTACAAATTTAAAAACATGGAGACTTTAGAAAAGGGAATAGCACATATAATTAGAAACAGGCTGTATTTAGTCATTTATGTGATAATCACTCAGGATTATTAAATAAAGGAATACATTGCTTCTTAAATGTATATTATATAAGAATATCCCTTCCACTTGTCAGAACATTGTCCAAGTATGCTGCTACATGAGAGAGTTTATGAAAAAGCAAGACAAGGGTCTTGAAACTGTCCGACCCAGCCAAGACAAACTCAATAGAGGCATGGGTCTCAGTAGTTTACCCTGATTCCAAGAAAGACCACAAACTGAGACTATCCAAGACCCACCCAGGAACAGATTATCCAAAGGAAATTCCTAATGTTCCAACCATTGTGAATAGGATTACCTGCCAGCACACACCCATTGCTTTTTCACCAGGACACTCCTAAACAAATGTCACCCAATCTAGGATCCTGAACCTTAGGAATCCCTCACTCCCACCTTTGCTACCATAAACTGAGCTGGGGGCTCTCCGATAACTCCTATGTATTGGTCAAATGAAGAGACCAAGTTTGAAAACTTGTATAACAATAAAGGCTTTTTGCTTTTACATACAGGACTCAATCTCCAAGTTGGTTTGGGGGGACCTCCATGATCTGGGCCTAATAGTGACCTCTGCTTCTCCTAAAGATGGATTTGTTCTTGAAATGTACTTTCTTGCCATTCCCAGGTATTGTTAATAGGAGTATGTTTACTTTCAATTACCCAGTTTCTTAATATAATTCAAATGATGATTGCAAGCAAGGGCTGCCCTTGTGACTGTATACAGCCTAAACTTATGTGGACATGACTTGTGCTTGTGATACCTCTATACTGCCTGGACTCATGAATTTTGTTCATATGGCATTGCTTAATTGATGCTGTAAATAATGTTGTCTATAGCATGGGATATTAGTCTGCATTATTTTGGGGCTCCATTATTTCATCTTTAGGTCACTAACTAGTGTGATAACATCATTTCCTGTTGTTTATAGCCTTCCCTCTTATTTATTGAGACTCATTTAGGCCAAGAGGATAAGTTCCTGATGCTTCTTTTGTTAGTTTTTATTAATAGTCACATAAGTCCCTGCCCATAATCACAATGAACACATATATAGAACAGTTGTTATTTTACATCCTGAGTGAAATTGCCAAGCGCGAACAAGAATGGATCACGAAACACACAATGAAACCCACTTTGAGAGTTTATTAAGAGAAAGACAGGTGCGCAGGCCTGAGGAAGTTGATGGAGGGACAGAGAGGGGATGGAAGAGGGAGAGAGAGGGGGGTAGAAGAAGAAGGCAGAAGTTACCTCTTCAGAAGAGGGATGGAAAGAAAGAGCATGAAGTGGGCATGTCCAGCTTTTAAAGGCAACCTAGCACATGTGCTCAGGAGCTTACATAGCTGTAGCTGCATCATGCATAGATCATGTGATCAGGCAAGCCCTCTTCAATGATGCTCTAAAGATGTAAATATTATTTAGTCTTACCTATGTAATGGTGAAAGACCCAGATAAATCCAGACCCCTCTAGCAGGAAAAATAAAGGCAAAAATCTAGGTTAGCCAGTTCAGCGACTCTCTTTCAGGAACTAGCAGAAGATAAAGTTAGATTATAATCTTGAGAATAATCTTGAGAAACAGGGAATTACCCCCTTGTGATTATCACTGGTATTTTTGAAATTTTTCAATGATCACTGGTATTTTCAGAATTTTCCAATGATGCCCTCCGTACCCCTTTTGGATTATTGCATTGTGGTTTCTTCTCTTAAATACCCCTTCTGCAAGCTACTTGGGGTTCGAACTCTCTACCCCTTCATGGGAAATGAGTGCACTGGTTCCTGTCCTGTCCATAAACCTCGTGTGATTGCAGCAAGGACAGTCTCTCATGAGTTCCTGGGGGGTTGTGCTAGTCCAAGACTTGAGTGAGAGTCTCCCTTCTCTGGAGGTCTTTCAATGGGTGACAGATATCATCACTTTTACCTTGAATACAAAATTTGTTAGGGGAACATCTGCACTTGCCAGTGATAAATTATGAATACATATTAATTTTGTCTTACAATTGTTGTTACATTGATGATCAATGTAAAGTACACTTGAAATGCTAGTAGATGAGAGGCAGTGGCAAAGGAATCATGGCAAGTTTGGCAGACTCAATTGACAAAGTGAGTTTGAGGCCAACCAAAGCTACTTAGAAAGACCATGTCTGACAATAAACAAATTAATTAATTAAGGGTTATATATATTACTTTATATGATATCTTAATTTTTAGAAAAAGAAGCTTTTCAAAGAAAGATGGGGAAAAATTGTGTATGAGAGAAAAGTTCTGAGACCATGACAGTGTCATGGGGTTTAGCAAACAGACACATTTATCCAGCACAATAACAATACACTCTATTCATGTAACAGTTAAATTATTGCCTGCATTTTACTTCAGTCTTTATTTACTGTACTATGTATTTTCTGCTTCTGACTTCTTTTCTTTGTTTTCCCTGTCATGGAGGTAGTTGTAATTTATAACCATTTTGCAAATTCCCTATAGCAGCAAGCATTTACTAGAGTGAAAACCTGGCTGATTGCCAGTGTGTTTCCATAAAGCCGTGGAACATTCGAATCTGGAGGGGTTAGAAACTAAAATCATTATCTGAACACATGTAGGTCTTTACAGACCTTTTCAAATAGCCTCAGACATGGGATTTACCAGGGATAAAAACTTATACACAAATACACAGATATATTAGTCCTCTTAAAAAGCTTCAGTTTATAGGTCAACCCCTTCTGTTTTCTCTGACACTCAAGGCAAGTCTAACACTTACAACTCATTTGAATTCACAAAGCCCATGTACTCGAGGTGTAGAACAGGAGCCAGAACACAAACTATGTGACAATTCCTCTATACAGGCCAGAAGAATTATTTTTAAGAAAAGGATTGGCATATGCCTTTGGAGAAGACAGTTCAGAGTGAGTTAAATGGGAAAACTTTACAGGAAGTTTGTGCATCTAGAAATGAGCAGAGGATGAGACACTGTGAATTGCTTCTAGACCAATATGGTATGATAAACCATGCCCTCCTGAAAGGTTGCCATAAACACCCTCAGAAAATTAATTCATTCAGGTGGTGATTGAGAAGAACCTAGCACATGGGATATACCATGAAGGACCTGATTAATTCCCCCATACAACAGGAAGAAGTTTTGAGAGAAATAACTATGCCCATATTCCCAATATTGTTTATAGCTGTTTGTTTACATTTAAAGGGGGATATGATGTAGATATGAATAATTTGCATTGGTATGGATTTTGCTTTATTGGTATAAATTTAAGGTCAATCTTGTTATATGTATATTTCTGCTCTTGATTAAGGTATTGTGATTGTGTAGTTCATTTAAAAATGTAATGTATAATTAAGAAATATAGGTTAATAGATAATCATTTATAATAGTCAAGTTTGTAGTCATATTAGTTATATTTTCTAGATGTGCATTGATATATTTCAGATAGGCATTCTTCCTATTTTTCAAAGACTACAGAATATGGCATTTAAAATATTTTAATAACTTAGGGCATTTCATGGCAATGAGACATCTGCTCTTGGCAGCACCAGCTACTTCAAGTGAAAGATGGACATCAAAGAGGCTCCTTATGGACTTTGATAGCCATTTGGGCAAGAAACTGTTCTTGTCTGGACTGTTACATAAACTGGACATAAAAAACCTGCAGAGAAAGGACTGCTAAACTTGCCTAAAGGTGAGATGATACTTTGGGGTTCCTGTTTCATGAAAGAGTCTGCAAGACATTCTGAAGGACATAGATGAAGATGACTGAACTGCCTTTGAAATTTCCAGCTTCATGGAAATGTCTGCTGGATACTATGGGCCTGTAGGTTAAAGATGGATGCCCCAACGGTACAAAAGAACTTTGGTTACTGTACAGGCAGCAAGATGTCTCTATCAATTCTAGAGTTTTGGAAGTTGCTTACTTCATGTTTACTTATTTAATATATCCTTCTGGAGTCTTTGATGGAGTTGAAGAATAGATAGATAGTTATAGTTTTCCTTTGTTATGCTAAAAGATAATATATATCTAAGTATTGTAACTGTAATTCTTTCTTTATAACTGTTTTGTTATATGTAATTTTACTATGTTAAAGTGAAAGACTTTCCCTTTTGTTTAAACAGAAAAAAAGGAAATGTGTAGTAGGTCCTTCTGTATTTGTGTTCCTTTTATTGTTTAAATAAAGAAACTACCTTGGCCTTTTGATAGGGCAATACATAGGTAGGCGGGGAGACAGAACCAAATGTTTGGAGGAGAAAGGCAGACAAGGAGAGCCTCCATGAAGTCGTCAGGTCAGAGATGCTGAATCTTTCCTGGTAAGCCACGACCTCATGGTGATACACAGATAAATGGAAATGGGTTAGATCAGCATGTGAGAGTTGGCCAAGAAGAGGCTAGATATAATGGGCTAGGCAGTAATTGAATTAATACAGTTTCTTTGTGGTTATTTCAGGGGATAAGCTAGCTGGGTGGCAGGAACAAGGGGCCCTAGCTCCCTTCAACAAACCTCCAGGCTCTCTCAGTCCCTATTTGCAAGTACTTGTTACATATTTCAAAGCATGCTGGTCCATCCCACCTACCCAGGCTTCCTGCTTCACAGATACCCATTTGTTTCTCTATGTAAGGACAACATAGTCTCTGCTATTCTAATTACTTTTTTGTTTGTTTGTTTGTTTTTTTGAGACAGGGTTTTTCTGTAGCTTTAGAGCCTGTTCTGTCCTGGAACTAGCTCTTGTAGACCAGGCTGGCCTTAAACTCAGCAATTTGCCTGTCTCTGCCTCCCAAGTGCTGGAATTAAAGGCATGTGCCACCACTACCAGGCCTAACTTCTTGCTACTTCACTATCCCCACTATCACAACCCTCTTTCTACTATTCTCTCCCATTTACTAGCCTCTCACAAAAATAGTTCTGGTTATATGACCTTGCTATATATTCAGTCTGCTTTCTTTTATCTCTTCTCTGGACTTTTCCAGATGCCTCTGGATGTCTTTGATGGAGTTGAAGAATAGATAGATAGTTATAGTTTTCCTTTGTTATGCTAAAAGATAATATATATCTAAATATTGTAACTGTAATTCTTGCTTTATAATTGTTTTGTTATATGTAATTTTACTACGTTAAAGTGAAAGACTTTCCCTTTTGTTTAAACAGAAAAAGGGGAAATGTGTAGTAGGTCCTTCTGTATTTGTGTTCCTTTCATTGTTTAAATAAAGAAACTACCTAGGCCTTTTTGCCTCTGGATGTTCTCGATTTCTTATTCACAATAATCTCTCCCAAATAATGTACAAGCCATTTGTGAAGATTTTCGTTTGTGTGTTTGTTTCTTACTGTGCCCTCTCTAAGTAAAACAACACCTCTATGCATAATTTAAAATATTGGAATTAAGATCATTATTATTCAAATTTAGAGAAAGAAAAAGCTTGGCCAAACAGGTGATATTGATCACAGCAGGAGCCAAAGGGCTTTTTGCTCCCTTCCTCCATAGCACAGTTTGATATCCAGCTAATAGCATTATATTACTTTGTACATTTACTTTGCATAAAATATTCAATTTGCATTCTGAACAAACATCGCGGTGTTATAAATAAAAAAACACCAATGCACAAAAATTCAGCTTAGACAGGAAACCTGGGGTGTTCTGTTTCCTATCTCTCACACTGATGTGAATAAACTTGAAAAATTTCCTTGGACTGGGAAGAAAATGTGGTTCCCTTTTAAAAATATGTTGAATAAAACAGGTTTTATACTTCAGGTTGATCAAAAAATAAAGAATAATGGTATTTTCTTTTTTAGAACAAGAAGTGAAAATTGCAAACAATTCCATAAATTTTCACAATTATAGCCTCATCAGAACTACCAACAATAGTTGCATTTCCTAATTGTTCATATCATAGGTAAAAGAGGTTGTGCCAATCTCAAATCTTGTCTCCCCAAAACCAACTTTTTTATGTATTTCATCAGAACTCTCCCCTCCACAAATGATACTTTCTGCAGGTAGATGCAGAATAAGTCCTTCTTTGATTACACAATGATTTCATTGCCTTTGCTAGTGATTAACACATGGGGAAACAGCATAGCTGCTAGCTTTTTATTGAACTCTCCTGATGCATTCTGGGAAGTCTTATTTGCTCTTAAAAGGGAACTAAAATGAAGGAATTTGCCTAACTTTTCCATTTTTTTCTTGAAGATGACAGCCTTGGAATGATGTCTATTAAATGACTTGTTGGTAAAATCTGAGAAGAGTCAACTCCAAGAATTTGAGCAATAAGTTATAATTTCAGCAATTTCAACATGGATGAGGAAGGGACTTATAAACCCTACCACAAGCAGTGGTTCTGTTGATAGTTGATGAATAATAGAGAAGGATAACAGGATTTCTTTAAGGGTGTGACCACTGGTCTGTCAATCATGTTCTTTTTTATTTCCTTTTACTCATTACTCAAATGTTATAAGAAATTAAATGTTTTTTTTAAGAAATTAAATGTTTAAGAATAAAAAAATACTAAATCACAGAGCACCTTCTCCCCAAAAATATATTTATTATTAATAATACCATTTGCATGCCTTTTTTATATTGCAAATGTTTATACAACATAATAAAATGGAATTTTTACCTATTATTCAATGTGTAGTTTAACTTTTGAAGGATGCTTCCAGAGTAGCTTCTTCAGCATATTAAGTCAGTATGTCCTTCCCCACAATATGAGTGACTCTATTCCACAGTACCTACAAGAGTTAATGTCATCTATTTTAAGTTATTCATAAGCCAGAGAATAAGAAGAAATTAATTTTTTTCCTTTTTTTAACTGACTACTAGCTAGATAATATTATTTGTTCTTTTTTCTATAAATTAATTATTCATAATTATTTTTCTATAGTAAACTTTATTTTTTCTTGAGAAATTCATTTTTCTAATATTTTTATATTGCTATACAAGTCAGTGGTGACAATAAGAAACAATCAGAATTTTGTTTCATCTGTTGATTTCTTCATTTTAACATTAAAATTAAGGCTAAAGATGATTTTCTTGTATAAGATGATAATAGTAGAAAATATATGGTATTGCAGCACTATTTCTAAATACTTAGACTAATATATTGTGGAGACTATTTCAAACTAGAATTAGACATAATCTTATTCACATTTGGAAAAATAAAATTGCGGAGTTGCTTCATGTAAATTCACATGTTGAAAAGCTTCCTTCTTTCTGCAAAATAAATAAACTAATATAAATAAAATAAACTACAAAGGAGAAAATGGTCAAATTAGTTTATAGTCAGTTTCCAACAGTTTAAGTTATTCTATCAACTATGAAGCTGATCTTCTATCCATTTGAAGGACTACTTTTTACATTTTTGTTTAAAAGCAGAGAAGTATAATTTAAAAGAGACTGTAAGGTCATCTGAATTTTCTTTTGTTTGCTCCATTGAGGTTAGAATAACCTTTAACCTAACAGGATCAAACTTGGAATTAAAAGTAGTTCATACAAAGGACAAATATTCTCTGTAGACCTTGATTTTTTTTTCAAAGTTGCACAAATTGACCTGGAAAATGGAAATTGAAGAACAGAAAAGACAAATCTATAGCAAAGTGCATTGCACAAGGTTGTCTCTAATGCCTGAGGTATGTTTAATAAAACAAAGCTCTTGAAATGAAGTCAAGTAAGAAATGAAATGCTTGTAGCCTTAAAGATAAACAGGATAGGGGGAAAGGAATGTAAAATAATTCAGGGGCCACAGATCCTAAATAATTTGAGGAAAAGACTAAAATCAGAATTTTAACAATTACATAGAAGTTAAAGAAATGAGTCATAAAATGACTAAGCTTGTAAAAATCATCTACCACTATCATTTGTTTTTCACTTATTGGGGGTAAAATGTCGGACCTTGAACAATCTAAGCAATTGCTCTCCAAGATTTCTTTTAAACAATTATTTTAAATACTGGGTTTTATTAAGTTGTACAAGCTCACTTTGAACTTAGATTGTACTCAAGGAAAATTGTGAACTAGGTATAGTATAGCTTTATTTTTCTGTGCAGCTAGGTCACAGGGCTTTGGTACTATTATCTATCCTTGATTGACTAAAACTGTTTACCCTTAAATTTCAGCCTTTTTTTGCTTGCTTTAGTAATTTATTATTTTTACTTATTTATTTACTTTGGGCATTAGGTTTCATGAAGTCTACACTGACTTCAGACTTGCAATATAGGTTGACTGTAAATTTTTGTGTAGTTTTTCTTCCATCACATGGTTATGAGTGTACAGTGCCACCCACAGTGGCAAGCAAGAAATTTATGTCTCTTCCTTTTGACATTGTTTTCTTTGACTAGAACTTGATATATTAATCAAACCAAAAATGACACTAAAGTTTCAAACTTCATTTTTTACAAATTATAAAGAGAAAACCCACCATACAACTATGTTGTTAGGTTTTTAAGATGAATACTTTATATTCTTCAATAAAATGCTACTTACTTGCCTCACATTTGTTCTGCCATAGCTCATGGGTGAAAAGTTTTGACTAATTCTTAGAAGTCATATAATTGGATATTCACTATTTATCTATTCTCTTGTGACCTAAGAAGCCCTCGGGAAATGTTGACTTACTCATCATTCTTTTATAGTGACTCACAATTGTCAACATATAATGTACTTGAATTTAGAAGTAATTCAAGCCAGGCATAGTTGAATGCCTGAATCCCACCATTCAACAGACTGAGACAGGAAATGTGACAGTTTGGGATAACAAAACATATTCTAGGCAAAGATATATTACATAATGAGAGAGATCTTGTCTCAATAACAATAACACTTCACACATAACTTTGTTCTTCTATAAAAACACCTTAAGCATTATATTGTGCAGCTGCCTTTTAAATTTGGAGTCCTTATCACACTATTAGTATTAAAATAGTATTTACAATTAGCCTAAAAAGATATAATTTTTTTTCCAATTCAAAGAAACATAAGAACACATTGAATATTCAAAACAAAATGACTTTAGTGTGTAGTAGGAGACTGCTTGTTCATTCCCGGCAGCTCAATCCCAAAATAATCACACAGAAAACATATTATTTGAAATACTGTTTGGTCAATAGCTCAAGTATTTCTATCTAGCCCTTATATCTTTGGTAATCCCATTTCTATTATTTTATATTTTACCATGAGGCTTGTAGCCTACTGACAAGGTTCCAGCTGGTGGCTTGCATTTTTCTCCTATGCCAGCTCCATGGTGTCTCTTGACTCTGCCTTCTTTCTCCCAGCATTCAGTTTAGTTTTCCCCACCTAGCTCCATGCTGCCCTGCTTTAGGCCCAAAGCAGATTTTTTATTAATCACTGGTAGTCACAGCATACAGAGGGAAATGCCACATCACATCCCCTTTTCTGTCTAAATGAAAAGGAAGATTTGAATTTAAACATAGTAAAATTACATATAACAAAACAGGTATCAAGCAAAAATTATAGTTACAATATTTATATCTACTTTATTTTTTATCATAACTAAGGAAAACTTTAATTATAGCTATCTATTCTTCAACTCCATCAAAGACTCCAGAAAGATATACAGAAAGATATAAAACAGGAAGTACATTGTAAGCAACTTCTAAAACTCTAGAATTGACAGAGACATCTTGATGCCTGAAGAGTCACTTAAAGTTCTTCTGTGTGATTGGGGCAACCATCTTCAGCCTACAAACCTATATTATCTGGTATACTTTTCCATGAAGCAGGAAATTTCAAAGACAAGTTTGCCTCTATTGGCAGTTTGCAGTAATTTTCTTGTCTTGCATAATGTCTGACAGATTCTTTCATGAAGCAGTAAGCCCGAAGAATCATTTTACCTTTAAGCAAGTTCAGCAATCATTTCTTTATGGGCCCTGCATATCCAGTTCATATAGCATAACATTAAACAATCTAGGCAAGAACAGTTTCTTGCCAATATTGCCAATAAACTCCAACAAGAGCCTCTTAAATGCCCGTCTTCCTTTTGAAGTAATTGTTGCTGACAAGAGTAGATGTTTTTAATTGTAATGAAAAGTCCTATATTTTTAAAACATTTTAAATGCCATATTCCATAGGTCTTTGAAAGATTTGAAGATTACCTAACTAAAATATATTTCTAATATCTAGAAAACCTAAGATGACAACAAGCGTGACTATTATAGATATCTATCTATTAACCTTTATTTCTTAGTTATACATTACATTTTTAAATGAGGTCCACAAACACAATTTCTTAATCAAGAGCAGAAATATACTTATTTTTTTTGTCAATTTTTTGACCTTATTTTTTGTCAATAAACCAAGGTCCATACCAATACAAAGTATTCATTTCTATATCAAATTCCCCTTTAAATGTAAACAAACATTTATAAACAATATTTGAATATTTGGGTGTAGTTTTCTCCAAACTGATTTCTACTTTTTATTGGGCAAAGTAATTTTGTTTGTGGTGAACATTTGGGGGTCTTGGTGTAGCAAACCAATTAGTCTGGAAGCAATTCTCAGGTTCTCATCTTCTGTAGAAAAAGAACCTCTTTTCCAAATCAAAATACCATTTAACCCAAATTCAGAAGTCATGATACCTTTAAAATATATAGGTTGGTTTAGCTTAGCAACCCATACAATAAAATGTCTCTCTACTTTACAGTCATAAAATTTAAAGAAAACAAAATAGTATACATAATTCAGACTCACTATGTATATTCCATCTTTATGTGCCTTATTTTTCTTACTCTATTACTTTTTATACAAGTTTAAAATTTATTTTATTATCCTTACTCTTTAATCTATGACTGTCTATACTCTTTTTATTACATTTACTGTCTGTTTACTCTTTTTCTTCTTCTTCCAAGCCTACATACATTTTTTAAAACACACTGTGTCTCTTTAGAGGTCTTTAATGTATGAGTCTGTCCTATTATGTGTCTGAAATCCTTTTATATCCAGGGGAGCTTCTTAAAATGTTCAGCTCCAGCCTGACTAGGACTAAGACTGCTTTGCCTTTTTTCTTTGCACAGTCCAATATGTTGGAGGTTCATTCAGCATGACACATGCTCATTTTAGTATTAATTTTAAAAGAATGAAGGTCAGGAATCTAAGTATATTGTCTGAATATTATATACCAAATGTTGAAATTGAAGCTTGTACCTATACTAAAAAAATTGTTTTCAGCTTGTCATCTCTTCTACAGGGCTTGAAAAATAAAATGAATCTTTATGAGCTAATAGAACAAATCATATTTTCTGAGTTTACTTGCTCCTATAATGAACATCAACTCACATGTTTCTCTGATATGAGTTGGTTTTGTTCTTTTGTTTGTTTTGGATTTCCTTTTTATTTGCTGTTTTATTTTTCACCTTCAAATATTAGGTAGCCATAAATACAACTATTTATGTTTGGGTCTTCTATTATATGACTTTTAAATACACATCTTTTTTCTCAATACTATGAAGTAGACAAAGATAATTATAGAAAGCTAATACTGGTCAAAATGTAGGGAACAACTGCCTGTAGGATGCTTGTCACCAACTGATTCATATACAACACAAACCCTATAAATCCATCCAACTGATCAATACATAACACAATCCCTTCATCCAAAGCCAAGGGAATATCATGAAAAAATGGCAGAAAGATATTAATAGACAAAGAAACCAAATATCTTTTTCTAAAAAAGAAAAAAGGGACAAAATGTATTTTATATGAAATTCTTAAAGAATTAACAAAATCACTATCTCAAAAACACATTATATACAAGTATGAAATTTTCAATTGTTGGGACCAATTGGAGTCCTGGCCTTCAGCTGCTTTTCCTTGCTAGAACATTCTAATTGGAGTTACTGAAAGCTGTGCCTTCCCTAGAGGATCAGAGGATGGGATTTTCACTTGTTGGCCATTGACTGCTGGGTATTTAAGCCTCCATGATGTCATTAAAGAGGGGCTTTGTACCAGTGATTGGAGGTTTGTGTGTCTGTCTGTCTGTATGTTTTCTCAACCTCCAACCCCTTGCCCGAAGCTCACAAACTGTATATTAGTGAATAAATAGAGCACAGACGGGGGCATGCAGAGCACTGCAATTGGAGGTCCCACTGAGATGGAGAGGTGAGCGAACAAGGTCGTTCCCGGCCAGTGGGGACATATTGAGGAATTAAGATGGGAATTGTTAGCAGTATCTTCTCTTTCTTGTTCAGAAAACAGTCAGTCACTAGGGAGGAGTTTGATGATTTGGAGTATGTAGAGGATAGTGAGGAATCATCGGAAGATGAGGAGGAAATTATCCGTAGGGAAATAAGAAATCTCTGTAGAAAACTGAGAAAATGTAAAGTAAAAAAGATTCACACCCTACTCTCTCGACCCCACTGGCTTGTAATGATGAATGTTGGTGGTCGCAGTTATGTAGGGGCTCTCACATTGAACAAAACAAAAGGGTTTGCTTCTGTCCTACATACATGGTTGCACTAGTAATGGAGGTACCAGACACCAAAAACCCAGGGCAAATAATTCACCAACATTTTACAATACAATTGAAAGAAATGAAGCAATTGAAGGAAGCTGTAGCTGCATATGGGACTCAAGCACCCTTCATATTGGCCATGGTAGAATCTTTCTCTGCTCTGAATTTAACACCAAATGATTGGCAGAAATTATGTCATGCTGTCTTATCTGGGGGATATTATCTTCTATGGCAAGGGGAATATCAGGAAAATTGTATGAAAACGGCCCAATTAAATGCTCTAGCAGGTCAAGCTCAATGTAATCTAGATATGTTAATTGCAGCTGGGGCTTATGCTGATTTGCAGCAACAAATTCCATATGATCCAGGAGTATTTGCCCAAATAGCTGCAGCTGCCACTAAATCATGGAAGACCCTACCTAACAAAGCAGTTTGGGATCAATTATCAAAAGTTCTACAAGGACCATCTGAACCATTCCAAGATTATGTAGATAGACTGTTACAATTAACAGGTAGATTGTTTGGAAATGTGACAACAGCCACACCTATAATAAAGCAACTTGTATTTGAAAATGCCAACAAATATTGTATGGAAGCCTTACACCATCACAAAACAAAGAGTTTAAATGACTATATCAGGATATGCAGAGATATAGATCGGAATTTCATTCAAGGCCAGGTTATAGCAGCAGCTATTCAACCTCAGAGAAACATAAGAGGACTGGGAGAGAGGGTCAGAGGCTGTAATTGTTTTAATTGCTGAACTTCTGGTCATTTTCGAAAGGAATGCCCACAGCTGATAATGAAGGAAGTAGGAAACCTGGCATGTGCCCTAGATGCAGAAGGGGAGCACATTGGGCTAATAATTGCCTT
This sequence comes from Microtus agrestis, assembly GCA_902806775.1. Lineage (NCBI taxonomy): Eukaryota > Metazoa > Chordata > Mammalia > Rodentia > Cricetidae > Microtus > Microtus agrestis. The sequence goes on from CADCXT010004799.1 coordinate 303,042, forward strand.
TCCAAAACAGATATAGATGGGAAACACCTGCCACCTACCATTAGTCAACAGGAGGGAAACTGGCAGAGAGTCCTGCTCCAGGATCCCAAAACCTCAGTGTATGGAGCAAAGACCACGGGACTGCAGGGACAGTACCCCAGCGGTGGCCATGTCCAGTTCCTTCCACAGAGAAATCCTTTTGCATTGCAGACCTTGTCAGAGCCACACCAGGGAGTGCAGGATTGGACCTCTGTGCCTCCACCAGAGCAGTCTTAACTCCACAAATGGGAGTGCAAGCACTCTCTACAGGAGTATATGGGCTCTTACCACCAGGTACCATGGTATTTATATTATGCAGAAGCAGTACCCTTTTAAAGGGGATCCAAATACATCTTGGGATAGTAGATGCAGACTATCAAGAGGAGATTAAGGTTATGACATCTGTCCAACAGGGGGTGGTGGTAATTCCTCAAGGTGAGCAGATAGCACAATTAGTGTTGATTCCCGAAGAACAGATAATGGCCCTGTATACTAGTGGAAAATTTCAAACTATTTATGTAAATAATGATATTAAACATATTACAGATATTCCATATAACCCTACTGGACAAGCTATAGTAGAAAGAATGCATATGGTTTTAAAACATTATTTCTCAAAAATAAATAGGGGGGGAGTATATTCTCTCTCCCAATACACAAATTGGCTTCTATTTTATTTGTTCTAAATTTTTTAAATTGTGGATTGTGAAGGTCATTCAGCCATGGAAAGACATAGAAATAAAAGTTCTCAGTCATTAGGATAGGCACAATAAAAAGACCTTATTACAGGACAGTGGAAGGAGCCCACGCCCCTGTTGGCTACGGTGAGAGGAGCTTTTTGTGTTTTTCCTCCAGGAACAGACAAGCCCATTTGGGTACCAGAGCAATATGTTTGGGCTGTGGAAAATATGGGAAAGTATCCTATGATGAGCCTGAGTATGACACCTGTCATTCTCTTGATGAGCCTCCTGGTGAGTCTCAATCAAACAGAAAGCACTGTGTGAAGCCTGGTAAGGAACCCCCTTGTATTGATCATTGAGCCAAGTTAGTTCTTTGTATTCATCTTTTTATTCCTGAAACTATACTGCTGGAACTGCTTTAAGCAATATGGCGATAGAACAGGCTTCAATTAATCAAACATTTCCTTTGTAAATGCTTTATGCTTTGTTACATTTTTGGGGTTATGGATGTTACTTTAAAGGAATCCTATACAAGTGAGTGTAGTCTTATCTTTCTTTTTGGAATATTTCTCTGAGAGCCCAGGCACTATTAATCCCATGTTTGTTTTAATTTTCTTTCTTTTTTCTTTTCCTTTTTGTAGTATGGAATAGCACCTTTGGAGGAAAAGATATTCTTGGTTGTTCTTTCAGAAACTGTGGCCTGAGCAACTGCTGGGATGACCACTTCAGTGCTGCTTTGTTCGTTCGGGTACCAGCCATCATACCACTGCCAATTACCAAAAAGGCTAAGCAGACTGAGATGACCCTGTATCGAGAGAAATGCGATTTTGGAGAGACAGCTGCAGTGGTTGCTGTCATCGTGGTGTCTGCTGCTGCAGCCATGGTTGCAGGACTGGCAATAGCACAAACATCGTTGGTGTTGGACACTGTGGATTAACTGACGAGACAAGTCAACGATGCTCTCCAGACTCAGAATGCCCTGAATGTCCACATTAAATTTGGACTTTCGAATCTAAATCAACAGACTGCCCTAGTGTAGTAGCAGGTGAACTTATGGCCAGTACGACAAATGTCTTGTTCACACTTTTATCATTCTATTTGTGTAACATCTGTTAATATTGCTTATGCCTCTTATATGGTGAAACAACTCAATGGTTACTTGAATAGCCATTTAAATGTTACAATTAGCATACCAGATTGTTGATACCTGTGTGCCCTGTTTTAGCCAAAGGGTTGGTAGAATAACACAGCCCAAATGAGAGGCTGGTTCCTGTGGTGATTGGGGATCCTATTGCTGGCAATCTTAACACCTATTGTCATGGGCATTCATCTCTGAATTCTGTGTAAGATCAGACAACCCATGAGAATGTAGCATATGGTCATTTAGCAAGTTCTTCTGAGCCTGTTGGCCAGTAACTCGAATGTACCCCAGGTTTGGTTGTAAATACTGCACCAACAAAGAAGATTCCTCTGTAGACAGGCAACTTCTACAGAAGAGGGCCCACATAAGACAGGGAAGGGACCTCCCAAAGACGGGTAAGGGTTTACTCTTTTGAGATGACCTAAGATAGCAGGGTCTTCTGTTTTACAAAAAAAATTTAGGGGGGAGATGTTGGGACCAATTGGAGTCCTGGCCTTCAGCTGTGCTTCCCTGCTAGAACCTTCTAATTGGAGTTACTAAAAGCTGTACCTTCCCTACACAATCAGAGGATGGGATTTTCACTTGTTGGCCATTGACTGCTGGGTATTTAAGCCTCCATGGTGCTATTAAAGAGGGGATTTGTACCAGTGATTGGAGGTTCGTGTGTCTGTCTGTCTCTGTGTGTGTTTTCTCAACCTCCAGCCCCTTGCCTGAAGCTCACAAACTGTATTGTAGTGCATAGAGCGCAGACGGGGGCGTGCAGTGTGCTGCATTCAATAAAATAAAAAAAATTAAAAAGCTAAATAAATGAATTAAATGATGAGGCAAAAGCTGTAGAGATAGATATCAGGGACCCATAACTATCTCCAATGGTACATTGCCAATGATGGGAGAACTCCCTCTAAACAGCCAAAAGGGGACTGGGTCTTTAACACATGGAGATTTAAGGGACATTCCAGTTCTAAACTACAACAGAGCCCCACTTGTGAATTTCCTATACCTGAGCCTAGCAATACACTTATTAAATCAATAAACATGTACATGTATTGGCATCTCATTTATTGCCAAAAGTCCAAAATTCATGCCATAGTATTGTATATTTTATGCAAATTTAATATTGATTAGTTTTAAAGAAAATTTAGATTCTCATAAACATTAAACTGAAGGGACAAATTTTTCATATCTCCCTGTCCTTATAAAGGTAGCCCCTCTCCCAGTATCAAAATTCTTCACTATTCTGACAGTTATGATTTTCAAAATCATTTACTTTAATCTTTTTGAGAACATCGAGCATGATTTTATGTATATTATACATATTTAGAAACATTTTGTGACAAATTTTGTTCATCTTTATTCAAATAGTTCAGTGAGCATTTTTCATAATAATTTGTAGAAATTACATGTACAACCTGGATATGAATAATTTTAGATGAGTGTATTGGAAAAAAATTTTCATGTTTATCCTATAACTCAAAACATCTGGATTATCTGTGGCTCATTTCTATTATATGTTGTTATTATTTTAATGATTTTCTACATCATCAGGTTCAGCTTTCTTGCACAGCTAATAATTCATTATCAAAAGCTGTATACTACATATAAAAACCGTAATTACAATGGATTGTTGTTATCTTCCTCCAGGGAAGGTTTAATTTTCTTCTCTGTAGCAGATATAAAATGAACAGATCACTTTGATTCCGAAAAAGCTGGCCTATTTCTATCTGCTTGTTTTTTGTTTTGATGTTGCTGTTTTATTGTTTTGTCTTTCCCTCGAGCAGTTTAATTGACTGACTGTGTTATTTGCCACATGGCATTAACTCTAAGGATGGAGTCTTCTCTTCTCCCATTTTCTTCTTCCTAATATCACAAGGCCAGTATTTTTCAGCTTACAGACTGAGATTCTCAGACATATCTGCTTTCCATTGCTTCTGTCTTATCTCAAGCATGTACAACATAAAGGAAATAAAACTGATTTAAGAAGAAACTGCATAAGAAAGCTGGCCTAACTTTTCACTTGTTTTATGCTTTGTGGTGCCTTGTTTTCTTAACTCCCTGCTGTTCTATAGCCTTGTACTAATTCTATCTTCCCAGATCAATGAAATAGCTGCAATTCCTATGGACCTCTGTTCTATCCAGTCTTATACCGTATTCTAAAACCAACAAATATGGATAATATGGTTGTAAGAACCTCCTGTCCTTGGGAATATACTAAAAAGATGCTCAATTATACTACAAAAGTATTTGTTCAACTATGTTCATAGCAGCATTACTTGTAATAGCCAGAACCTGTAAACAACCTAGATGCCCCTCAATTGAAGAATGGATAAAGAAAGTGTGTCAGATTTGCACATTAAGGTACTATTCAGCGGTAAAAAAAAAAAAAAACGACATCTTGAATTTTGCATGCAAATGAATGGAATTAGAAAACGCTATCTTGAGTGAGATAACTCAGACCCAAAAAAAGAATATGGTATATACTCACTCATAAGTGTATACTAGCTATAAACAAAGGACATTGAGCCTATAATTCATGATCCTAGAGAAGCTAAGTAATAAGGTGAACCCAAAGAAAAACATATATAGACCCACCTGGAAATTGGAAACAGGCAAGATTGCCTGAAAAATTGGGAGCACAGGGGTGTGGGTAGAAGGGAGGGGAGAAGGAAATAGGAGGGGAGAAGTGGAGGGTTGAGGAGAACTTGAGGGAATGGGATAGTCAAGATGGAGGAAAGATCGATATGAGAGCAAGGAAAGAGATATCTTGATTGAGCGAGTCATTATGGAGTTAGCAAGAAACCTCCTCTAGAAAAACTCCCAGGAATCCACAAGGATGACCCCTGCTAAGACCCTAAGCAATAGAGGAGAGGTTTCCCAAACTGCCCTTGCCCTGTAATCAGACTGATGATTATCTTAAATATCACCATAAAATCATCATCCAACAACAATTAGAAACAGGCAGAGACCCACATAGGACCACTCAGTGGATTAAGCTCCAAAGGTCCAGTTGAAGAGCAGAAGAAATGAGAATATGAGCTATGAGCAAAGAGGTCAAGATCATGAATCCACTGAAAGAGTTTATGTGAGCTAATGGGTGCTCATCAACTCCAGCTGGACTGGGAAGGCACAAGCATAGGACCAAACTAGTCCCTCTGAATGAGGTTGACAGTCGTATGGCAGGAGCAGATTGAGGGGCCATTGGCAGTGGCACTGGGATTTCTCTCTACTACATGTAATGGGTTTGGGAATCCTATTCTCTTTGGATGTATACCTTGCTCAGCCTAGATGTAGTAGGGAGGGTCTTGGACTTCCCAAAAAGCAAAGTGTCTTACCCCCTCTTAGGATTAGAACTTTGTGGAGTGGGAGGGTATGTGGAGGGAATGGAAGGAGGGGAAGAAGTGGGAATCTGTTTTGGCATTAAAAAAAAATCTAATAAATTAAAAAAAGAATCTCCTGTCCATTCTTATACTATTTGCTAAAATCTGTTAATCAGGAAAAAAGATATAAGAATCTCTTGTGAAGGCTAAGCATCATTATTAACTTGTTTAAATTTATAAACACTTAGGAGACACAAGTTTTTGGATGACATTGAGGATATTCTCAGTGAAATTTAAATGTGGAGGAGAGTCCCTCTTTAAATATGTGTGGCACCTGTCCATGAGAACCAGCATTGAATAAAGTGGAGAGGGGAGAAAGCCATGGGATATCTGTTTCCTGATCCCTCTCATGAACCAAACTACTACCCCGTTTTTTTATGCATTGATGGACTGTTTTCTTCTGAACTGAATCAAGAAAACCCCTTGCACTAATAGCCTGAGAACCTGGGTGTAGCTACATTCTAAAGTATTGGACTAAGTTGGTTAGACACAAAATTTTAGGAAATCATTGCATCCAGTATGTTTCAAGGTTGCATTTCACTGCTCTTAACCTGATCTATGATGACAGACAGAAAATTATGCAGAAGAAAACTATGAAAAACATTTAGTTTATCAAGGAATGTTTATACATCTTTCCTTATACAGTGATGTATACCTTCAAGAGAAGGGCTCGAAATCAGTTAAAAGTTGAGGATATGCTGATTTAGACAAAGTTGGTATAATTTTTAAAGACATCCAGTGGTATTATGTAAAAAAAGCAGGAATTTGCTTGTGGATGACTGAAATGATAATCCATAAGAACAACTCCCATATTTTCATTCCTCTGTGAGTAATGATACGAATTCATTTAAAAAATATTGAAATGGCATTGTCTTCAAACCACTCTTCTGTTAGTTGCCTAGAAAAAAAAGTGTTCCTATTTCTCATCATGAAGTCACATGGAGGCCATGGCAATTTTGTTCCAGTGAAATCAAGCTGCATCTCAAACTGATATTACAAGTTGGTAGTCAGAGAACATTCCTGTTTAAGATATATAAAATACAAAGACAGATGGTCATGGTTTCAAGGATACATAAAAATTATAATTTCATGCATTGTGCAGTACGGTGAGATTCTCTGCAAGGAGCCATATGACATATTAAATTAAACTGTGAAGATGAAGTCTAAGCTACCTCTGAGACCCCATGATGTTCTAATGGTGGGATCTAACAAGGAAAATTGCAGGCACACCATATTTCTGACCCAAGAGAGATTATATGACTTTGTTGTGGTAGCACTTGAGTGACAGAATTGCTAGTGTTGTTGTTCATAGATTATGGTACTAAGAACCTCAGATGCTAAAACCAGCAAGATTGATATCTAATATATTGTGCTTATGGCTTATGTATGTATGGTATTAGTCCAGTACTTTTCAGGTGTGTTCCGTATTTCTTCCTTGGAATGGGGTTTGTATTCTTTACATGATATAATTAGATTATAAAACACATGTTTGATTTTACAGGGATGCAGATTTTACAGTCAACAGATTGCCTAGAGTCATAAAAAATATTTCATACATTTCACTATTGAAAAAAAGTGTAAAGACTATTAAGATTTCATGGGGTCTCACAGATATATCATGAGATGGTCATGAGCCTATTTGGACCAGTTTTTTTTTTTCAAATCACAGTTTAAAGTGATGTGTTTGAATGTTAAGTTGACATGGACTTATAAATTCTAATGGCTGATCATCATTGTCAACTCATGAGACACATCTATATCAGTGAGAATATTTTCAGACTTACTAAATGAAGAAAGAAGACATACACTGAACATGAAGGTATTTTCCCATTAGCTAATACTCCGTACTATAGTTATGGGAAAGGAGAAAGATGAACATCAGGATTACAATTCTTACAATTCCTGGTCAGTACCATAATCCAAGGTGATTCAGATACCATGTTTTTACTACCTCAGTGAATATATTAATTTTATTAATGAGCCAAGAGAAACCCTTCCTTGTTCTAGTTCCTTTTTGTTAGGTATTTAGTCAAATCCATAAGAAACTGAGTAATACTTTTTAATCTTCATGACCAAGAAACAGGTGGCTTGTACTTAATGGTTCTTAAACACAGAATACAAAAGAATTAAAATCTGAAAAATAAATGGTTCAATGTATTTACAATTAAAGTAGAATCAATTATAAGTGAAGGAGTTCTGTGTGGTATATTTTTTTTCTAATTCAGTTTGTCTAAATTTTTCCTATCATATGAAACATAGTGTGTCCTATTCTTCCATAATTTATCTATATTTCAATCATTAATGTTTAACATTCTGTTCTTAATAAATTATTACTTCATTTATAGACCAAGGAAGTAACACTAACCCAATGGTCACAAATAACCTACTTCTTGAATTATGCTTACCTTATCCTAGACAATAGAATTCCCTGGTCAAAAAAAAAAAAAAACTGAAACCATGTCAAGACTTGGATAAACCTTTGATCTGAGTACTTTTCAGTGGGAAAGCGTAAACAACCCTCAGAATATTTATCAGTTCACCTGAGGTGAATATCATAGGTACATGCTTGTTAATAAGACTGGCAAATTAAAAACAAGAAGTTTCATAAATTTAACAAAATAAATCATAAGATGCATTTATTTAAAAAAATCCTCTGTATCTTATATTTCTATTTGTCAGAAACCCTATTTTCATTTTGCTAAGTCTGGCAATCCTACTTGCAAGAGACGTAAACAATTTTTTTTTATGTGTGTGAGTAAAGTATTGCTGGCCTCAATTTACAAGACAGATATGGTAGTGCACAGAAAGTTAGCTAGGAATGTAAGGAGAGAACAAGATGGAGGAGTCAGGGGCCTGCAAAGATGCAATCTGACCAGGAATGAAGGAATATGTGTGACCTCTAGGTTATTATGAAAATTTATCTCAGAAGGACTCATCCACATTTAAATGGGATTTATAAATTTAATTGATTTATATAGTTTAATAATTTATTAATTGTTAATTATTAAATCTATGCATTCATGGGATCTATATATGGCATGTATTCCTTAATGTATGTAATTGTTTAGACCGTGTTAGGGAAGGATTATTGCCTCCATCATTGTATTTATACAACATAAACTTCAGAATGAATTAATCTTCATATTCTTTTCTGTTCCCTTTATTTAGCCAGACAAAAGCATTTAAGATCCTTTGGGGCAAAAAGTGATTGTTCTTTTCATTTTCACTAAAATGTTGAGCATTTTACAGATGAGGAAATTGAACAAAGGATATATGTAAGTGAACACACAACTATGAACAGCCTGATTGGAAGCTGTACACATTCAATAGACCTTGGGCAGATTTCATAAATCATCTCAGTGCCTCAGTTCCCTTATTTATGAAATTATAGGAATGAGGAGGACTCTGGTTTCTGTTGTTAAAAATTTGAAAAGGTAAATATTTTTAAACAACAATAAAATGTTAAATAGAAGACAGGGTCTAATAAAATTTAAACTTTGTCTTTAGGCAATAATACGAACTCCTACAGAAATAGTCCTGAGTATGCAAAATACTCCTATTATTAGAAACAATGATAAATCTATGTGCCTTTCAGGGAAAGGCTGAAATTACTTTTCTAACTCTGAAAATTGTCTTTGTGTTTATCAGTAATTCAGAAATATTTGAAGATCTTTACTTGGAGAAAAAAAAAGCTTATACACACGTTATAGAAACAAACTTCTCTAAAAAAAAAATGTGAAAATTCTAAGAGTCCCCATCTCAGTAATGTAAATGGGGAGTGCAACAAGGAAATTTGAAAGAGAAATATGTCTAATTTACAGAAAATCACTTTGTATCCTGGACAGTGTTCTTGCAATAATAATCTTACATGGATATTCTAATTGATTTCTTTGTGATTTGAAGGACCTGTGACTAGGGCAGATTTCTAAATAGATAAACATTTATTTAAAGAGACAGATGGAAATTGCACTTTAGTAGTTCTACAACGACATATAGAAAACTTTCAGTTACAATTCCATGCTATACTCCTGTTCCACTTACTTGGCTTGCATCTAGAGAAATTCAAGCTTTGTTTCTATCTAGATTTCTGTCAGCCAGGAGATAGATTTTTGACCTGGCAGCCATCTAATAAATTCCCAGAAGTGGTAGCTATTTTGGAAATTCCATTAATTCTAAGAACAGTATCCATGCGGGATTTCTTTCTTCTATACGCTGTTACCCTCTTGTTCCCAGTAGTATGCTAACTATCAAGCAATGTAAATGGAGATTTAAACAAAAATGTACACAATTGTCTTTCCCATAAGGGACCATAGAGTCTAATTGAAAACTTGAAACATTTAAATAAGAAAGTAATTTTGAATATATACTTTAGAGTTTTACGCAGCAGTAAAAAAACAATGATATTTTGAACTTTGCATGCTAATGGATGGAAATAGAAAACACTATCGTGAGTGAGGTAACCCAGTCCCAAAAAGAGAATTATGGTATGTACTTACTCATAAGCAGATTCTAGCCATATACAAAGGACATTGAGCCTATCGTTCATGACCCTAGAGAAGCTAAATAAGAAGATGAACCCAGCCAGGCGGTGGTGGCGCACGCCTTTAATCCCAGCACTTGGGAGGCAGAGGCAGGCGGATCTCTGTGAGTTCGAGACCAGCCTGGTCTACAAGAGCTAGTTCCAGGACGGGCTCCAAAACCACCGAGAAACCCTGTCTCGAAAAAAAAAAAAAAAAAAAAAAAATGAACCCAAAGAAAAACATATGTTAATCCTATTGGTTATTGGAAGTTGACAAGTCTTGTTGGTTTTGGGGGGACTTTGAGGATTTGGGCATAACACCCACAATGAGTTGTGCCCTCCCCCATCAATCACAAATAATAAATTGACCTATAGATTTGCTTACGGTCCCAGTTTATGTAGACATTTTATTAACTGAGGTTTCCTCCACTTAGATGATATCATCTTATTTCAAGTCGACATTAAACTAGTCAGAACACATGATTAGAACACAAACTTCACAGAAGGGATCAGAGGAAAAGTATAGATGATTGGAAAGCTAAGGGGTATGACCATTAATAATGATTCCCAACTTGACAAAACCTATAATTCTCTAGGCAATCTTCTGAGTACACCTATAAAAAATTATAGAGATTAAGTTAGCCTGTGGGGAATGCCTATGAGTGATCATCTAGAATAGACTAATTGACAGCAAACGATATGCTTTTGTACTTTTATTGTATTTGGCACCATTACAAGAGCTGAGATCCTGGAAAGAGTGTAAAAGGGGAAAACATGTTGAGTATTAGCACTTACTGTTCTCGCCAGTTAGTGGTGGTGCATGCCTTTAATCCCAGCACTTAGGAGGCAGAGGCAGGAAGATCTCCATGAGTTCAGGGCCAAATAGATTTACAAGAGCTAGTTCCAGGACAGTCTGCAAAGCTACAGAGAAACCCTGTCTTGAAAAAAAAAAAGGAAAATAAAATAAGCACTTACTATTCTCTTATTCACAACATTAAATGTACACTAAGGATTTATATACAAATGAGAAGGTTTACTTTAGGCTTCAGAAGGAAAAGCAAAAAACAATTTTTTTGTCATTAATAATGAAAAGAACAGGCGAATTCAGTAAAAATTGGTTCTGATATTTTAAATAAAATCAAGGAAGAATGCAGGAAGAAATAGTTTATAAAGCACAGAAAACAACTTGCCATATCAAACACACGCACACACACACACAGACAGACAGACAGATAGACGGAGAGTTAGGTAGGATTGTAGAAAAAATACAAAGGCTCATTTTTTTTGCACTTGATGAATAAAGAATACTAAATTTAAACTTATATTATTGGGCTACCTGCTTGATTTTTCTATGAAAATGGAAAACATACCTGCCCAACAATGAAACACATCTACCAATTTCTTGTCAGCAGACACAGCACATGAAAGTGAAGAAGCC